>JAKSZT010053883.1:48950139-49071737 GCA_026826555.1 Tolypeutes matacus
ATTTTATTTATTTATTCATTTATCCCCCCCTTGCTGCTTGTGCTCTCTGGGTCAGCCAACCACGCCGTGTGGGCGGGCCTGCCTTCACCAGGAGGCCCTGGGAACCGAACCCAGGGCCTCCCATATGGTAAACGGGAGCCCTACTGATTGAGCCACAGCCGCTTCCCTCAATGTCTTCTTGATGTTGTTTATCTCTTTAGCCATATTGTCTTTCAGTTCATTAATTTGATTTTGGAAATTTGTGTGCATCTTGTTAATTAGTTTTCTTAAATCCTATGTCTCTTTGGGGGCTTTGATATATTCCTTTTCTTGGGCCATGTCTTCCGTTTTCTGAGTATGGCTTGTAATTTTTTGCTGATGTTGAGGCATCTTATTAGGATGGTAGTTTATTCAGATGCTCAATTTCTTTCTCTTTCATAGGGATTTAGAGGTGGGAGACTGTGTGTTACTGCTGATCTTTGATTCTTGGTTCAACCTGGATCATTAGGATTGCCCATGTTGGTTGCTCTAAACCAGGCTCTGGACCCAGTAATGGGTTGCAGACCCATTTCCTAGGGCTTTGGGAAGGGAGGCTATAAAGGCTGGAGAAAAGCCTCTCCTATTTACTTTTTTTTTTCCTATTTTTTAATTTTCTCACATGCACTTCCTTGATTGTTCAGCAGATGGTGCTCTTTGACAGCCCTCTCAGTTTAATGCCAGGTCAGTATGTGTTTGCTGCAAAACAGATGGGATCAATGTGATAGAGGTTCCTGCCTGGAGGCTAAGAGCCTTGTAATTCAAACTTTCCTAGAGACATTTCTCCAGTCTTTTTTGGCGGCCTCCTCCCTTTTCCCAGGTAGAAAATAATTCCACTCCCCTCTGTGTCCTCAATAATCAGTGCTGGTTAGTAGAGAGGGAGATTGAGTGGGATCTCTTTAGTCCCTTGCTGGCTCCCAAGGCAAACAATGGTAAGGCCCCACATGGCCTGGAAGGGCTGGTGGGACACAGCAGAACTGAATTTGTGGGTCAAAAGCTGAATCAGCCTTAGGCTGTGTCCCTCTCTCTTCCCTTTCCTGGGGCAGTGGATCCCTGAAGTCCCCTTTGTTTGTAGATGGCTTAGAGACCAGAGAATTCTAAAGTGTCTTTAGTGTGGGGGAGGGTGCCAGCAGTAGCAGCCGCTAGTTTCAGCTCACAGTTTTGCCATCACAATTCACCTCCTTTGTCCCTCTCTCTTCCGAGTGGTGTCCAGCCTTCGCCTGGTGTCCTAAATCCTAGAAGATCTTTTGCAGGCTATTTCAGCCTGTCTTCTAGCTATTTTTCTGGGAGACAGGAGAGTCTCATCTTCATTTTTAATCTGGACTGATGTATTACTATTTTTAAAATTTTATAGGTAATACATCCAACAAGATTGTGAAAATACTTTTTTTTTTTTTTTAAATCATCTTAACTCAGTGGGTGCTAGCCAATTAACTTATCAATGAGAATGAACTGGAGTGGTCACCTCAATTATTTTCTCAGCTTTACCATGTGGGGTAAACTTAAGCAGGTAACTTGATCCTCCATTGTGAGTCTGTACATTCATCATAAGAGTTTGGAGAATATAGTTTTAAATGATTTAAATTATTTTCAGGTAATTTTATTTTAAAGGCATATAATGGGTATGTAAATTTTATCTCAAAATAAAGCTATTATTTTTAAAAGCACATGAAGTGCATTGACAATAAATTTAAGTTCTTAGGAACTTAAAGGGAAGTGGAACTCAATATTTATTAAATACTACTCTGTCAGACATATGGCATAGTGGAAAAAGTCACATAGCCTTGGGCAGAAATAAATTCTGAGTTCTACCTTTTTTTCTAACTGTGTGACAGACATGTTACTTAGCCTCTTTCTGAATTTCATTTATTAATTTTTTCCTTTTTAAAATCTGTTTTTAGGGTTAATTATACCTACCTTTTAGGGCTTTTATAGAGATTATATGCATTGTGCATACAGTACCTAGCTCAGTACCAGATACATTAATATGCATTCAATGAATGTCAATTCTGTTTCTCTTCCTCCTTTTCTGGTTCTCCTTAATCCTCACAGAACTCATGTTTCTGTGATGCCAGTGTCTCTGCTTTTTCTCCTCCACTCAAGTGGATGGTTTATTCTGTTAACTAAATTCCTACTGACCAATGATTTAGGACAGGAACTGAAGAAATCATAACTAACAGAGAAACAAGAAAGGAAAAAAAAAAAGAATTAAAAAATAAATAAATAAAAAAAGAAAAAAACAAAACAAAACAAAACAAAATAAATAAATAAATTTAAAAAAGTAACTAACAGAGATGTCAAATTTCTTTGACAATGCTCCAGCATGTGTCAGGGCAGAAGATAACTAAGACAGAGATTGCTCACCTGTGACACAGCAGCCTGGGCCACAGAGAGGGGGCAGGACAGACAAGAAGGCAGCCTTCCTCCTTTTCTAAACTGACCTTTCAAGTAGAGTGCTTTATTCGATTGAATTCCAGCTAGGGTGACCAACTTGTCCTGGTTTTCCCTGGGCCTTCCTGGTTTTTAGCACAGAAAGTCCAGTGTTCCCGGAACCCTCTCGGTCCTGGCAAATCTGACAGTTGGTCACCCTATTTCTAGAAGTCCGAGACGTGCCCATGGCCTCCAGCCACTGGCAGCATGTGTGGTCCAAATCCAGGCTCATTCCACTTCTAGCTATGAAACTTGTAAAAGTTATCTAAATTTCTTAAACCTCAGTTTCCTCATCTATAAAATATACCATAATTCCTGAATTTTAATTACCTTCATATTATTAAATTAAATTATAGCACAGTGCTTGCATGTAGTATGCCCTCAATGAATGTTCTTTTCCTTCCTTATACTTAAGTGGGGTTCCATTATCCCCTGAAGCACTACTCTAAAAATCCTAGTTTCATAGAAGGGAGGTAGACATCCGACAGAAGGGGGCACTGTTGTCATGAGCCTGCTCTTTCTACCCATTACCCTGCAACCTATCCACCCCCTTCCCCACATCAAAGTAATAAACTTTAGTAAACCACTAGTAAAAAATGGTTAAATCTTAAACCCACACTTGGTTTAAATGTATTTAAATGTATCTCACATGCCCACAGTACTGTTAAGGATGTATTTGGACCTTTGAAATTTAATTTAAATTCTTTTCCAGAGTTTATAAGGTACCAGGGTGTCAAATGTTTATTCTTAGAATTATTCAACCTAATCAACTAATTATTCTGATGAATTATATACTTTTCTTTTTCTTTTTTTACTTGATCAGATTGTTACGAACAATTTTCATCTAAATATATAGGTATTATTACCTCCCACAACATTTACTTTAAATATAGGTAGACTTACTTAGTTTCATGAGTTTGAGGATTGTTGCTTTTTCCCCTTTAACTTAACAGATAAATCAGGTAAATATTTATTTTAAGAGACATTTTAAGGAATTCTATATTTCCAAAACTGTCAGAGTTTTGCATATAAATCTCAATTGATTGGCTATTATTGTTTCCAATCTGGTCATGCCTTTTGTTTGTTCAGGGAATTATTTGCGCCAAAGCAACATTAGTGCTCCTGGTGGTAGTAATTGCTTACCTGGTGTGGGGTCTGGGGGAGAAGAAGGGCATACATCAAGTAAGTAGATTTGTATTAAATTTACAGAGTTCTTAACAATATTAAATGTCTAATGGACTTTATTTATCAAGCATCATGTACATAATCGGCCCATGCCCTCTGGTTGGGATCTCAGAAGACTCTGATGGATTATGTTTCATAGGCATGGAGTAATCTTATAATGACACCCTTCTTTCTTTTCTAGTTTACTCAGTATTTTACTGGTAATTTATACCTTACAAAGATAAATATGAAAATATTCCTGTAAAAATAACATTCATGTGTTTGAAGATTCAAATGCAAACTAGAATTTTATCAAACTCTTCTACCTGATATATTTTAATAGATAAATATTCCAGTTCTAAAGCATGAGACAGTGTTTTGATTCCATTAGAAAGGGGCTGAATGATGGAGTAGATTTATGTTAGTAAATGTTATCTATGTAATTAATGAAGGGATGTATTAAAGTGGGTATCCCCACAAGGAGAGTAACAGCTTGAATTTGAGCTGCTGTTGAAAACGTGGTCTTTGGAAGTAGGAGGATTGAGCAGACACATCTCTTGTGCAATGCTGTCCAACAGAAATATAATATTAGACATACATGTAATTTCAAGTTTCCTGGTAGTCTCATTATAGAAAATTCTTAATAAGATAATTTACATTATTTTTTCATACTGTTTTAGTTTCTTAGACTACTTAAAATAAATATTATGAAATCGTTTGGCTTAAACAATAGGTATTTATTAGCTTACAGTTTTGAGGCTAAGAAAATGTCCAAATCAAGGCATCATCAAGGCGATGCTTTCTTCCCAAACACTGGCTGCTGGTGATACTTGGCTCCTCTGTCTCATGGCAAGGCACATGGCAGTGTCTGTTGGTCTCTCCCTTCTCTTCCAGGTTTCACTGATTTCAGCTTCTTGCTTCCGTGGCTTGCTTTCTTTCTCTCTGTATTCATTAAGTTTATAAAGGACTCCAGTAATAGGACTTAGACCCATCCTGAATGAGGTGGGTCACAACTTAACTGAAGTAGCCCCTCAAAAGTTCCTACTTACAATGGGTTCACACCCACAGGAATGGATTAACTTTAATAACATGTTTTTTCTGGGGTACATTAGTTCCAAACCACCACACATACTAAGTCTTTGAAATGTGGTATGTATTTTACACTTTTAGAACATCTCAATTTGGATTTCCACACTTCTTACTCAATAGCCACACACATAGTAGCTATTGTATCAGACAACTTAGGTTTAATCTATACCTGGAGATCTTGAAATTGAAGCCATCTGGAAAGGTTGTGCAACTAAAGAAAAAAAAAAAAAAAAAAAAAAACTTTTGGCTGGAGGTGACCTTGGGTAAGTCATAGATGCTACTTCTTCCTTCTCATACCCTCTCCCCTTGGTCCTTCCTCTTCTTGATACCATGTAGTGAATACTAACTACATGCTGGATATCAGACACTGTGCTGGACATTCTAAATGCATTATTATTACTTCTGCAAGAATCAGAGATCTTATGTTATAGTTAAAGTAAATGAAATGACTACATGATGGCAATATAGAGTCATGGTTATGAGTACAGACTTGGAGATTATGTGTATATGCTTGTGCCACTTCCTGTATACTCAGGTAAAGTTTCTTAACTTCTCTGAGCTTCAGTTTTATCATTTGTCACATGACTACCATAAGATTTTCTCCTTTACAGATGTTCAGTAATTTAAAAATCTGTAAGCATTTATTAAATATTAGCACTATTAAATGGGATAAATGTGGAACACTTGGGAATTTGCAACATATTATACAAATATTATTAGTACTACTACTACAGCTAAGGCTCAAAGAAGTTAAGTGAGTTAGCTAAGGTGACACAGCTAATAAGTAGTGACCAAGGCTCTCCCCCAGTTTTTCTATCTCTAGAGCAGTGTTTCTTGCTATCTGCCCTCAGTTACAACATGGACTGAATTTGTATTGACTATGTGACATAAAATGAAAAAGTCACTTGAAAGATGAATTCCTGATATCTGCTTGCCTTTCTTATAGTAGAATTTGAGAAAAATTCTAGTTTTCATTTTTAGATAAATAGGAACTTACTGTCTGAGAAACTAGACAAGGAACACACACAGAAAAAGGAAGCTTAAATTTAATTTTCTTCATTCCTTTGCTCTTTTTGACTCTGATATTACTAGGGAATAGTGTCCTGCATATAGTAGGCATTCAGGTCATGCTTGTTGGTTTGAATGGAATTTGCATTTTACCGAAGAACAGAGATATTAAAGGCTAATTATCCCCTATTAGTAATGTATTCACAGGGACAAGTGCCTCTCACCTTTTCAGAAGAAAAAAAATTCTTGTAATTTATAGAAATTTGATGGGATTATCAAAAGTACATGTAATCAGTTATACATATTGTGAAACTTCTGTATAAAGATAATTGTTTCCATCAATTTAGCAAGTAAAATAAAAAACAAAAACAATGCTATTGGGTGTAACTCAGTTAACAATGCCATTTTGGGCATCTCTGCCTAGATGGTGTTCTTTTTGTTTGCTCCACAGAATTGTTTGTGCTAGTCTTTACCTACACAACCTTTCAACAGTTTTCTGTCTATTTGATTGCATCTCTCCTTTCTTCTTCTTTTCTTTCACTCTTGTCTTCCATCACGGCTTTGTCTCTTGTCTGCTGAAAATTCCTAGAAGAGGACAGATGAATCAATCAACAGTGCCCCAGGGTGGAGAGGAAAAACCTTGCTGTTAAAAGAAACAAAATAGTGTTAATATGACTAAGAGAGGTCATTCGGGAGATTACTCTTAGGCAAATAGCAGACAGATATCACAAACTGCCAAAGTATGCAAAGCCTCAAGCAAAGATGTTCCTCAAAATGCCAAACACATCCAGACTATAAAACAAACCACAAGATAAAGAACTCAGTTAACTATCTAACCTGAAGGAAAATTAGAGTATCCCAAGTATCTACCAACCACAAACAACATAGCTAATCTTCTTTTCCTTTAAAAACCTTTGCCTGGAAATGCCAAGATGAGACATGATTGGGTTGCTAAATGAATCTGTGCTCTCCTGAATTGCAATTCTAAGACCCCAAATAAATTCCTTTGTTGCCTTGCAGCTTAGTTATTTCTCAGATGACATTTCATGGTGTCACAAGTGGGATCCGAAGTGCCCACCAATCTGACTCCAGAGCTGCGGTTGGGTTCAAACACGGTAACTGCAAGAGCCCCTTGAGCTCTTCACTTCCCCAGGGGCCATGTGCTTCTGTTGATGAGTCTTCTCAACTCAGAACTGCCTTCTTTTTGGTTGAGATCCTAGCCTTTCTTTGTATGTCTTCTGGTAAAGGACATTTTTTTTTTTAAACTTTATTTTGTACATTTAATACTTGAAAATATAGACAATTAAAAACTAAAAAATAAACACAGATGAATAAATATATACATTTCTCAATTAAATGTAATGGATACATATAAATTTTTTTTTAATCAAACAATATGTTACATAATATATTTGGTTCACAGTAACGCATTCATACAGTATTTGTCCTTTTGTGTCTGGCTTGCGTCACTCAACATAATGTCCTCCAGGTTCATCCATGTTGTCATATGCTTTACGACTTCACTTCTTCCTACAGCTGCATAATATTCCATCTTGTGAATAGACCACAGTTTGTTTATCCATTTGTCTGTTGATGGATACCTGGTTTGTTTCCAGCTTTTGGCAATGGTGAATAATGTTGCTATGAACATCGGTGTGCAGATGTCTGTTCGTGTCACTGCTCTTGGTTCTTCTGGGTATATACCCAGTAGTGGTATTGCAGGGTCACGTGGCAAGTCTATATTTAACTTCTTTAGGAACTACCAAAAAATCCTCCACAGTGGCTGTACCATTCTGCATTCCCACCAACAGTGAAGGAAGTGTTCCTATCTCTCCACATCCTCTCCAACACTTGTAGTTCTCTGTCTTTTTAATAGTGGCCATTCTGATAGGTGTGAAATGATATCTCATTGTAGTTTTGATTTGCATTTCCTTAATCATGAGTGATGTTGAGCATTTCTTCATGTGTTTTTTTGCCATTTGTATTTCTTCTTTGGAGAAATGTCTATTCAAGTCTTTTGCCCATTTTTTAATTGGGTTGTTTGTCTTTTTATTGTTGAGTTGTAACATCTCTTTTTATATCCTGGATATTAAACCCTTATCAGATATGTGATTTCAAATATTTTTTCCCATTGAGTTAGCTGCCTTTTCACCCTTTTGATAAAGTCCTGTGAGGTGCAAAAGTGTTTGAGGAGGTCTCATTTATCTATTTTTTCTTTTGTTGCATGTACTTTGGCTGTAAGGTCCAAGAAACCACCACCTACTACAAGGTCTTGAAGATGTTTCCCTACATTTTCTTCTAGTAGTTTTATGGTCCTGGATTTTATATTTAGATCTTTGATCCATTATGATTTGATTCTTGTATAGGGGGTAAGATACGGGTACTCTTTCATTCTTTTGGTTATAGATATCCAGTTGTCCCAACACCATTTGCTGAAGAGACTGTTTTTTCCCCATTAGCATGGGCTTGGTAGGTTTGTCAAAAACCAGTTGACTGTATAGGTGAGGGTTTATTTCTGGATTCTCAATTCTATTCCACTGATCAATGTTTCTATCTTTATGCCAGTACTATGCTGTTTTGACCACTGTAGCTTTGTAATATGTTTCAAGGTCAGGCAGTGAAATTCCTTCCACATTGCTCTTCTTCTTTAGAATGCTTTTGGCTATTCAGATGCACTTATCCTTCCAGATGAATTTGGTAATTGCCTTCTCTAATTCTGTAAAGTAAGCTGTTGGGATTTTGATTGGTATTGCTTGAATCTCTATATCAGTTTGGGCAAGATTGACATCTTCACGATATTTATTCTTCTAATCCATGAACACGGAATGTCTTTCCATTGGTTTAGGTCTTTTTAAATTTCTTTTAGCATTGTTTTGTAGTTTTCTGCATATAGATCCTGTACTTCTTTGGTTAAATTAACTCCTAGGTATTTGAGTCTTTTTGTTGCTATTGAAAATGGAATTTTCCTCCTGATTTCCTCCTCAGGTTGTTCAGTACTAGTGTACAAAAACATTACTGATTTTTGCATGTTGATCTTGTATCCTGCCACTTTGCTGAACTCACTTATTAGTTCAAGTAGCTTTGTTGTGGATACTCCAGGATTTTCTAAGTACAGGATCATGTCATCTGCAAACGGTGAGAGTTTTACTTCCTCTTTTCCTATTTGGACGCCTTTAATTTTTTTTGTCTTGTCTAAGTGCCCTAGCTAGAACTTCTAGTACAATGTTGAATAACAGTGGTGACAGTGGGCATCCTTGTCTTGTTCCCAATCTTAGAGGGAAAGCTTTCAACCTCTCCCCATTGAGTATGATGTTGGCTGTGGGTTTTTCATATATGCCTTTTATAATATTGAGGAATTTTCCTTTTATTCCTATCTTTTGAAGTATTTTTTACCAAAAAAGGATGTTGGATTTTGTCAAATGCCTTTCCTGCATCTATTGAGATGATCATGTGTTTTTTTTCCCTTCAATTTGTTAATGTGGTGTATTACATTGATTGATTTTCTTATGTTGAACCAGCCTTGCATACCAGGAATAAATCCCACTGGGTCGTGATGTATAAGTCTTTTGATATGCTGTTGGATTCGATTTGCAAGTATTTTGTTGAGAATTTTTGCATCTATGTTCATGAGAGAGATTGGTCTGTAATTTTCTTTTCTTGTGGAATCTTTATCTGGCTTTGTATTAGGGTGATGTTGGCTTCATAAAATGTGTTGGGTAATTTTCCCTCCTCTTCAATTTTTTGGAAGAGTTTAAACAGGATTGGTGTTAATTCCTTTTGAAATGCTTGGTAGAATTCACCTGTGAAGCCATCTGGTCCTGGACTTTTCTTTGCTGGGTGATTTTTGATGAAGGATTCAATCTCCTTAATTGTGATTGGCTTATTAAGTTCTTGTATTTCTTATAGTATCAGTGTAGGTTGGTTGTGCATTTCTGGAAATTTGTCCATTTCATCTTGGTTGTCTAGTTTGTTGGCATATAGTTTCTCATAATATCCTCTTATGATTCTTTATATTTCTGTGAGGTCATTTGTAATTTCCCCCCTTTCATTTCTGGTTGTATTTATTTGCATTTTCTCTCTTATTTTGTTAGTCTAGTGAGGGGTTTGTCAATTTTATTGATCTTCTCAGAACCAGCTTTTGGTTTTGTTGATTTTCTCTATTGTTTTTCTGTTCTCATTTTCATTTATTTCTGCGCTAATCTTTATTATTTCTTTCCTTCTGCTTGCTTTGGGATTGGTTTGCTGTTCTTTTTCTAGTTTCTCTAGTTGTTCAGTTAAATCTCTGAGTTTAGCTCTTTCTTGTTTTTTAATATAGGCATTTAGGGCTATAAATTTCCCTCTCAAGACTGCCTTCACTGTATCCCATAAGTTTTGATACGTTGTGTCCTTATTTTCATTTGTCTCCATATATTTACTGATTTCACTTGCAATTTATTCTTTGACCCACAGAATATTTAGGAGTGTGTTGTTCAGTCTCCACACATTTGCAAATTTACTTTTTTCCTGTTTGTTATTGATTTCTAGTTTCATTCCATTATGATCTGAGAAGATGCTTTGTATAATTTCAATCTTTTTATTTTTATTGAGAGCTGTATTGTGACCTAACATGTGGTCTATCTTGGAGAAAGATCCATGGGCACTGGAGAAGAATGTATAACCCGCTGAGTTTGGATGCAGTGTTCTGTATATGTCTTTTAGGTCTAACTTGTTTATCATATTGTTCAAGTTCTCTGTTTCCTTGTCATCTTCTGTCTAGTTGTTCTATCTAATGATGTGAGAGAGGTGTTGAAGTGTCCAACGATTATTGTAGGAATGTTTATTTCTCCCTTCAGTTTTGCCAGAGTTTGTCTCATATATTTTGGGGTCCCCTGGTTAGGTGTGTAGATATTTATGACTGTTATATCTTCCTGGAGGATCGTCCCTTTTATTAATATATAATGGCCTTCTGTATCTCTTATTACTTTTTTGCATTTAAAGTCTGTTTTGTCTGATATTAGTATAGCTACCCCTGCTCTTTTCTGTTTACTATTCGCGTGGAGTATCTTTTTCCAACCTTTCACTTTCAGCTGGTTTGTATCCCTGGGTCTGAGTTTCTTGTAAGCAGCATATGGATGGCTCATGTTTTTTTATCCATTCTGTCAGCCTGTAACTTTTGATTGGGGAGTTTAATCCAGTCACATTCAATGATATTACTGTAAATGCACTGTTTACTTCCTCCATTTTATTCTTTGGTTTTCATATGTCATCTTTTTTTTTGTCTCTCTTTTTATTCTTTTGGTTATTTTTTCTGCTATTCTTTCTTCTATACTCTCCTCCAAGCCTCTCTCTCCTGTCTTTTTCTTTCAGGTTCTAAGGCTTCCTTTAATATTTCCTGCAAAGGTGAATTCTTTTTTGCAAACTCTTAGTTTCTGTTTGTTTGTGCATACTTTATACCCACCTTCATATTTGAAGGACAGTTTTGCTGGATAAAGAATTCTCAGCTGGCAGTTTTTCGCTTTCAGTTTCCTAATTGTATCATACCACTGTCTTCTCACCGCCATGGTTTCTGAAGAGAAATCTGCACTAAGTCTTACTGGATGTCCTTTGTACGTGATCATTTGCTTCTCTCTTGCTGCTCTGAGAATTTCTCTTTATCTTTTATATTTGACATTCTGAATAGTATGTATCTTGGCGTAGGTCTATTTGGATTTATTCTCATTGGGTATCGTGTGCTTCTTGGACATGTAAGTTCATTTCTTTCATGAGAGTTGGGAAATTTTCCGCTATTATTTCCTCAAATACTCTTTCTGCCCCTTTTCCTTTCTTTTCCCCTTCTGGAACTCCCATGACATATATGTTGTTGTGTTTTGTGTTGTCATTCAACTCTCTGAGCCCTGCTCAATTTTTTCCATTCTTTCCTCTCTCTGTTCTTTTCTCTCTTCAATTTTAGCTGCTCTGTCTTCGGTATTACTTATTCTTTCTTCTATCATTTCGAGTGTGCTGTTGTATGCCTCAAATGTGTTTTTGACTTCACCTATTGTGTCTTTCATTCCCATTAACTCCGTTACTTTTCTGTTCAGGATTTCAAATTCTTCTTTGCATTCACTCAATGTCTTCTTGATGTCATTTATCTCTTTAACTATATTGTCTTTCATCTCATTAATTTGATTTTGGAAATTCATGCTCATCTTGCTGATTAGTTCTCTCAAATTCTGCATCTCTTCTGGGACTTTGATATATTCCTTTTCTTGAGCCATGTTTTCTGTTTTCTTAGTATGGCTCGTAATTTTTTGCTGGTGTTTAGGCATCTGGTTAGGTTGTATTTTACTTAGATGCTCTATCTCTTTTTCTTTTATAGGGTTTTAGTGGCATGAGGCTGTGAGTTACCACAGTTCTTTGATTTTTGGCTCAACCTTGATTGTTAGGATTGTCCTGCTGGTTGCTCAAAACTGGGCACTGGACCCAGTAATTGGTTGTAGAGTCGTTTCCTAGGGCCTTGGGCAGGGACGGTATAGAAGCCAGAAAAAGCCTCTCCTATTTATTTTTAATTTTCTTATGTGCACTTCCTTGATCTGCCAGGAGATGGCACTTGTTGGCAATTCTCAATTCAATGCTTGGTGGGAGTGTATTTGTTGTGACTCAGACCACATCGATGTGATAGAGCTTCCTGTCTGGGGGCTAAGAGCCTTGTAATTCAACCTTTTGAGACAGTTCTCCAGTCTTCTCTGGTAGCCCCCTCCCTTTTCCCAGCTAGGAAATATTTCCACTCCCTTCTGAATCCTCAACAATTAGTCCCTGTTAGTAGAGGAGGAGACTGGGAGGTTTGTATATCTTTAGCCCCTTGAAGGCTCCAAGGCAAACAATGGCGCAACCCCACCCAGCCTGGAAGGGCTGTTGGGACAGGACAGACCAAACTTGTGAGTCAAAAGCAGGGTCAGCCCCAGGCTCTCTCTCCCCTCTCCTGTGGAGTCCTCAACAATTAGTCCAGGCTAAAAGATAGGGAGGTTACAAGGGTCGGATTTCTCTAGTCCTTCCTAGGCTCCCAGGGCAAACCACCGTGCGAGAGGCTCCGTGGGGCTCCGCAGCCCAAATTTGCGGGTCAGAACCTGAGTCAGCCTTAGGCTTGTCCCTCTCTCTCCCCTTTCCGGGAGTGGTAGATCCCTGGAGCCCCCTTTGTCTGTAGTCGCAGGCCCAGGGGCCGGAGAATTCTAAAGAGTGTGGGGGAGGGTGCCGGCAGCAGCAGGAGCTGCTGGTTCCACTTACAGTTTTGTCGTAGCGATTTCCCTCTTTTGTCCCTCTCTCCTCTGAGTGGTGTGCAGTCTTCACCTGCTGTCCTAAGCCCTAGAAGATCTTTTTTGGGGCTGTTTCAGCCTGTCCTCTAGATATTTTTCTGGAGAAGAGATTCCCATGTCTTACTAGTCCGCCATCTTCCCCGAGGTCCTCCAAAGGACATTTTTGAACTTTGTTTCTATTGGTTTGGGCTGATGGCAGCAGTTCTGTTTGTGTATTTGTATTTGAACCTTTGTTACTCTGGTTTGGACTGGTGGCAGAAGTCCTTTGTGTTTGCCCTTTTTGGTCTACAAGGAAAATTTCCTCATCTGGCGAGTACTAGAATGGAAATTTTAAAATTCCCACTTTGGTAAAGAGGTCTTTTCAGTGGAGGGATACCTTCCTAACAATCAATTTGACCTCTGTCCTGACTGTGAGCAATCAAATAATTACTTTTGTTGGGCATAGGATGGCATATAAACACTATTAGAGCACCCACCACCTTTTGATGAGAAGCCTCAGTTTCTGAAGAACAAGACTCCCATATAAGGATAAGATGGTCATGGGTGGGCTAGACTGACACAAGGTTGCCCACCACCCTCAAGACAATTTTTGTGCAACTAAGGACACCTGGTTGTGGGTTGGACAAGTAGAGCACAGACTGTCTGCCAGGTAAAACAAGTATACCGTGAAAGGCATGCTGTAAACCATCACACTTGCCCCAAATCCTGGCAGTTCCTCTCAGGCTTAGGCTTTAGGATTGCTCACAATCAGAACTAACTAAAAGAATGAGTTCCAAACCATCTAAGAAATCTAATGGTGCACTGCTACCTAGCAAATCAACTGGTTTCATGTATAAAAATTATGGTCCTGCATCATGTAAAATCTTATCCTCCTAGACCTGGCATACTAGAGAAAATCTTGAATTATAATGGCCACAATGAGAATCTTTTGATATGCCTAAATTGGTATATTTGCATGCTCAACTAGAAAATAGAGGCTCTAAAACTAAGCAACCCAAATGAGATACTTATTTTAATTGGTACCTGGAAGCTTTCCAATGTATAGTTAATTCTAAAATTGCCTCTCTTCAAGAAACAAATACTAAATTAACAAAAACTAACAAAGACTCATCTAAGCACATTATCAAGCTTGAAAAATTATCTGGAATGCCTGACTCTGACTGTTCTAATTCTCCTTTAACCCCCTCCTGTCCTTCTCCTCTATGCCCTAGCTTAGCCTAACTACCCTGCTATTAGCAATACAATTTTCCGAATCCTACTGAAGACCCAGTAAGTTTTGCAAAAGAATTCAATCTTATCATTCAGACTTATGAACCTGGATACTTAGACCTTTACCAAATAATTCACATGACTGCTGGTGAAGGTCTGGATAGACAAAGCTAATTGGAAAGATCCCTTAAATGACTTTTCAAAATGAAGAGCTACTGACAAAACTGCAGCATTTAAGCTAGCTAAGGAATTTCATAAGGTCATAAGGTCTTACCTGAAATATTTCCTCAAATTATTAACTGGACAAAAATCCAACAATGTACCCAGAAACCTGATGAGCCCATATATGAATATTATAATAGGCTAAAAAAAAAACACCTTTTAACAATTCTAATGTCTTAACCATATTAACTATGAATCCTCTACACTATTTAATTCTACTTTTGTTAATGGCCTTTCAGGACTAAGCACCACTCTAAAATGTAAACTAAATTGAGCCACAGTGGAACCTAATGATTTAGTAAATCTTATAAATCAATTAGATTGCACCTTTAAAAAGGCTGAGAAAGGGAAGCAGCTGTGGCTCAATCAGTAGGGCTCCCGTTTACCATATGGGAGGCCCCGGGTTCGGTTCCCAGGGCCTCCTGGTGAAGGCAAGCCCGCCCGCAGGGCGTGGTTAGCTGACCCAGCGAGCACAAGCAACAAGGGGGGGATAAATGAATAAATAAAAAAAATAATAATAATAAATAAATAAAATAAAATAAAAAGGCTGAGAAAAAGAAATCCTCCCAAGCTAAAACAGCGCAAATGCAATTAGCACAAACCATGAGTTTCCAATTACAGCAGCTAAATAAACCCTCAATGAACCTTTTAGGCACCAGAGTTCAGGGTGCCAGTGTTTGTAATTACTGTCAGTAACCTAGACATTGGAAAAGAAACTGCCTAAAACTACCCAAAAATAGCAGCAACCCCCCCTCATGCTCTTTGCCCTCTAAGAAAGCAAAGTGCCTTTCAGTGTACCCTGGGAAATGGCAGAGCCTACGACACATCTTTAGGCAAAATAGTTCTGATAATTGGAAACAATTGGAAACTAGGGCATATGGGTTCTAATAGATACTAGGGTCACTTTCTCTGTCATAAATCCCACCACCCTCATTAACCCTCCTCCCCAGAGTATAGAAACAATTCAAATGGTGAGTCTTCAACAAACACATGACCATCTTTAATTCCCTCCAATTCCCTTTCAAATAGGACCTTTACAAGATACTCATCAATTTTTATTAGTCCATTCTACCCTTATTCACCTTCTGGGAAGAGATTTCCTGGATTATTCCAAGCACACATCTCTTTCTTCCAAGAGAGGGAAATTAATTTGAAACTCTTAGAACCAGATTAAACAGACCTGGATGAGGAATTAAGTGCCTTAAATATTCCTATTCTTTCAGTCAAAGAAATAAAATTTAAACCTCAGTTAGATACTATTCCAACCTATTTATGGTCTACATCACCTACTGATATGGCCCTCATTCTTTTTTTTTTTTTTTTTTTTTGGGGGCGGGCGGGGTGGGGTGGGGTGGGGAGGTACCAGGGATTGAACCCAGGAACTTGTACATGGGAAGTAGGTGCTCAAACTGTTGAGCTACACTCACTCCCATGGCCTCTTTCTTTTTGTCCCACCTATCCCTGCACCCAGGGCCTCTTTCTAGGCCTTAACCTAATCCAAAGCATTATAACTTGCCTTTCTCCCAAGACCAAAGTCAATTAAAGGGATTTTTTTGTACAGGCTATTGTAGAAATTGGATTCCTAATCTTTCTTTGATGGCTTAACCTTTATATGCCTTGTTTAAAGCTAAACAAATTAAGCCCCTTGTTTGGGATGAAACTAGTCATAATTCCTTCATGGAAATAAAAGGTAGTTTGCTCAGCACTGTGCTCTAGGACACCCAAATTACAAATTAACCTTAAATAAGGAGGGAACATCTTAAGTTTCCATACACAAAAGCATAGAGACCTCTAGGATATTATAACCAACAATTGAATACTGCAGCCAAGGGACTTCCCCCTTGCATGAGATTCATTGCTGCAACAGCAAAACTGTTCCTATCAATTGAGGAATTTTGGGATCTCCCTTAACTATTTATGTCCCTCATTCTATTGAAGCCCCCTCTACCAATAAATTAACTTCTTATTAAATTCTCATATTTCCCCCTCCCAATGTCTCTTTTGTTCACTGTCACAACTTCCTACTATTTCTGACAAAACTCCTCAGATCTGCATAGCTTTAACTGGCCAATTATTAACCCCTCGAATAGATTTACAAGAAACCCCAATGGATAATGCAGATGCTCTCTGATATACAGATGGTTCTCACCTTAAAGATAACTCAGGAATCTATCATGTTGGATTTGCTATTACATCTAACCATGAAATAATAGAAGCAAATTCTTTACCTAATCTTATGTCAGCCCAGCAAACTGAACTTTTTGCCCTCACAAGAACATGTAAATTTGCAGAAGGAAAAACCGCAAATATATACCCTGATAGTTGGTATGCTTTGGGGGTTGTTCATGATTTTGGGATGTTATGGTAACAAAGAGGTTTTTTAACTTCCACTGGAGGAAAAACAAAAGACAGCTCTTATATTACCAGAGACTTTGGCAATAATTAAAATTTCTGGTCATTCTCAGGTAATCATGGAGGAAAGCACTGGCAACCACATGGCAGATACAGCTGCAGAAAAATGCATCAGTAAATTCTAATCCTATTCCTGTTTCTATAATGACTTTTAAACCAAATTACTCTATTGGAAACATTAAAAACTTACTCCCTGATGTTCAACAAAATGCTCCTCCCCAGGAGATAAAAATGTGGAAAAATGCTGGCTGCTTTTATGAACCTGCAATTAAATCATGGTTTAGACCTAATGGTAAACCAGTCCTCCTTACTTGCCTCCAGGAACTATTTTGGATTATTCATAATATGATTCACTGGAATACTGATTAAAATGGTAAGCTGAGGAAAGCAATATTTCTAGAAACCATCCCCTAAAATAGGTATGAAAATATATCACAATTGTTTAATTTGTCCTAAGCATAATCCAGGAAAACATTTCCATAGCTCTCAAGGACATTTACCCTTATCTATTGGGCCTTTTGAAATTTGACAATTGGACTTTATTCAATTATCCCCATCCCAAGGCTAAAAATATGTTTTAATAATTATTTGTATATATTCCCATTGGGCTGCCTTTCCCTATAGACAAGCTACTATTAATATCATTGCAAAGATATTATTAAGAAAAAAAAAATTCCAATCTGGGGAATTCCTTCAGAACTTTACAGGGACTGAGGATCCCACTTTACAGGACAAATTATAAAAACAATATGCAAAATATGGCCTATTATGTAACATTTTCATTATGCCTATCACCCCTAATCCTCAGGCTTGATAGAACAAATGGTGTAATTAAAATTCAATTAGGGAAGTGGATGTGGCTAAGCGACTGAGCTCCCACCTACCACATGGGAGGTTCCGGGTTCGGTTCCCTTTGCCTCCTGGGGAGAATGGGAAGATGCCCGCACCTGCCACAATGAGAGCTAAATGCCCGCAACAATGAGCAGACAGATAAGCGAACCATCTGGGGGAGAGGTAGGGATAAATTTAATAATTAAAATAAATAAAAATTTTAAAAAATAAATCTTAAAAAAAATTCAATTAGCTAAATTCATGGACTGTCTCAATCTACCATGGTTAAAAGCCTTATATATGTAGTCTTATTAAATCTAAGATTCACTCCTTTTAGAAAACATAAGTTATCCCCATTTAAAATTATAACAGGGAGACCTATGAAAATAAACTCTGGAATATATGAGCCCTGTCTCATAAAAGGAAATATGCTGATTGTCAGGAACTAATCAAAACCTTTAAAGAAAATGAAACCCTGGTAGAACAATCTTTTTATAGCACATTCCTGGGAGACATAGATATTCAGAACCACAATCTTCAGGCTGGCAACTTTGTATATTGGAAAAGACAACTCCATAAAGATGCACTCCAAATCTTGCTGGAAAGGGCCTTATCAGGTACTTTTAACTAACCCATGTGCAGCTAAATTAAAAGGTATTGATTCTTGGATGCATAGTTTTCATTTAAAGAAAGGTCCCAGCCCTGCCTGGAAAGCCATTCCTATGGGGACCTAAAGCTCAAAATTACCAAGGATCAGAGGCAGACAGCATCTGATGTGGATGGCTATCCCAAGACCTGGGACCAGGCCTGTATAATTAATACTTACTGTAAATCTTAGGCCTAAGTCACCCAGAAGTAGACAGCCTCTGATATAAATAGCTAATCCAAGAACCAAGACCAGATCTGATTTTCATTAAACAGAAATTAATTCAATAATGCTGCTGTTATCTTCATTATTTTTCTATTAGCTCTCTTATTTGCACTTTTAACCTCTTCTTTATACACCATAGTTATTAAATCTTAGATCTTGGGGAGAGGAGACTAGATTCATAGCATATTTCAAATCTTGCTAATCCTTTTATTATAGCCACTAAAATATCTCTCATTCATTGTCTCATTTTAACAATAACATCTTCAACTATCTCCTGAGTCATGCTTATGCATCAAACCCTTGAGCCTGAAGTTTGCAATTATACAACTTATTTCTGTAATGATGAAACTAAGCCTAATTATAATTAATGCCTAAGAGTCACCTCCTAAAAACCTCCTTGTTGCTCACATGTGGCCCTCTCTAAGCCAAATTCTGGAAATAAACTATGTTCCCCCTTCATGGACATGACTCCCAGGGATGAGCATCTCTGGCACTGAGGGATTAATACCAAATGTTGATCAGCAATGCTTTTAGAGGCAGATCTTGATCAGAAGGGGTACATGTTAAAAGAAATAAAATAAAATAGAGTTACTATAGCTAAGAGATATAAAATGGAGTCAGGTCATTCTGGAGATAACTAGACAAACATCAGCCAAATATCACAAACTGCCAAAGTATGCAAAGCCTCAAGCAATGATGTTTGTGTTAGTCTGCCAAAGGAGTGCTGATGCAAAGTACCAGAAATCTGTTGGCTTTTATAAAGAGTATTTATTTGGGGGTAAAAGCTTACAGTTACAAGGCCATAAAGAGTCCAACTCAAGACTGCTTTCTCACCAAAGTGAGTTGCCACATGTTGAAGCAAGATGGTTGCTTAATCTCTGCCTGGTCTCTTCTTTACCTCTGGTCTTCCAGTCCTCTCTCTCCTGGTTAGGGTTTATCTCTCAGGGCTTCCTATATCAGTCTCAGCTCTCTTCCCAAGGTCGGCTGTAAACTATCAGGTGAATGGCTCATCTCTCCCTGGGGCTTTAGCTGTTTGAGCCTTCTCCTTTCTGTCACATGGTAGGATCAAAATGACAAAGTTCTCTCCACTTCCTGTGTGTCTTCTTGAGTGAGTATCCATTTATATCAGCCCACCAAGGGGGCGGAGACTCAACCTGAGTCACGCCTTACTGATGTGGTAGAATCAAAGCCCTAATCTTAACAGTTAATTTAATCAAGGGCCCATCAACTGAATCCAATAAAATCAAAGGGTATCACACCTAGAAGAATAGATTAATTTACAAACCTAATCTTTCTTTTTTGGGGATTCATAATCTCAAACTGTCACAATGTTCATCAAAACCTCTAGCACATCCAGACCATAAAACAAACCACACGTTAAAGAACTTGGTTAGCTATCTAAACTGAAGGACAATTAGAGTAGCCCAAATATTCACCAGCCACAAACAACGTAGCTAATCTTTTCCTTTAAAAAACCTTTGCCTAATGGACAATTTATTGATAATTTCAAGAAAGAAATCTCAAGGAAAAAAAAAGACATTTCACTGCTTTTCTTTGGAAAAAGGGTTGTATCTACCTCCAGAATACTTTCTGCTGCCCTGTTCCTCACTGTTCCTGAAGAAGCAGCAGAAAAACATCATTGTTGGTAAAGAGTACAGATTATTGAGTATGAAGGCTTTCCTGTGAGACAAGTTAAAATGTAAGCCTAAATTATCCCAACTTGTAGTCATCTGGAAACATTTTAAATTACATAATTTTATTTTCCTTATATTTAATGCAATTTTGTGACGTGAAAGTGTTTCTCATATTTCACAATTAAAACATTAATGAAAAGCACTTTATGTATATGGTAAAAAATATAAGACTGTAACCGTTGGGGAATTTGATGTAATTATGAATTCCAAAAATATAATTGGATCATGCTTGTAAACTGATCTGTTAATCTGGGCATTGATTAGGTTAGGATTAGGGCGTTGAGCCCCACCCCTTGGTGGGTGGGGATTTGAATATTAAAGGCAAGGCAAAGGACAGTTGAGGTAGTCTTTTGTGAAGCAGTTTTGATGTTGGAAAGAAGGCCCCAGGGGAAGAGAAGCAAGCCGTTCGCCTGATCGTCTGCAGCTGACCTTGTGGAGGAAACAGGAGCTAAGCCCGGAGAGAAACGCAGCCCCGGGAAGAGAGGAACCCCAGAAGCCTGAACCCTGGCAAATGCCGGCAGCTGTCTTGCTCTAACACATGGCAATGGACTGTGGTAAGAGAAGAAACTTAATGCTTTATGGCCTGGTATCTGTGGACTTATACCCCAAATAAATACCCTTTATAAAGACCAACCCATTTTTGGTATTTTACATTAGCACCCCTTTGGCTGACTAATACAAAGACTAATACACGGATATGCGCTTCCTGCTATAACATTTTTGGATTTAAAAAATCCCAATATTCAATTGTTCCTGTCATGTAAGAACAGGACATAGAAACTTAATCAGAAATGAACTGGAAAATAAATATTTAAATTGGCAGATTGCTATTTTCCATTAGATAGTTTTGACATTTTATTTGAGAAAGTAGCAGGGTTTCCCCAGGATGGAAGTTTAATATTTTGTTAACTGGTCAGTGGGCCTCAATTTTTTTGAGAAAAAATACCAATGACAACATGGACACAGTCATAGAATAATTGTGGGTGTGTGGGTGTGGCTGCAGACCAAGTATATTAGTTGTTATTGATATTTATCTTGTGTTGACAGAAGAGAAGAACTCGTAACACTGATAAAAAGATATGGGTTACCAGAGAGTCAGAAGGGAGCAGGAGATGAATGAGTGGAACAAGGCATATTAGGGGCAGTGAGATTCTTCTCTATAATACTGTAATGACAGACACATGACATTAAGCATTTGTCAGGATCTATGTATCTGTACACTAAGTGTAAACCATATTGTAACCTATAGACTCGGTTAGTAACAATGCGTTAATATTGGTTCATCAACAGTAATGAATGCACAACACTAATCCTAGATGTAAATAATAGGAGAAACTGTGTGTGTGTGTGTGTGTGTGTGTAGGGAGTTATATGGAAATTCTCTGTACTTTAGATGTAAATTTTCTGTAAATCTAAAACTTCTCCAAAAATAAAGTGGAAAAAATGTCTTATTTTTAGTTAGTAGTCTTTGCATATCTTAGATTATTTCTAAATAAAGCATTTATTTATCCTCCAATGGAACATTTAACATTTATAGATAAATTGAGCTATCTCTATACCTATGATTATGTTCAAACTGATTCTTAGTAAAACTTCATTGATTAAATTATATTGATATTTTCAAAACAACAACAACAACAAAAACCTTTGCCTGGAAATGCCAAGATAGGACATGATTGGGTTACTACCTGAATCTCTGCTCTCCTGAATTGCAGTTCTAAGAACCCAAATAAATTCCTTTGTTGCTTTACAACTTAGTTAATTTTTTCTCAGTTGACACTGCCTAACTCACAGTGCTGGTTCAGATTCATGTCTAGCTTTGAATGTGTGCCCCACATAGACATCCACCCAAAAGAAAACCCCACTCAAGATTTTAATCTTTCAATACCTATGCATGTCTTAATTACTTATCATCCCACATATCTCCCCTGGCTTCTGAGAGAAGAACCAAGGGCAGGGACTAGATATTTGGATCTGTGGTGTGGCAGGTTGAAATTATTTTATGAATCCCAAAAAGAGAAATATTATGCTGTAAACTAATCTATTCTTGTGGGTGTGATACCCTTTGATCTTTGATTGCATTAAATTCAGTTGAAGGGTCTTATTATTACTTAGTAAGATTGCTTTAGGGCTTTTGATTGGACTACATCAGTGAGGCGTGATTTGGGTTGATTCCCCACCCCCTTGCTGGGGCTAATATAAACAGACTCACATGGACAGAGAAAAAGGGAGCCAGCATATTTGATTCTGCATTGTGAGAGACAGGATTACTTAATCACAAAGCCCCCAAGAGGCTGGGTCCACGGATCAACTCAAGAGGAGCCCAGCCCTGCTATATGCCTGATATCTTACAGCTGAACTTGGGAGGAGAGCAGAACAGCTGAGACTGATATGGGAGGCCCAGAAAGACACAAGCCCTATGCCTGGTTAGTTCAAAGCTGAGCTCCAAGAGATGGTAGATTCTTGAGGGGAAGAAAGAGACCTGTGCAGAGATTGGTGGCTGTATTAGTCAGCCAAAGGGGTGCTAATGCAATATACCAGAGATTGGTTGGTCTTTATAAAGGGTATTTATTTGGGGTAGAAGTCCACAGTTACCAGGCCATAAAGCATAAGTTTCTTTTCTCACCAAAGTCCATTGCTACGTGTTGGAGCAAGACAGCTGCCGACGTTTGCCAGGGTTCAGGCTTCTTGGGTTCCTCTCTTGCCGGGGCTGCATTTCTCTCCGGGCTCAGTGCCTCTGTTTCCTTCAAAAGGTCAGCTGTAGGCTGTGAGGGTCTCTAGGCTTTGCTTCTCTCCACAAGGCCAGCTGTAAACTCTCAGCAAACAGCTTGTCTCTATCCCGGGGCCTTCTCTCCATCATCAAAACTCCAACATCAAAACTGCTACTCAAAACCTGCTGCTACTCTGTTCTTCGTGATGCCTTTTATATTTTCTTCCCCCACCCACCAAGGGGTGGGGCTCAACGCCCTACTGACGTGGCCCAGTCAACACACTAATCATAACTTAATCATGCCCAGATTAACAGATCAGTTTACAAGCATGATCCAATTATATTTTTGGAATTCATAATTACATCAAATTGCCCAACAGCTACACTCCACCCTCTGAATTCCAAAAATACATTACAATATTCAGAAAACCTTAAATCAATAACAATTCAAGTACAAAATCATATCATAGGCAGTTTAAAGAAATACAGTTTGTCTTCAGGCAAAATCCTGTCTGCTGTAGACCTTTGAAACTTACAAAACTATTTAACTGCTTCCAATACACAAATGGACAAAGGATAAACATTTTCATTATCATAAGGAGAAATTGGGATGTTAAACATGAGTCATGGATCCTCTACAGTTCAGTAAACCTGCAGGGCATCCTCCATTCGATTTCAAAGTCTGAGAGTCATTCTTAAAATGATGGTTTCTTCTCCTTGGGGCCACATGGGAACCCACCCTTTCCAATGGCCCAATGGCCACTTTCTTGGTTCCACCCTCATCAAGAATCTGGGTGTCAACCAAGCTCCAGACCTCACCCTCAAAGAGTGTTGGGGTGATTGCCACACCTTACCCAATCTTTGGGTTAGAGTCTTAGCCCCCCTAGTACAGTTAGGTGAAGACAACATTCCCCCTAACCTTTGGCATACAGGTTCAACCCTCTCAGAGCAACGAGTTGACCACCTGGCCTTCCCTAACCTTTGGCATACAGGTTCAACCCTATCACAGCAATGAGTTGACCACCTGGCCTTCTCTAACCCATGGGGGACAGGTACACCCTTCTCAGACCTATGGGGTGTTGACCTTAACCGCCCTAATGTTTGAGGAGTGTGATCCACCCTCTCTGCACCCTGGGATGGCAAAACTCTCCCAGAACATCAGGTAGGAACACTCACCCTCTCTGTACACATGGGTGGGGCTCCTCTCTTGGCCCAAGAAGATGTCTTAATTCCAGAACTCTGCTTTCACGGTTTTCTTCTTAAAGCTGATTCTCCTTCAATCTCTACTTTCCATGTCCTCTTTTGTCCAAGCTGACAGTGGTTTTATTCAAATAGCACTCTCAAAAACGTTGTTGGTTTAGCATGCAAGAAGCAGGGGTCCAAGCCATCAGACAGTACACTCCTTTGCACAAGTCTTTCCAAGATAACTGCATCTTCAATTCTGAGTTACGAGTTCCAAGTTTAGTAAAGTCTTCAAATAGGGCATTTTCATCGGAAATATGATTTCCAGAAACTTGGAAGTTCCGGAATCAGTTTTTGTTTTCTTTGTGCCCAAAAGTTCAGTCCTTAGTGTATTTCACTCATCTAGTATTTTGCTATAAGCTCAAGGAGAAGCCAAGCCACATTCTCCGAGTTTACCTTGGAAAGTTCTTCAGCTAAATGCTCCGGTCCGCCATTTTCAAATTCTGTCTTCCATATAACACCAGGAGTTAATCTTGCTAAGTTCTCTGCAACTTTAAAACATGGATCGCCTTTCCTCCAGTTTCCAATAATAGTTTCATCATTTACTTCTAAGGCATCATAGAAAGTCTCTTTAGCGTCCATATTACTATCAACAGTCTCTTCAAAGTGATCTAGGACTTTTCCATCAAGCATTTCACAATTCCTCCAAAAAATATCCCTTACCCATTTATAAAACCGTTCCAACATTTTGGTATATGCAAAAGCACTTCCCCACTCCTCGGTACCAAATTCTGTATTAGTCAGCCAAAGGGGCACTAATGCAATATACAAGAGATTGGTTGGTCTTTATAAAGGGTATTTATTTGGGGTAGAAGTCTACAGTTACCAGGCCATAAAGCATAAGTTTCTTCTCTCACCAAAGTCCATTGCCACATGTGGCCATCTTGCTTCACCATGTGGCAATAATGCCAGAATCAACAGTCATTGACTTTGGTGAGAAAGTACCTCTTATGGTGCCTTTAGTTGGACTTTTCACGGCCTTGGAACTGCGAGCTTTTACCCCAAAATAAATACCCTTTTTAAAAGCTAACACGGAGTAGATGTGGCTCAAGCGGTTGAGTGCTCGCCTCCCACATGGGAGGTCCCAGATTTGTTTCCCAGAGCCTCCTGAAAAAAACAAAAAAAAGCAAAACAAATGAAAAAACCAACTCAGGGAAGCTGATGTGGCTCAGTGGTTGAGTGCTGGCTTCTCACATACAAGGTCCTGGGTTCAATTTCTGGTACCCAGTACCTCAAAAAAAAAAAAAAAAAAAAGCCAGCACATTTCTGGTACTTTACATAGGCAGCCCTTTGGCAAACTAAAACATGTGAGTTCTAGTTTTCCACAAGTTCTGCCATGTCACTTCCTCTCTTGGTCCTAGATAAATGATGTCCACTATATGTCCCAAGAACTCCCTCCATGATCTGGATGCTACTTACCTTCCTACCTTCTCTCTCTTGAACTTCTTGTACCATAGCCACACTGTAGGCCTTCAAACATGTTATTTCCTCTGGCCCAGACACACCTCTCCTGCTTCTGTAGCTGGCTAATTCCTACTCATCCTTTAGGCCTCAGCTGAGCAATTAGCCCCTCAGGAAAGTCTTCCTTGTTCTCTCAGACCGGGTTAGGGCCTCCATATGGGCTCCCATAGTATCATGGCTCTACCTACCACTCCTCCATTCTGTTTTCATCATATTGGAATTATTTATTGTCTGCATTGCCGATTAGAATGTATGCCTAAAGGCAAGGATCCTATCTTTTTATATATGTCTCTCTTATGTTTAGTCCATGGTTGGCACTCAATAAATATTGGCTGTGGGTAAAGCAGCTGAGGAGGGTATCTTAGGAAGTTTCCCAGGTTGCTACCACCTTCACCTACTTTTGCCCCAATTGTAATGGGTTTGGAATAAGATGAATATTTCTATTCGTCACCAAAGTTTTCTTGGGGAGAACACTGTATTTGTTTAGAAGAAATATTTGGTTAGCAAATATCTGGTTAAGAAGATGGACTTTAAGTTTAGATTTCCATGGTTTTGAATAATTGTTCTGCCACTTATTGGCTGTGAAATCTTGGGCAAGTTTCTCAACTTCTCTAGGCCTCAATTTCTTCATGTGTAAAATGGAAGTGATAATAAGGGTAACTATCTAGAATAGTTGTTGTGAGGATTATATAAATTAATACACATAAAGAACTTAAGAATTCCTGGCACAAATAATCACTTTTACTATTATTAGACCATTGGGAGTGGGGTTGGGGTGAGCTCAAGGAACCAAATTTGATTCTGTAATCCAGGTGTCAGGAGACAGGTCACTGTGGGCCTTCTGTTTTGCTGATCATCAGTGTGATGTTTGGAGAAAGTTGGTGAAGCCAAGTTGATTTACTGTGCAAATTAGGGCGGAGATTACTTTGGCTTTGGCAGAAGAGGCAGACAGGATTCATCTGTATATTCAACAAGTATTTAATGAACTTCTATTGTGTGCTAGGCAAGGTTTTTCCTTCTCACTCTGGGGCCCTGTTGATTGATTCATCAGACTTCTGCTAGGAAATTTAAACAGATGAGGGACAAAGGAAAATAAGATAGTCACAAAGGTGGGACAAAAATCAATAAAGTCCAGAGAAGCCAGTGAGCCTGTGCACTGTGTGAGGGGAAGGACAGACCAAAATATCTCCAGTAGGCATGCCATAGTGGAGGAAGATTTTAAGGCAGGATTTCAAAGCATCTGTTATAAGATGTGTCATGGTAATCTTCTGTATATCTCTTTTACAAAATCTTCAATGAAATTTTCATTGCTCACAAGAAGATGACGACACCTGAAATCTGAGTTAAAATTGCTGGGGAAAAGATGCTATCGGCAAAAGGGCCCTTCTTCATTCCTGTGTGCCACCAGTAAGGAAATGTTACAATGCATGCAATATTTAATGATTATAAATGATACCCCTGTGCACTGCATAATACAAGATTCTTTAAAATGAATATGAATTAAACAGTATTGGTAGCAATCATGTTAACTAACACAGAGAGGAATTATACAAGGCAGGAAACTTGGGACCCTAAGGGAAAAGGGGTCATATCTGAAGTTGGGATCCAGATATTATCACCACCCCAGCCTCTCTGTGGCTAATTAGTCAAACCAGTGATTTCTCAGCAACCCTAACTTGTTCTTTTATAAATGACTGTCTACAATTAAAGTTTTCTTAAACATAAATGTTTTAAGGTTTAGGTGTGGAGAAGGAAGGAATCTGTGTCTTTCCATGCTTTTATGACTTCCAGTTTTCCACTTTTACATTATGTTGCTACTTTAAAAAAATAACAATTTAAAGAAATGTATATATTAAAAACAAAAAGCAGCATCTCAAGAAGCAGACTCAGCTATCAACCCAAATAAAACAAAACAATTTGCCTGAATTTCCAGGAGTGAAATAAATAAAGCTCTCTTGGAATTTACCTTCACAAATTGAGTCTTTGGGGGGAATAAAGAAATAAACTAATCTTTTTTCTTCCTCTTACATTTGTTTACTGTATCAACCCTGGGGTTTCTGAATCTTATAATGTGACTACACTGATTAAAAAGATATATGGTTGTTTATTAATGTTCTCAAAGCAATATTCAAATTCACATCACCTTGGGTATATTTTGCCTAAAAGCTATGAAGTAAATATGGAAGCATTTTGTAGTTAACAAGACTAAACTATGTTAATTTGAACACTTTGCTTTAAATAGGATTATTCTTTAAATGATTAATGAGAAAATGAAGAGAGCTTGGGTGGTCAAGCAGGAAATAGTAAATGAGAGTAGCTTTTTCAGTTTTTTTTTTTTATCATCCAGTGTCACCTGATGTTCAGATTTAAATTTTTTTTTTTTTTTTTTTTAAGATTTTATTTATTTATTCATTTATCCCCCCCTTGCTGCTTGTGCTCGCTGAGTTAGCTAACCACGCCGTGCGGGCGGGCTTGCCTTCACCAGGAGGCCCCGGGAACCGAACCCAGGGCCTCCCATATGGTAAACGGGAGCCCTACTGATTGAGCCACAGCTGCTTCCCTAGATTTAAATTTGATATTGCACAAAATGACCTTACTATTTGCAGTATCATGAAACAATGCAGCTATGCCCCAGATTTTAAGCACCATTTTCAAATGACAAGGTCAGTGAAAAACTTAAGACATTTGGAATTGGGTGGAGTCAGAAAAAAGGCTTGGCTAACCTTTATCTATGGGGTCATATATATATATATATTATTTTTAATAAAATATTAAGATAGTGTTAGAGCAAAACAAACAAACAGAACCTCTTTAAATGGATGTAAATTTACAAGTGAAATACCAGAAGGACTAAACAATACAGGAAGTATATACTTTGGTGCTCTTATTAAAATGAGGCAAATCTTTTTCTAAAGAAGAAAAAAGACTACAAATGTCTTTTTAGCTTTGCAGAGTCAAATGAGTCTCAGAATGGCAACCATTTTCTAATTCCAGCCAACCCATAAGAAGTACAAAGTATAGCTTCAATCAGAGGCCCAGGAAAATCAAGGTAGAGGCCAGGCTTCCCCTTCTATTACTTCACTTTATCAAAAACAGAATTTCAAATACAGTGCAATTTAAAAATCTACACTTTTTAATCAAGTATTAACTATAATTACTTCCTTAAATAACTATGACTGACCCTGTGATTATAAGCTTTTTGACCTAGGTAGATATTGGTGGCCCATTTCTCTTTTTTTTTAACCTAAAAAAAAAAAAAAAAAAAAAGACCTCAGGGTGTCTCAGCTTTCCAGGTATTCTGAGATTTGTAATGGTTTACAGAGAACTAAATTCAAGGCAAAGCGAAGCGAGGATTCAAGCGAGTGCTTGAATATCCTAAGACTATATTACTTTAAAGCATTCTAAGTATGCTTTTTCTTTGGAAGGCATAAACAACAGCAAAGCCCTACCTTCCAGAACAGCATTCCTGTATGAGCAGGACTTAAGAAAACGGGAATAACTATAAGGACACACCCTTCAGCAACCATCACACTGCACTGAGCTCTTGAGAATATTCTGGAAGCTTGTCTGCAGCGGAGAGAAATCAAATTCAGCAGAAGCATCGGCTTTTAGGAGATACGTGGTTGCCTCTGAGAATGCTTTTCTATTGGTATAGGATTACTGAGCGCTACAGTCCTCTGGAGCTTGAAATCCGCCTTTTTTTGAAGTTACAAAATACCTTCTATCTATGGGGTGGCGGGAATAGGAAGTTTGGAGAATTAAATGTCTAAGACTTCAGGCAACCCAGATGGCATACATGCAATAACATTCCATGAAAAATTTACTTAACCCAATCCCTTGCACCTAATTACTCAAGGCCCAGAAATTCAGGGAGTCTTCAAATTTTGCACACACACCCTTTCCCCCCTCCCCAAAAAGGGAGGGAAATTGCAAGGGTCTTGCTGCAGTTCCTGGGACATACTGAGAGCAGCTTTGTTACAAGTGTATCCAATGTCCCCAGCACCAGGGACTTGTGGGGCGCTGCTTATCCCTGCTCCACTCGCTCTGCAGCTACCGGGGGTGGCGGTTGTGCTATGAAGGCAGACCCTAGCAAGCAGGCCGACAAGATGCTGCGCACCCCCAAGTGCTCGCGATGCAGGAACCATGGCTTCCTGGTGCCAGTTAAAGGCCATGCGGGCAAGTGCCGCTGGAAGCAGTGCATCTGCGAGAAGTGCTACCTGATCACTGAACGCCAGAAGATCATGGCCGCGCAGAAGGTGCTCAAGAAGCAGGCGTCTGAGGAGGAGCAGGAGGTGGCCCTGGGCGTACAAAGGCCCGAGCTGGCCTCCGGGGCCACGGCCGCCACCCCGGGCCCAAATCTCCGCCCGCTGCCGCCGCCCGCCGCTTCCAGAGACGCCGAGCCTGGCCCTGCGGCCGCTGGCTTCCCTGAGAGGCCCCCGAGGGGCCCGAGCCCAGGCCCCAGCGCCTTCCAGCCGGTTCTGGGTGGCCGTGGCCACGTGGGGCCGAACGAAGGAGCGGTAGCGGCGATGCCAGGCTGTATGGGACCCCAGCTTGAGGCGGAGGCCGCGGGAAGGGGATGTCCCGGCCATCTGGAGATGCGTAGGCCCCTGCGGCCCGTGCCCAGCCCACCGTTCGCTGACTTCGGTAAGATTCCCAGACCGGGTGCAGCCATGGCCCCACCGCCAATTCCGCTAGGCTGCAGCTTCCCTGCTCCGAGCTGGTGGCCCAGGCCCACCTGGAACCCGTCCCGGTGGGCCGTTGGGGCGGGGAAGGGGGTTTAGAGGTGACAAAATGCTTTCCAGAGGTAGCCTTTGCTTTGACAAACCTTTCTCTGAACAGGGATTGGGTTGGGTGCTTTTTTGCAAAAAGGAAAAAAAAAAAAGCATTTTTAACATTTAGGTAGTTTTTCCTTTCCTGCTTGCAAGAAAAAATGGCCCCCACGTCCGCTTAGCTGTGACTCCTCCCGGGTGGGACGCCCTGTGAAGACCAGCCCGACTGCGCTTGCGCACCCTTTCCCGCCTTTTTCTTGGAGTGGAGGCTCCACCTACCCCCCCACCCCCGAACTTTTCAGCGGGTGGGCCGGCTCAACTCTGATTGCGCCTGCGCAATCTTTCGCAGGCTGGTGGCTCCTCCCAGAGGCCCTCTCCCTGGCAGCGCCTTAGTATTACCTACCTGTGGTATTACCTACCTGCTCTTGCACGCACCGCCTCCCCCCCCCCCGCCGTTTCTAGGGCAGGAGACTCTGCTTCCACCCCGCCTCCCATTCTGCGGGTGGGCCTGCTCCTGTGCACACGTCCGACCTTCCCTCGGGCTGGAGGTTCCTCCCAGAAGACTGCCGGTCAAAAAGCGTCCTGGCCCCATGAGCCTGCGCACCCACTCCCGCCCTTTTTATGGGCAGGACTGAGAATTAGGCAGTTTACCTGCTGCCTCTAAGTCTGGTGGAGGGGAGCAGTTTGTCTACTAAGATACTGCTGTCTCTCTCTGTATTTTTTTTTTTTATCTCCCTCATCCTTGCATAAATTCAATTATTTTTTATAGCTTGCTGCTTTCAGTATTAAAATATAATTTTAAGTCACCTGGAGATTTGAGGCTTTAAAAAAAAAAAACAGGTTATTTTTGGAGCAGACATGTGTTTTCTTGGTATTTTTACTATAGCAGCATGGTAGAACAAGCATAGGTCTGCATCAGGAGGCTGGGGTGGGGGTGGAGCGGAGGGCTGCTCACCTGTAACCTTAGGCAGACTCCTTCCTTGTGTGGCAGTCTCCCCTTTCTGTATCTCCCTACTGAGAAGATTGGCCTGTATACTCTCTGAAGGCCATTTCTGCCTTCTGGGACATTCTAGGAAAATCTAGATCCCTAGGGAACTAGCTGTCTGATGGCAAGATAGACTTGAAACAGCCATTATAGAAGGCTGCCTTTCCAAGGTCACAGTCGCAACAAACTAATGATTGAACTAATGGTGAGGAAAGAAACCACATTACCTGCACTCAAAGATCTTGTAGTCCTAGTGGGAGGAAAAGCATGTCATCAAAGAATCGCTGTAATAATTGATAGTTTAATTGTGGTCTGAAGAAAGAATAGGAGCACTCGAAGAAAAAAATGGAGCTAGTCAAGAAGGCCTTCTAAGCTTTAGGAATAGCATCTGCAAAAGCCTTGAGATGAATGAGGTTATGGTATGTGATGCGGCTGGAGCGGAAGCAGGAACCAGACCACATGGTGCTTCACAGGCTGTGCCAAAGAGTTTTTCTAGGAGCAGTGGGAAGTTGAAGGGTTTGAAAAGCAGCAAGGCTCAGAGGCCATAATGGATGTGGGAGTTCTTTACAAATGGATATGAGTGTTTCTTATCCTGCTGTCCTTGGTTGGACAGTAATGTGGTGCTCTTTTTACAAGCTCTACGTGTTTCTAATGCTTCCCTCATTGCTTGCCTTCTTCAGGGCACCCTTTGAGCATCTCCTCGGATTGTGTGATGGGGTCTGAGTACCTGGAGAGAGAGCCTTCCAAGCTGTACCCCAGTTGCTCTAGCATGCAATCCTACCACCCGTTCCCAGTGGGCTACCAGGATGCGTCCCCAACCCCGGGGATCCCCCTGCAGCGGGGCTTCCGGCATGTCTCTTGCAGTCAACAGCCTGGAGGAGGCTTGGTGAGTTTCATTCCTGCCTGCTTTCCAGGTTCCTCCTTATGCCAGTTGCCCTTGGTGCCTTTATAGATCCTCAGGCCCAGGAAGCCAGTTGTCGTAAATGGTGTGCCCACTCTGCCAGGCCCCATGCCCCAGTAGGAGGGACACAGCGCTGACCACACATAGTATGTACCCACACTTAATGTGTAGACAAATCCACACCACTTGGCCCAGACTGTGGCAAGTGCTTTTCAGAGTTTTGGACTAAAGTTTCTGGGAGAGCAGAGGTGACCATCAGCCTTGACTCATGCTAGAAGAGCCTTTCATTCTGCTGGAGGGAATGTCACTTTCTTGTGGCCACAGAGTTTAGGACAGAGCTACAACCAGACCCAGGTACTCTGCCTGCTTGAGACTGCAAAGGACTTTTAGGAGGAGGTAACTTTTGAGTTTAGTCATGAAAAATACAGAAACCTTTGCCAGTGCTCCTGCCACTTTAGGAGGTAGCTGTTGAAAGAATAGTGGGATTTAATTGTTTCATAGAATTAATGGTCATTCACAAACTGGTATGCTCTTCAAGCCCGGAGTTTTTAATACTAAGTGTATTAGTCAGGGTTCTCTCGGGAAACAGAATGAGCAGGAGATATCTATCAATAATATGAAATTTTAAAAGAGTCTCTCACGCAACCGTGGGGATGCACAAGTCCAGGTTCTGCAGGCAGGCTGCAAACCAGTGGCTCCGATGAAAGCCCGATGAAAGGTAGTTGATGAGTTTCTGGGAGAAGTTGCCTGTCCAAGGATGAGCTGGGAAATTCTCTCTGAATGTTGAAATCACTTCCACTTTTAAGTCATTCAACTGATTGGATAAAAGCACCCAGCACCACCCATTGATAATGTAATCTCCCTGATTGATGCAGATGTAATCAGCCATCCACGCAGTAAACTCACTGGTGATTGAAGTCCATAAATGCTCTTGTATTACAATTAGCCCAGTGCTTGCTGGAACAAACACCTGGACACAACTACTTGGCCGAGTTGACACATTAGCCTAACCATCACACCAAGTGTGTAAAAGTCAGGCGATCTCTTGTGTGGGACATGAGGCAGTGTGACCAGGTTTTGTGGCCTTGATGCCCAGTTCCTTCGAGGATAGTTAAAAGCTCTCTCCCTCATGGCAATCTGAGAGGGCTGTCAGAGCAACAGGATAATGAGGGGCCCTGGTGATACGTCCTGACTTTTGGCCCCATAAGGCTGGACCCTGGGGGATGGGGGTGGGAGTGGTGGAGAGGCTGGCTCAAATACAGCACAAGTTCATGGAAATGGCAACCACCATTACCTATTCTCCCTCCCTCAGAGCTAAAAGCCTAACCCTGGATGTCTACAGAGATGTTTCCTTTGGGTATAGGGTAGAGAGAGCTGACTTCTTTGGTTTAATAGGAAGAAAGACGAATGCTTGAAATTTCCATAATGAGAGCCATTAGCTTCAGAGTGTGGAGCTGGTTCAATGGGCAGGCTGGGTACACAGGGCTCTGGGTCCCCACTCTTGCTTCAGCCCCAGCAGCATCTCTTCCATCTGTTTTAGAAATTGTGACGTTTTGAGTTTTTAAAAATAATTTTCTACTGACCCTTATAATCACCTTCAAGTTAGGTGTCATTAGCCCATTCTAAGTCAAGGAAACAGGTTCAGAAGTTAAGTAATTTGTCTAAGGTCACAGAACTGGTTAGTGATAGACTGGGTGGGCTGCAGTTTACACAGCTGCTGGGTGATGGAGCCAGGATGTGTGCCTCGGTTGCTCTGGCTCCAGGGCCCAGGTGCTTTATGCTGCCCCAGGTGTGTCTTCACACAGAGATGGGAAAAACCAAGTCTGTGGCCCTCGCCACCCCTGCCCTGCTTGAAACCCGGGGGTGCTGCCTTTCTTCCCCTGACCACTCTGTTGCAGCCCAGGGAAAGCAAGGCGTCTTCAGCCTTCAGACAAAGAGAGGGGCTCTGTCCAAGCCGAGCACACACCGTCTGCTCACACAGAAGCCTGGAGCCTGGCGTCCAGGGCAGGGCTCTGATTGACGGGCCCGCCAGACGGCCTTTGTTAAGAGTGTGATTTCAGTCAGTTTATCTGGGCCAGAGCTGCCACCACAGGTCCCAGGCAGGAGGTGTGATCCAGGGAGAGACTTGGCTGAGCAGCTTGGAATTAAAACGCTAATAATCCCCCCTCCCACCCCCTTCATGTTTGGACAGAGGATCAGGCATTTGTTGGGCTGTTTGAAACCTGAACGCCTCTGAAGTGCTTTTGTCCCTGTCCTGCTGCCCCCTGCCCAGGTGTGAGGTACTCCTCAGAGACACCTTCTTCCTTCCCAGGCCTGCCCCTGCCCCATCTGCTGTTGCTTTGCTTCCTCTGTTCTCTTCACTAAAGAGCATAGGCCCTGAAGTTGTAGAGACCTAGGGTCCAGTCCTCCCTCTATCATTTAGCAGTCATATGAAGCCGAAGTTTACCTGACCTCTGGGGACCTCACCCAGGTTCTCATCTGTAAAATGGGAGAGTTTCCCTCTCAGGGCTGTTGAACAGATAGGCATAAAGCATGTAAAGTTCCTAGCACAGGGTTTGGCACATAGTAGGTGTTGAAAGTGGGCTTTCTTCCATTCCTTGTGGTTAAATGATGTTAGGAAATGCTGGGTTATTCTAAGGAGGTTTTGCAGATTGTCCAGAACTTTAACATGCTCATGTATGACTCTCCAGTGTGGGGAAGAGTAGGCAGGGTTTCTCAGACTTCCTTGACTAAGAACATTTCTTCCCAGTGCACTTAAAAATATTTCGTAGGACACTAGGGTTCCACAGAACAAAGCTTGGAGAAGTAAATAATAGGCACTACATCTAAAACTAGTTATTATTATTATTGTACTATAGTCAAGTCACGTCTTCCTCAGTTAGGCTCTGATCTGTGTAGTCGTAACACCTCCAAATCCTCTCATTTCAGCCTTGGGGTCCTCTGGTGTGGGGTTTGCCTCCATTTACTGAAGAGGAACAGAAGCCACTTCCCTGGCGTCCCCAGGCCTCCCTTCCTTCAGCAACTGCTGCACTAGGTTGCTGACTTCTTCCCTAGCCACGTTTGCATAAAGCTCCCAGAGGCCCCTGCACACTCCAGGTTACATTGTTATGTGTGCTGGAAAACAGGTCCCTAAGTGGCTGAGAAGCCATTGGGCCCTTCCCCAGCATGAAGCGGTGTAGTATGGTGGACAGTGCGTGGGATATGGAGTCAAATGGATGTGGGATCCCTATTCCACCACTGCCACTTACCAGCTCTGTAGTAATCAGAAGGGCTCAGTCAGGGTTACTGTTGGGCTCTTGCCCAGGCTTCTCTGAGGTACAACTGCATTTCTTCTTGCCTTCAATTATTTGGCAAGAGTTTGCCGAACACCTTGTTCCAAGTGCCCTGTGTCTAGGTGTTTTGGGCCCAGAGGTGATACCACCCCTTTAGGAGCCCCCATTCAGGAGGAAAAAGAGACATGTTTGATCAGCCCATCTGGGCTACCCTTTCCCCCACCCAGCTTCTTTGCTGTGTGTGTCATGCAGGTGTCGGAACCAGTGGGAGACTTCCAGCCAAGCTTCTACCCACCTCCTCCACCTCCACAGCCTCAGTTCCTCCCGCCAGGCTTCCTCTCTGCACTCCACTTCCTCCCGCCACCACCACCACCACCACCACCATCATCTTTCTCACTGACCATCCTGTCTGACACAGACAAGGAAACCACTGGTAAGTGTATACCTGTGTTCCAACTTCCAGAAGAGCCAGGAAGGCTTCCTGGAAGAGGAGGAAACCTAATCTGAAGAGGGTGTAGAGGGAAGGGAGAAGGAGAACAGAATTTAAAATGTGCTGGGCACTGGGCTGAGCTGTTTCCTCACACCCCTTCGATCTCCACAAGCAAGCATTCTCAGGAGAGAAAACCCTGAGGGGTTTCTGAGAGGTTCTTATAGGTGTAAATTGCAAAGCTGGAACTTGAATGGAGTTCTCTGTTTGACTCCAAATCCAATATTGATTCCCTCACCTTAGCAGTTCCCATGGGCAAAGGTGTGGAGGACAGCATGCATGTGGTGTGTTCAGAAGACCAGAGGTGCCAGCCTTCTATGCCTAGGGAAGCAGCAGATGCTGAGCCTCAAGCAGCAGTTGGAGCCAGTTTGGGGCTGGTGGGGCTGGTTCCTCTGCCCCAGATCACTCTGGAGAGAGCAGCAAACCAGGAGCTAGAGCCCCTGTCCTTCCCAGCTCTGCCACTGGTATGCTGGGTGTATTAGTCAGCCAAAGGGATGCTGATGCAAAGTACCAGAAATCTGTTGGCTTTTATAAGGGTATTATCAGTGGTAGAAGGTTACAGTAAGTTATTTTCCCTCACCAAAGCCCGTTGTTACATGTTGGAGCAAGATGGCTGCCAGTCTCTGCGAGGGTTCAGCCTTCCCCTTCCTCTCAAGGCTCCATGGTCCCAGTTTCTTTCAATCTCAGCTGTAGGTTGGCATAAGGCTCGTCTCTCTTCCCGGGGCTCATTTCTTTCTGGGCTCAGCTGCTTGGCTCTTTACCTGGGTCGCCAGCGTCAAAACTCAGCTGTCTTTGTTCTCCTTCTCTGTGTATTTACTTCCCTGTCTTTGATTGAGCATCTGTTGATATAGCCTACAAAGGGGGGCAGGGCAGGGACTCAAGCCGAGTCACCCTAATGGCATCAAATAAAAGCCCTAATCTTGATTTAATAAAGTAAAAGTGAAACTTCTGAGTCTAATACAATCTAATATGCCAAGAGGAGCAGACCAGTTTACACACACAATCCAATATCTATTTTTTGGAATTCATAAACAATACCAAACTGCCACACTGGGTGATGCTGGGCACTCACACCTCTCTTCTAGGTCCCCTTCTCACCTGTAAGATGGGCCCGCCATAGGGTTACTGTGAGGGTCAACTGAAATTTTGGATGTGAAAAGTTCTTTTGAGGCCCTTGCAGCTTTAAGTTAGAGGCTTTTGTCTCTCCAGTCTTCCCCTGGATTTGGAAAGGGCTGGCAAACTCGATGAACTCCAGAAGGTCTTTTTCTCAGTAACTAAAGTCAGTGGTTGCTGCCCAGCCCAGCTGATGGGGCCCAAGGCCTTTTCCTCCTTACTCAGCAAGCAACCCAGGTTAAATGGGCAAGAACTGGAGTCCACCTGTTACTCAGAACCTTCAAGAACTGGCTGTAAGGCTTTGCTGTTTCACAGTTGGAGCTGAAAATCCTGCAGTGCTATCAGGAGGCATGGTGGGCCAGACAGCTCACCACTCACTCAGCCATCTCCCAGTGAAAGACTTAAATTTGAACCCAGAGAATCAAAATAACCTTCTCACCCCCACAAACAGTGATGACAAAAAATATCAGAGATGAGCCTGTTGGATTCTCAATGAGGCTGATTTCACTTCTAGGAACCTGGGGGACAGCTCATTTAAACCCATGGCCAGACTTTAAGAGATAATTGGTTAGAAGGCATCTGCAGGCTCTGATGGAACAGGACCTCCAGCAGTCTTGGTGAGAGCAGGTCTCTGGAGACCCTGGGGAGATTCAGGTTCCCTAGACCTGATGAGGCATTTCCAGATTGTAGAGCTGTGTCCCATGCATTGTCAGTCAGGCCCCTCCATCCCAACAGGCAGGTGACGTAGGCAGAGAAGGGGGTTTTTCCCTGGCCCTGGGAGGCAGTGCCACCCAGCAGAGCACCCTGGCTTTGAGGCCAAAGTTGGGTTTGAGGCTGGGCTCCCATGATTTCTCACTTGTGTGAGGGTTAGCAAGACATTGAATCATGGGGCTCAGGAAGGCAAAGGAGCTAAGGGGGAAAAGTAATGTAAATAATAACTGGAACTCCTATAAATCACTTAATTTGTGATGGGCAATGTGCTATTTGTTTTCCATTTAATTCTTAGACAGCCCAATGAGGTAGGTGCTATTATCATCTACATTTTACAGAGGAGGGAAATGAGGAACAGAGATGAAGTAACTTCCCCAAGGTCACATAGCTAGTAAGTAGAGGAGTTCTGGACCCTGGGCCCGCTATTCTGATCCAGCACAGACTGCCTCTCTTAGCGGCAGGGCTGCACTAGCTGTCTCTTTAGAGAAACTCCTTTACCATCTAGATTATCTGAGGCCCAGTGGAGAGGGAGAAATGGGTCTCGACTAGTATCCCCCTGAGAGGCAGGTGGTGTGGTAATGCCACCCCCATTTACAGATGAAGTAATTGAAGCTTCATTCTGAGAGGCAAAGCCACAAATCTGACTCCTGATTGGGAGCTCTGGCCGCTGTCCCAGGCCATCCTCCTCGTGGTCAGCACCCTCCACTCTTTCACTCCCATGGCCTGCATGGTGGCCTAGGCTCTCACTGGGGACAGCTGGAAGTCCCTCAGGTCTGCCCCCAGGTCTTGTGATCAACACACAGCTTGGAGCTTCCCCTGGCATGGGTGCCAGGGGATTGGGACTCACTCCCTCCCAGATGTGTGTGCTGACAGCTATGGCCAGGCTGAAGAATCAGCAGCATCAATCACACTTCCCAGGAAGGAAGCAAACCGGGAGCACGGCATGCGTGGGTCATTTTACCTCGCTGCTAAGAAGTAGCTGCAAGGCCCGGGAGCATTCTGGCCTTGGTGTTAGGCGTGGGCAGGCCCTTCCGGTGGCAGAGAGCCAGGGCCAGGGCCAGTGTGAATTAGACACACCCCCCCTGGTGGAGAGGTTCCCGCATATGGTTCCTACAACTGAAAAAAAAAAAAAGTAGGTTGATTTCATTCCTAGATCTTTGGTTAAGGGAGAGGGGGCCTGGCTCTGGGGAAGGTACAGAGTTAAACTCAAGTATGCATGCACACCGGGAACCACTTCTAGAGAGAATTACAGCCCTCTGCTTTTACAAATCTCTCTCAAGACTGTCAGAACAATCCTAAGGGCTGAATCGAGTGTTCTCATCCCCATTTTACTGAATCTGAGGCCTGGGGCACGCTGGCCACGTGTGTGAGGCATCGGTGGCTTGAAGCACGCTGGTCCTGGTGCCAGGCAGCCGCATCTGAGTCCTGGTTACGGCACTTACCAGCTGTGTGACCTTGGGCAGGTTCATTCACTCCTTGGTGCCTCGGTTTCAACATCTGCAAAATTGGACGAATAATGGTCTCCACCTCATGGGGTTATTGTGAGGGTGAAAGAACAGAACCTGCAACACTGAAGGTGTTGGTGAAAGTGTGCTGTCATTTATTGTTTCACCTAATCCCCATGCTGCCTTTGCAAGGCTCACCTTTTACAGGTATGAAAACCTCAGGGGAAGCTGAGGTGCAGAGATGTGCAGGCGCTTGTTTAAGGCTCCCCCGCTTCTGAGGAGCCGAGCTGGAGTTTGAATTTGAGTTTGCATCATGTGGCCAGGGCTAGTGTTCTAGTCTCCTGACCCCTAGCAAATTAAAGACAAGCTGATTCTCTGTAGGGGCTGAGAATGAAGAAAATGCCTTATAGAACATTTGCATCTGAAGATACCTATTTTTCCCTCTTTCTAAATCCGGCTCCTCTTTGCCCTTCACAGATGACCAGGACGCTGAGGTGCTGTGTGAGCCCAGCCAGCCATCTTCTCAGGAGCAGTCCAACTAAGCCCCAGGCCCCTGGGGGCCAACACGGTGGGGCCTCAGGGGTGCGACAGCAGTGATCTGTTGCCTGTGTTCAGTAAGGTGGAGGGAGGAAAGGTGTAAGATTGCAGCTAATTCTCATTTCAAGATAAGAGGAAGGAGGGTGATTGCAAAGGTTCTCCCAAGCCTTGAGATCTGGAATTGTGGAGAAGTGTGGAGGAAGATGTTACCAGGGGAGGGCCAGGGCTCTGAGGAGTGGGGCCTGGTGGAAGCTCACATTTAGGAATGAATTTAACTGTCCTTGAGTGGTATTGCTGTTTTTCCGGCAAACCACCAGAGACTGTCTGATTTCCTCAGGCCCTGCTGCAAGACAGGCCACACCACCTGACTCAGCCTTCTGCTGCCAGCTGGGGGCACAACTGACATCAAACTTCCAGCCCACCCAGGCGGCTGGAGCAAGCAGCCAGGACCAGAGGCGTTGACAGCAGGTTCTGCAGCGTCCTTCCTTGCTGCTCTGTCCCCAGCGGTCTGCCTGGCCACTGCCCCTTACCCCCCCTCCAAGAGGTTTTACTAGTGAGCATTCTGACCCCTGGGGCTGCTTCACTTCCCCTCCATAAAGTTTGAGCAGTTATAGGCATCATTTCTGGTTTAAAAAAATCTATTAAAGTTTGACTATTTGATGTTTTTATAGTGATTGCCAACTTAGAAAAGTAGGCTGTTCATAAGCACTGCTGCCATTCCCAAAGAATAGAATGTCGCTTCTGAACTGAATGGCTTATGACGTCAGCAGTTCCTTCCCTGGGGACTGTTGACTGTTGAAATAAAGTAAGCAATGGAAATCTTTGTGAAAGATTTATTCTCTTTGTTCTATCATTTTGAGTCTGCTGTTGTATGCCTCAAATGTGTTTTTTTTTTTTTTTTTTTTTTTTCCCTCAGACCTTATATATTTTATTAATGAAATAACATAGATATACTATTTTATAAAACAACAAGGGTGAAGATAATTTAGTAGTTTGTGTATGTGGTATTTTCCATTACTTATTCTGGAAGGCACTAATACTTGGATTCCGTTGATTCATGTAGGAAATAAAAGTTAAAGAATATGATTGTGTGGTCCATCTTTCCATACACAAATTAAGGATTTCTCTCAATGTTTATATATGCTTATTACAGAATATAGAAGAATATGCCCAAGCACATGATGCAAGCTCTTTTTCAATTGCTATTTAGTATGATCTTAGGCTGATTTTAGAGACTGAAAATAATGTCAATACATAGATAACCAACAAGTGGTGCACACCCAGTTTTATCCTATGGTTATAGAATAAACTATAATCTATAGAGGAATGATACCATATCTATCTGAATTTCATTCTGTTTATAAATGACTATTTAATAGGATCAAGATCCATCCTTACTGAGGTAGTCCACACCTTAACTGAAGTAACCCCAAACAAAGGTCCTACTTACAATGGGTTCACAACACAGGAATGGATGAAATTTAAGATCATGTTTTCCTGGTGTACATACAGCTTCAAACCATCTTGTCTTGGGAAAAAATTTTGTTTTCTTCTGCCAGTCTGTAGACACAAAAGCTACTGTTAATTATAAAAAAGCCCTAGATTTATATGGTATCAAATGTGTTTTTGATCTTACCTATTGTGTCTTTCATTCCCATGAGCTCTGTTATTTTTCTGTTCAGGATTTCAAAATCTTTGCATTCGCTCAGTGTCTTCTTGATGTCATTTATCTCTTTAACTATATTGCCTTTCATCTCATTAATTTGATTTTGGAAATTTGTGCACATCTCGCTGATTAGTTCTCAAATTCTGCATCTCTTCTGGGGCTTTGATGTATTCCTTTTCTTGGAACATATATTCTATTTTCTTTGTATGGCTTGTAATTTTTTTGCTGATGTCTAGGCATCTGATTAGTATGTAGTTTACTCGGATGCTCAATTTCTCTTTTGTAGGGATTTAGTGGCAGGAGGCCGTGGGTTACCACTGCTCTTTGATTTTTGGCTCAACCTGGATTGTTAGGATTGTCCTGCTGATTGCTCAAAACTGGGCACTGGACCCAGTAATTGGTTGTAGAGTCGCTTTCTAGGGCCTTGGGCAGGGAGGCTATAGAGGCTGGAAAAAGCCTCTCCTACTTATTTTTAATTTTCTTGCGTGCACTTCCTTAGTCTGCCAGGAGATAGCGCTCTTTGGCAGGTCTCAGTTCAATGCCTGGTGGGAGTGTATTTGTTGCAACACAGACCAGATCAATGTGATAGAGCTTCCTATCTGGAGGCTAGGAGCCTTGTAATTCAAATTTTCTCAGAGAGGTTCTCCAACCTTCTCTGGCAGCCCCCTCCCTTTTCCCAGCTAGGAAATATTCCCACTCTTCTCTGAGTCCTCAACAATCAATCCCTGTTAGTAGAGGAGGAGATTGGGAGGTTTGTATATCTTTAGCCCCTTGCAGGCTCCAAGGCAAACAATGGCGCAGCCCCACCTGGCCTAGAAGGGCTCTTGGGACGCAGCAGACCAAATTTGTGGGTCAAAAGCTGAGTCAGCTTTAGGCTGTGTCCCTCTCCTTTCCTGGGGCATCCTCAACAATTTGTCCCTGCTAGAAGAGAGGGAGATTGCAAGGGTCAGTCTCCAGTCCTTCGCAGGCTCCCAGGGCAAACCATTGTGCGGTCTCACCTGGCCTGGAAGGGTTCCTGGGACACAGCAGACGAAATTTGTGGGTAAGAAACTGAGTCAGCCTTAGGCTGTGTCTGTCTCTCCACTTTCCTGGGGTGGTAGATCCCTGGAGCCCCGTTTGTCTAGTCACAGGCCCAGAGGTCCGAGAATTCTGAAGTGTCTTTAATGTGGGGGAGGGTGCTGGCAGCAGTAGCTGCTGGTTTCAACTCACAGTTCTGTCGTCGTGATTTCCCTCCTTTGTCCCTCTCTCTGAGTGGTCTCCAGCCTTCACCTGCTGTCCTAAACCCTACAAGATCTTTTTTGGGGCTGTTTCAGCCTGTTCTCTAGCTATTTTTCTGGAGGAGAAGAGATTCTTGAGTCTTACTAGTCCGCCATCTTCCCAGAAGTCCAGATTTATTCTCTTTGAATCCTTGTGGGAGGCAGGGCTGGATGGGGGAGCCATGGGGTCCGGGTGTCTGGCCTGTGATTGTCCCTACTATACACTTACTGAGGGAAGTCCCTCCTTTTTCTGGGCACTCCCACCCCTTACCTTAGTTATCAAGCATAAGGTCTGGGCCAAGCCAGTAGGTTTCTTTATTTCCTTTGTTATTACTATTTTAAGTAAGGAGAAACCAGTACGTTTCTTCATTTCCTTTATTATTATTTTAAGCAAGGAGACCTTTTAAGGAAATCTGATGAAGACACTGGAAATGTAAAGCTTCCCTTTAGCGTCTCTTCCGTAGCCCCTTTCATCTGGGAACACCACCTGCAGAGGAACATGGTTTAAAAAAACAGCCTGATCCCATTCTGCTGCTTTAGGGTCCTGGTGCTCTCTCTTCCTTTGGTTTCATTTGCTCCTTCATTAAAAACAAACAAACAAACAAAAACTGCATCTCTACTACATTCAGAGCCTGGCAGTCATTGGCTCTGCCCATGAGGAGTATGGAATCTAGTGGGAGAGACAGAAGAGAGACAGTCCAGTGGAATATACTGGGACAGGGACAGAGGAGCTAAGGGGTGGTCAGAGAAGGACTCCTGGAGGAGGTGAGGCTTCACCTGTATCTTAAAGGGCAGAAAGGAGTTAGGTGAAGAGAGATGGGCACTCCCAGTAGGGGGTCTGAGGGAGTGTAGGGGACCTGGAATGAAGGATTCCAGGGTGAAGGGTAGCACCCTATCCTCTGTCCAGGGTAGGGCTGGCACCCAGGAATGGGCCCAGCAGGGCTAACAGGCTGCCCTGCCTCCTGTTTTGCCTATGGGCAGAGGTATCCAAGCATCCTCCTAGGACAGGTAGCAGTGGAATCATTGAGGAGTGATAGCCTAACTGTTCTCTAACCATCAGTGTAGTGGCTGAGGGCCCAGGGCCTGACTCACTCTGCTGAAAAGCACTGGAGCAGGCACAGTCGGGAATTTTTCAGTTACTGTTTTACAGAATGCTTTCAGCAGGGCAGAACCAGACACACTGCACCGTGCAGGTCAGCATTAGCTTCATTCTGGACCTGATGAGGCAGTGATTTGACACTAACCTGGCTGTCAGGCTGAAGCTATCAGCTGCCCCAGCGCTGGTACTGGCCCCTGGGGACACAGTGCTGCAGGAGCCCTGGGAGGGTGGGAGCAGAACTGAATTATGATTCTAGCATGACCTCACCCTGCCCTCACTGGACCCCTGACTGCCTTTGAGTGTGGTGAGGCAGGGCTGAGCCAGTGACCCTACTTTTTCATCACTCTTGGTTTTATCTTGGCTTGCATGTTTTGAAAGATTTTTCAACCAAGTTACATTTAATCAATAAAGATGTTTTTCCATCTCTGATCAATAAACAAAAGTATGACACAGTCCTTATGACCACACTGACGCCACACCATTCCAGACCGATGTAAGGAAACAGGATATGTAGTTAGCCTGTGGGGTTTGATATAGGAGGCTCTAGCCAGCTTGAGAAGAGCATCATTCTGTAAGGGTCTATGGGGCTCCAAGATGGGAAGGGCTTCTTGGTTCTCATTTGGCCTGTGATGTGCCAAGTCTCCAGGGACTGCCCTGCTCACAAGCCTTGTATGGCTCTCCACTGCTCAGAATAAGGACCAGCAGCTTCACGGAGACATGCTCGCCAGCCTCCTCCCTCATTGGTGGCCCAGCCCAGGGCCTGCAGGGGATGAGGTCAGCTAGGGTCCAGGCAAGAAAAGGCTGGAAAGCGGAGAGACTGGTGACCTGAGGCAGCAATGCTCTTCCCAAATGGCCGAAGCTTAGTTATATGTTTGGAGAATGTTCTGGAAGGCAACGACGGGCTTTTCCCGACGCCGGATGCACTGGTCAGGCGCTGCCGGGAGAGGGCGCCCCTGCAGCGGCTGCGGGCGGGGCTGGTGGAGGCGAGACCATGGCGGGGGCGGGGCCTGTTGCCTAGCGACCGGCTGCGGTGGAGGTGCGCGCCCCAACACGCGCCAGCCTCTTCCGCGGCTAGAGGAGCAGGGTGTTTTCCTGCGGAGCTGGGCTTGACACGCTACCCGCCCCGGCCCCTTCACCCTCCACCCCGGAGACCTGGGCTGCCTCTGAAGTCAAATGAGCTTTTAGGCCGGGCTGCTCGTTCACCAGCCTCTCAGTAAATCATTTCACAGCGCTGCTCCTCAAATAGATGCCCTGCTGACTTGAGCTTTGTCTTCAGACCCCATTCCCTCCCAGCCCCACCCGTGGTGTCCTGTAGCTGCACTCCCTGCTTTCTCTTCTTTCTGCTCTTTTGCACAGGCTGCGTTCTCTGCCTGGACTCCTTCCAGTTTGACTAGTCATCTCCTACTTATTCTTTAAGACAGCTCAGGAGCCCCCAGGCCATGAATTCCTCGGCCTGGATCAGGGGGCTCTGTGGAGTCCGCCCAGGCGCTCTGCTTCCCTCTATCATTTCGTGCAGCTCAGTGGTAGCCATCTCTCCAGCAAGGCTTTGAGCTTCTTGGAGGCGGCACTGAGGTCTCATTTGTGTCTGTGACCATCTCCCAACGCGGGGCTTGGCACCGGGTAATTCATTCGTTTTCCAGTGCCTGTGGAAGGTTGAGGAGTCCTGCCTTTAGATCCTCACTACAGTATCTTTTGCCTTAAAATTTTGCCCATTCTGCTGAGACTCCACGCAGGGGGCAGAGGAACAGGGAGATAGCTTTCACTGGAAATAAACTGCATGTCAAGCACTGGACCCCTTTCATCATTTAACCTCACCACTGCCCCTGTAAGAGGTGCATTATCATCCCTATTTTATGATGGAAAATGAGGCACAGAGAGGGGAAGTGATCTACCCAAAGTCGCACAGCTTATACCCTACAGAAATCCAGGTTCAGCGTGGCCAAAGGTACATGCAGGACTATATTCATCCCTGGACTCTAGTCATAGTTTTTTTTTTTTTTTTAGTTTAAGACTTTATTTTATTTTTTTATTAACAATTTATTGAAGTATATCATTCATACATAAACATACATACACTATAAGTGTTCAGTAAACATCGTGATCTTACAAAACAAACATGCATAACATCATACAGGGCTCCCACACATAACCCCCCCACAAACACCTAGCATTGTTGTGAAACATTTGTTAACAAATCATGAAAGAGCATTGTCAAAGTATTACTACTAACTATAGTCTGTATCTTCCTCCCCTATACATTTTTTGAAGGATTTATTTATTTACTTTTATCCACCTCCACCCCCTGTTTTTGCTGTTTCTGTGTCCATTCACTGGGTGACTCTGTCTGTTTTCTGCCCTCTGTTCTCATCCTTCTCCTCCTGTCTTCACTGGGATTCGAACCACGGAATCTCCGATGTGGGAGAGAGGCATCCTACCGCCCGCACCACCTTAGTTCCTGGTTCTTCGGTGCGTCTTGTCTTGGCTCTCCCTTGTGTCAGTCTCCCGTTACATCATCATCTTGCTGTGTGGCTCGCGGGGCCTGGTGGCCCACGCGCCTTCTATATTTTTTTAAAATTTTTACTGGGAGGTCCTGGGGTTCGAACCCAGGTCCTTCCATGTGGGAGACAGACGCCCAACCACCTGAACCACATCTGTCCCCTGCTATCTAAGATTGACCAAAGATACTCAAAGTTACAGTCTTTTCCCATAAAGGATGGTCATTTAAAACCAGACCTAGGGAGAAAAACTAGGTCTGGGGACACATGCATGGTTTCTAATATAGCAAATGTTTTGCCTACCCTGGTTATCACAAAATCAGGACAGCAAGAATATTCACAATCCAGTTATAGTTTTTAATATCCAGTTTGCTGAGTTACCATCTTGAGATTTTTTTAACATGGAGCAAATGGGCAAATTCTATCAGAACATAGGGACAGCAGCCTAAGGACATTTGCCTCATTATGCCACTGTCCATTGCACTCATCATGGCATACAAGGCCTCCTGAGAGAACCCTGCTTGCCATTGTGGGCCACCAGTGTGTTCAGGGCCTCAGGGTCTCAGGTATAACTTCCTGCTGGGTGAGAAGGCAGCCACCACCTCCCATCTCCTGAGCTCCTGGGATTCACTACCAGCCTGGCAGAATGATTCTTCTTGTGGCCAGGGTAGAGCAAGAGAGGAGGTGTCTTCTAAGTCTCTGGGTTTTGGTGTGCAAACTCCACTGAAGAGAAGCCCTCTTACCGGGATGCCCCCCAATTTTTCTGGAGGATAGAGTGGTATGCTCTGCACCCACCTGGAGACTAAACACATACCTGTGTACCTAGTGTAGGGGATGAGGCCCTGTTCCTACAGCTCTGGAGAGCCTCACAGCTCCTTCCATTCCTGGGCACTGTGCTGCTGGTGGGCCTCTTGATCGGTTGCTACTCAGAGACCCTAGAATGAGCCATGGCTTCCTCTTTTTGGTCAAGGCTGGGTCTTAGCACCCACTCTTCCTCTTGGCCTCTTCCAGGCTCTGTGCTCTTGCACACGGGGTGTAACCTCTCTGAGCTGGCCTTGGCTCCCTGGCAACATTGGTTCAGAATGTGCTGAGGATGCAGGGAACTCTTGCATGAAATACCACTGCCACCTCTTGGTGACATAGTAAGTGATACCTGTGTTGTCAGGTGACCAAAGGCAGCCTCCTCTTTGAGACCCCATCAGGGGGCTAAGAAGTGCAAAGCCCCACCGTGTGACCCTTTACTTCCCAGTCCCGCTCCCTCCCCTCTGCCAGGCCTTGTGCTGAGCCCTTTCTATGAATTCTCTCTCTGAATCCTCAAGCTATCCCTTGAAGCAGGCAGTATAGCACCCCCATCTTATAGATGGCAAAATGGAGGCTTAGAAAGTTTAGGTTCCTATTTTTGGTCATATTGTCTATAAGTGGCAGAACTAGGATCAAATCCAAGTCTGACCTGAGTTTGGAGCGAAGTTTCTAATCACTCTCCTGCCTCTCAGTAAGGGGCAGACATGAGAGTTGGGGAGGTCATGGGGCTCCTGGCAGTCCACCCAGCCCAGCTGTGTTTCAGTGGGGGTGGACAGGCTAAATACAAACAACCTAGCTCAGGTCTTACAAAAGGAATAAAATAATTTTTTGACATTTCCAATCCCTTGCTTTTTAACTTCATTTTAAAAATGATTAATAAAGAAACAGGTAATCAATTTTTAAAAAATGAATGAATACTATGTTAAAATTGAAGTCTAAACCTTTCCACAAGGTAGGTGGGAATTTACCAATATTAATGCTTTTAATTCAAATGTAACCTAGTAAGCAGTTTTGATTTGTATTAGGATGATTTTTTTCTGTTCATTCCTTTGTCTTTCTCCAGGCCTTTTGCTTTTGTTTAAAAATAATTCATTGCAAATGTAATTAATGCATGAAAATGTTAAACAAGTCAAGATCGTAAGCCAAGAAAAAATCTTTTTTTTCCCCATCCCTGTTACTCATCCTTGTTTCTCTCCCTAGAGGTGCCCCCTCTTTTTTGTGGCTCCTTCCAGAGATGACTTGTGCATAGACCAGATTTTTTAAAATTAAACTTTACTTTTGATATAATTATAGATTCACATGAAGTTGTAAGAAATAATACAGAGAAATCCCATGTCCCGTTACCCAGTTTCCCCCAGTGGTAACGTTTTGCAAAACTATAGTACAATATCACAACCGATATATCGACATTGGTACAATCCACTGAACTTATTCAAATTCAGCTTTACATTTTACATTTGAGTCCATGATCCACTTATCCATTTTGAGTTAATTTTTGTATAAGATGTTAAGATGTGAGGTTTAGGTTATTTTTAATTTTTTTTTGGCCTGTGGATGTCCTACTGCTCCAGCACGAAATGTTGAAAAGGAAACCCTTCCTCCACTGAATTGTTTGTGCACCTTTGTGGGGAAAAAAAAAAAAAAAAATCAATTGAGCGTATTTGTGTGGATCTATTTCTGGGTTTTCTATTCTGTTCCATTGATCTGTTTTTTAAAACACACAAATGGTAGCATATGATTCACACTGTTCTGCACATTTCTCTTTTGATTAACACCAGATCAGGGTTTCTGAGCCTTTGTGTGTCATGGGGCCCTTTGTCAGTCTGGTGAAGCCCTTGACCTTTTCTCAGACTAATGCTTTAAAAGGATAAAATAAAACATATAAGGTTACAGAGGAAACTAATTATGTTGCATACACTCATCAAAATAAATACATTTGTGGTTTAGTAATTACATGTGCTGCTTCTTTAACACGTTAAATAAGCTCTAACAGTGGGTCTAATTGCTATTAATAATTTCAAAGCAGTGATGTCATTGATATCTTGAAATACCTACAACAACTGTAAAATGATATGAAAATATCTGTGACCAAAAGTCACTGCTAATTCTAGTGGGGTTTGTGGTCTTATATTCATAATTGAAGGAAAAGCTGAATTAGAGGTTAGCAAAAATTAAGATGTAATTTTTCCCCATCCAAGTTCACAGACCCCTTAATTCTCTCCAGTACTCCAGTTAAGACCTTCTGCATTAGAGCTTGGAGTTCCTCCTCTCTTCCTCATTCTTGTTAGCAGCTGTGTAGTGTTTCGTTGAATGGATGTACCTTCATTTATTTAACCAGTCTGCAGACGGTGTCTGGCAAGCAGCAGGGTGCAGCCCACCTCTGTCCTCCTTCTGGGCCTGTCCACCCTTTACACTGTGATGTGCTTTGCCACTGCTCCCAAGCCCAGGACTGGGGATTCCACACCAGTTCTGGCAATTGAGTGGAAAGGCGGCTGGGGAGGGTTCCCCAAGCTGTGCAGCATCCTGTGAGCAGATGTAAAACTCCTCTGTGCCTTGGTGCTACATTTTATTAACTGCAGATTGCAAGACGCTGACATTTTATCATGTCAGCCTTTGCATTTGAGCCAGCACAGGCATTGGCCTGTCAGTAATTAGCTGCTGGGTGGTGTCTTTTCTTCATCTTTTTTCTTTTTTTAAAAGTTGGAATCAAAAAAGCTTTCTCTCTCTTTCTTCTTCTTTGGTAGTAGATGCAGTCCATGGAACGCTCTGTGTGGACTTGGCTGTTTTCCCACATTCATGGGCAATTAATTTCCAGCTATAATCCAGTTACTCAGCAAACAGAGTTGTCTCCTGACATTGTTAGCCATTTGCTGAAACAGTTGTCCCCTGACGCTCCACTTGGGGAAACAAGAGATCATGACACCTTGTTCTGAACTGTGTGAAACATACCTGGTTTTGAAACACTGACCATTTCAATAATTGGTCTAATTAAGTCAGTGATTTTGTACATGTGGCTTTGGGTTTTATTTTTTTCATTTAATTTGGAGTTAATTTTTTACTACCGTGGTATAGATCATTGGGGAGTGATATCAGCCCATGTTATATCAGAATGGCCCATGTTATATCCACATAGTCAATAAGTGTTTATGGGACACCTCCAGTGTGCCAGCCTCTTAAGATGAGATGGGTACCTCCCTCACACATCCCGGAGTGAGTGTCCAAATTCCCAGATCTGAGCAGTCTCCCACATAAAACCTTCCCTGGGCAAAGCCCCAGCTCCCCAGGCTGGCCTGTGGAGGACTTTTGCCACCCACAGCGGGGTCTTCTCCTACCACTTTCTCTCTGCACTGCAGTTTCCCGAAATGGCTCCAGGTCTTTGTACATGCACTACCCTCTGCCTGGGCCCCCCTTACCCCTCGGGACCCGTCGGCACCATCAGGCAGCCTGTTCTGAGCCTCCCCAGGAGGTCCAGACTTGCTCTCCTTTTCCACCAGGCATGACCTGCACTTCTCTCTCCAAGACATCTTGCCTTACTGGCCTCTTCTGAGGGTGCCTTGCAGGTAAGGGTCATTTCTGACTCACCCATTGAGGTCACCAGTGACCTCATGGCCAAATCCAGTAGTCAGTTCTCTGCTCTCCTCTCCCTCAACCTCCTAGTGCATTTTGCACACATTTCTCTAGGTTCTTGGAACACTAGTCTCAGTGGATTTCTGACTCACAGGCTGCTCCTTTTTTTACCCATTGCTGCTTTTCCTCCTCTGCCCACGCTCTGGAGCTTAGTGTCCCCGTGTGGATGTGGGGCCCTCCTCTCTTCTTGGTCAGTGCTCTGCCTCTAGGATTGTTCATCCAGGCCCATGTCCTTACACTCCATTTAGTATGCAGCAAGGGCTAGCCTGGACTTTGGGTTTGTATTACCTTTGTCTGGTCAACATCTCTAACTGCATGTTTACAAGGCGTCTGAATCAGTGAGTGTTCTGGCAGGAAACAGAAACCAACTCGGAAGATTCAAGAGCTTCTAATGAGAGGTCTACTCTCAGAGGCGTGGGCAGGGTGAAGGGAACCAGCAAGAGATACTCAGGCACCCAGAGGTTAGCAGCACTAGGAATCCAATACCACCCCTGGGGCTGAAGGGACAGGGGAGAAAATGGTGTTATCAGAGCCAGAAAGAGCTGGAGCCTGTGGAGGAGGGTCTGCCCTGCAGGAGCTGTGGCCCAAAGGGATGTAACTACTGCCCCTAAAAGTAGCCCAGAGCCCAGAGGGAACTGAGTAGAAACATCTCTACCTCCTGTCCTCTGATATCCTGCTAGTTCTCCTCCTGCCCTTTGATCTCTTCCCTCCCTCTGCTTTCTGATTTCCTGCCAGTGCCTTCCATTGGTCAAACCCAACTGGAAGCCAGAGAGCAAAGGAGCTAGCATACTCCCTATCCTATGGGACAGACCCCCGACCTCATAGGGTGCTATCTCCCAGCTGGTGCTGTAACTGAACCTTCAGCAGACTACTCCACCATTCCCTCAGGCTAGCTGCTAGGTGCAAGCCCACATTACCATTCTTCTGTCACTATTAAATGGGTTCCTTGGTTGGAGAGGATTCAGTGTGGCATACTTGATGATAGATAAGGCATTCTGTACCACATGGTGGTACTGGCAGAAGTATCCAGTAGAGAAGGCAAGTCTCTACCCAGAATTCTATTTCCATGAGGTTTAATTGCTGCCTCACATGTGATGGAAGACATCCAATGTAATCAGCTTTCACCATTTTGGTTTTCTGGGGAATGGCGTCATTTGGGCAGCATTGGCCCCTGTTATTGGCAGGCTGGACACTCAACAGTGGCAGTAGCCAGAGAAGCTTTGGTGAGGGGAAGTCCATGTTGTTGAGCCTATGAAAAGCCTCTATCCCTGCCGTCATGACCACTTGCTCATGAGTGCACTGAGCAAAGGGAGAACTAGCTGGGGGAAGAGATTGCCTGACATCATAGGTTAGGGCATCTTGTTCACCTAATTATTGAGTTTCCTCTGCAGCTGTCACCCCCTGATGGGCCTTCACATGGGACATGAATATCTTCATACACCATGCCGATTTTGAGAGATCCAGCCACATACCTACTGCTTTGTCACCAATTTTCCAATCTCATTCTTTCCGATCTCATTACAATCTCATTTTTTCCAAGTCCTGCCTGTGAACCCGTGTAGATTCATACCTTAGGCCATCTCTCCTTCCACCGAAGTTCTGCCATAGGAGGATTTCCTTTCCCCACTAACTTTCAGGCAGCCCCTGCATGGTGCTGTAATGCAGCCTCCCTCCACTTCTGGTTAGGGCTGGCATACCACACACACCTATTTGTAAACCAGGCCCCCCAGTGGTTTCTCTTCTAACTGGTCATAGGGAATCTCCCAAAAGAGATGGCAAAGCAGAAAGAAGCCATTTTCATAGAGTCTAAGCCAACTGTTCATATAATTTTCTTGTACCTCCTGGACCTGCTCCAGCATGGTTTTGTGCAGACATTTTCATTGAATGCTGGAATGTTGCTGCTCGTGCCCAACTGTATGGTTTGGAGGATCAGATAAAACCCAGTGTATTAGTTTTCTACTGCTGCATGATGAATTACTTTAAACTTAGCAACTTAAAACTTAACACTCATTTATCATCTCAGTTTTCTTTAGGTCAGAAGTCCAGGCACTGTGTAGCTGGGTTTCTGCTGAGGGTCTCACCAGGTTGAAGCCAAGTGGTTGGCCAGCATTTGCAGCCTCATCTGAAGTTCAGTGTCCTCTTCCAAGGTCATTAGGATGCTGGCAGAATTCAGTTCCTTGCAATTGTAGGACTGAGGTTCCCATTGTCTTGCTGGCTGTTGTTTGGGGGTCACTCTCAGCTCCTTGAGGCCATCCTCTGTTCCCAGCCATGTGACCTTCTTACCACATGGCAACCTACTTCTTCAAGTCAGATAATTTTTCTCCTGTGTGCTATGATGAAGTCTTATATTACGTGATGTAATCATAGCAGCGGCTACCCCATCATACTTACTTTCCTGGGGAGGGGAGTATACAGGGCATGTACAGCAAGGGGGTAGACTCTTGGGGCCATGTTAGAATTTATGATGGGAATTGTGTCATCAAACTGGGTCCCAGCAGGAAACTGATAGCATACTCAAATTAAGATCACCTAAGGGGGGTTAATAAAAGAACTATTAAAAAGATTTTTTAGGGAAGCCACAAGAGATAGTGCAGTACCTGGAGAGGCTTCAGTGCCATCCTTTGGCCTGATGGGGTGAGGGTTTGGAGTAATTCCTGGAACTTTTACTGGAAGGAGAAGCTCACATAGAGAAGGCTGCTATGAGAGGAGCAAAGACCTCCCATGAAAGGAAATCCTGCAGGAAGGGACCTGGGAGATTAAACACTCTGGCCTCCCTCCACTCCTACCCTGCAACACCCTGCTGGGCCCCTCAATGGCTGAGCCCAGGCAGAAGCCCCAGAGCAAGGGAGCCCCTTGATATAGCCTCCCCTGGCCCAGAGCAGTGGAGAAGGTAGGAGAGTGGTTTGGGAGTGGGGGTAGGCAACAGGAAGACATCCAGCTAGCAGCTCAGGCCACTCAGCCATTAGGTGTCCCAGCGCCAGGGGTTCACTCTCCACCAGGCCTAGTAGCCTGATTGAGCAGCTTTTCCAATAAAAGGGAATTGTTGGTAGAAGAAGAAGATAGCATGCCGGGTCCCCACACCCTAGAAAGCTGCACTATGATCTCTGGGGGCATGCCATAGACACACCCACACTCCAGTCTGCCCCAGACTTCAGTTCCATGGGGTCTACTGGGTCATAAGCCCGTGTGGAAAGGCAGCTTGCACCAGCACCTGGACCTAATGCAGAGCCCTCTCTTACTCTGGTCCCATCCACACCTGGCGGTCTTACCAGCTACCCAGTAAATGGGGCAGAGCTGCACCCCCAGGTGTGGTGTATGCAGTCTCCAAAATCCAAAGAGGCCCCTTATGCGCAGGGTTCTTATTTAGTGGTAGATGGTATAAGGTGCAGCTGTGTGTCCTTTGTTTTAATTGCGATCTTCCAAACTCTATCTCCTTCTGCCCTCTGGTCTCCTGGGTCTCCGCTGGGATCAGTCCCTCTGGACACAGAGCAGGGCACAGAAAGTCAGAGATTGGATGTGAGTGTGTATGTGTGTGTGCATGTGTGTGCATGCATGTGTGTATGATGTAAAGGGAGAGTAACCAGCCCCAAGTTTCAAACTTGAATTGGCAAAACAGAGCTCTCGATTCTATTAACCCCTGCCTGCTCCCTCTACCATCGCCTCCTGCGCGGGGTTCTCACTAGTCCACCTTGTGTCCACTCTCCTCCCCAACCCCCATCCATTCTCCATCAGCAGCTAGAGTGATACTTATAAAACATGAAGCAAATCAGGTCACTCCTCTGACCCAAATCATCCAGTGGCTCCCATTTTCTTTGAGAGAAACCCCAACCTGTTGGCCCAGTGTCTGAGATGCTGGATCATGGGGCCCCACCCATCTCTCTCATTGACTTCGGGGACACAAAGTGGCTTAATCCTAAAGCTTGGTTAGGAGGTGAGACACACTTGTCATGGGTTCATGCATGGCCTATTTTATTTGTTTGTTTTTAGTAATATCATAAGCACTCACAAATCTATTGCTGCAGAAAAGCCAGGCCCCTGGCAGAATCCCCCCAGCCACGTGGTCCCCAAACCTGATCTTGCCTCCTTCACCCACAGTAACCATCATCCTGAATCCCAGGTGACTTGTTCAGTCACCTTTTATAATTTTATGATTTCATCACAGCCATGTGCATTCCTTTAAAGTTTTTTTAAAAATTGTTTTAGGCTGTAGTTTCAGGTCTTTTCCCACTGAATATTATATTGCTGCCATTCATCCAGTTGTGAGCTGCTGTTTAAAGATTTATTTATTTATTTACGTTGTCCATTTTAACCTGCTGCCCCCCCCATTTGCTGTTTTGTGTCCATTCGCTGGGCAATTCTCTGTGTCTGTTTCATGCCCTCTCTTCTTATCCTTCTCTTCTATCTTCACCGGGATTCGATCCTGGGGAACTCCGATGTGGAAGAGAGGCATTCTGCCACCTGTGCCACATCAGTTCCTGGTTTTTTGGTGCGTCTTGTCTTGGCTCTCCCATGTATCTCTCTCCTGTTAAGTCATCATCAAGCTGCGAGGGCCTGGGGCATGCCCGTGCCCGGGGCCTGGTGGCATGCGTGCCTTCTGTGTTTTTCTTTATTTTACCGGGAGGTCCCGGGGATCGAACCCAGGTTCCTCCATATGGCAGACGGATGCCCAACCATTTGAGCCACATCTGCCCCATGTAATCCATTTATTTCACCTGCTGTGTAACATTCCTGTGTGACATCCCAGGTTTTCCGTGCTCCCCCCTCCTGATGGTGCATGGGTGCAGGTCTGGCGATGGTGAGCGGCACAGCTGTGAACATCACTGTACGTGCCCTGCTGGTCCACCTCTCCCCACCTTCTCCCACTCTTCCTCTCACCCCTGTCTGTGCCAGCCACACAATCCTCTTTTCTGTTCCTCACATGCCCCCAGCTTGCCCCATCTCAGGGCCTTTGCACCTGCTGTTTTCTCTTCCAGAATACTTTTGCTTGGCTGGCTCTTCTTCATTATTCTGGTTTCAGCTCAATGTCGCCTTCTCAGACACCTACCCTCACCTCCCTGGCTCTACTGCCCTTGCCTCCCAGGAGCTGCCCCCATGAGACCTCTGTCTGCCAGGGGGGCCCAGGGAGGGCCTGTGGTGTGTGTGGCTGGAACATGGGGGAGAGGGGAGGGGTAAGAGATGGACCAGATGCAGGAAGGCCCTGAATGCCAAGAAGGCCTGTGTAGGATCCGGTTAAGGTGGGTACCCAAAGGAAACCTACTGCAATCTGAGGAGGGGCAGGTAATACATATGCTTGAATGTAAGGCAAGTTTGTTTTTTCCCCAAATTTATCCATCAGAAAAGAGCTATTTGCCTCACATTTGGGTCTTTACATAGTTTCTCATTTTACAGGGCACTCGTTCAATTACTTTATTTTGAAAAATGAAGTTCGGGTTAGGGAAGATATGTTAGACCGAAACAACCTCAGCTTCAGATGCTTCTGAGAGTCACCTGTGAAATCAGTAGAAAAGAGGCTACGAAGCACTTTATCAGCAATGGAGTTGCCATTCTGACATTCAGGACGCCTGCCTGAGGTCACCCAGCCAGGCCGTGCTCTTTCCAGAAGCATGGGGGGCTGCCGACTGGCAGGGCTGGGAGGACCTTTGGAGCTCTAGTGGGCCCCTCCTTCTTGTTCTTCAGAAGGGGAAACTGAGGCCTGGGGAGGAAGAGTGGCTTCTCAAGGTAACTCGAGACATCTGGGGCACAGCCAGGCCACCTAGAAATCTGTGTCCCCACTTCTAAGGGCTTAGGCATTTTTCACCACTGTATGAATGGAGGACTCCCTCCACGCAGGACAGCACGCCAGGCAGGGAGACTCAAAGCCTCCTCTGCTTTCTCGGCCTTCAAGGCAGGGGCCATGTTGTGGGGAGAGCACCGGCTTTGGAGCCACCGGCTTCCTACTGCTCACCTGCTGTGGGACCTTGGGCAAGTCATTTTCCCTCTCTGAGCTTCCGTTTCCTTTTCCATGAAGTGGGCATAACAGCAGTGTCCTCCCCTAGGATGTTGTGAGGCTCCAGCTTCTGCAGAATGTACATTCCTTTGAATGTGGGAGCCACAGATATGACAGGGACACTGGGGTGGGGTCAGGTGTGGGGCTGGGTCTCTTTCTCTCTGAAGGTATGTATGAGGGCAGAACAGTGGGGCCACGAGCAGGGCTGGGTGGCTGGACCAGATGCACCCCCAGTCCTCTACCCAGCAGGTCTGATATTCTCACCACCGAAACATATGTTTACCACCACAGGCCTCCAATGTCTTATAACATTCACAATTTGTTCAAAAGAATAAACAGCATGAAAGAGGACACAGAGCCATCATCCAGGGTTGGGTGGGAGGTGTGAAGTGGCTGGAGGCTGGTTTCCATTTAACACATTTGGAGGCATCTTTTGTGGGACAGAGGCTTCTCTGGCAGAGCACTGGGCCGAGGGAAGCCCTGCCCGCTGCAGATAGGCTTGCTCTGATGTCAGACAGAAGACACACGGCCTCGTTTTCCCCATCTGTAAAGCAGGGATAACAACCATACCTCACTCCTAGATGAAACGTATGAAGGTGCTTAGAAGAGTGCCTGGCCTAGAGCAAATGTTCAGGAAGGATTGACCATGGCATGCAGTGGAGTCAGTGCAGGGACAGAGAAAGTCCAGGAGCTGTGGGGCCAGGGGAGGCTCTGGCCAGCTTCAAGAGGCAGAGGAGGTTTCCTGAAGGAGGTGACCCTAGTTTTCCAGAGAAAAATTAGAGACAGGGTGGACAGAGAGGGTGTCTTGGCAGAAGAAGTAGCATATGAAAGGCTCTAAGGCATAGAGAGGGTTCCAGAGTTGAGGAATGAAAGGAAATTCCCTGAGGCTGGGAGGGGCCAGGAGCCAGGTCACATGGGATCGTGGGTCGTGGACCCCCTAGAGCTCCCAACCAGCCTGGGGCATCAGGGAGGGCTTCCCAAAGGAAGTGCCACTCAGATGTGGTGTTGAAGAAGGAGAAGGTGACCAGACTGCACATCTGCTGTCCCCTTCATAGTGTGCCCGGGGCCCTGCTTGGGGGAGGACCACACCCAGTCCCTGGCCTTGTGAATGACAGGGCCACATGCTGAGATGGAGGATAGGGGAGAAAGGGGTTTTAGACGTGCTGAGTTTGAGGAGCTGTGAACCTGCCACGAGCAGCTGCAGGGTGGGGTGGGGGCAGATTCCTGGGGCTGGCTCAGGAGGGCACTCCGTGCTGTGGACAGAGATCAGGTGTGGTGATGGGAGAGGAGCCTGGGAAGGAGGCAGCCCTGAAGTGAGAGGAACCCCAGGAGAAAGGGGAGGGCCCATGTCCAGGGGAGTAGACTGAAAGGGCCGAGAGTTTAACGAAAACAGGGAAGATGTCGGAATGATTGCAAAGGGGAGAAGAGACGGACAACCAATGAGTGTCAACTCATCTTTCAACAATTAGACTATGCAGGGAAGGACAGAAATGGGAAGTAGGAGGAGAGGGGGTCTAGGGTGTATGTGTGTTAAGATAAGCTGAGAAATTTTTTATGTGCTGATGAGAAAAGGGCAGAAGAAAGAGGCCAAGGAGGAAGAGGCTGGGGAGGATAAAGGAGGCAGGAGGATAGAGGAGGTGGGGGATGGAGGAGGCAAAAAAATGGAGGAGGAGAGAGGATGGAGAGGATAGAGGAGGTGGGAATATAGGAGGACCAGCCCTAGCTGTTGGAGGACAGGGCAGTGGTTTGTGGATTTTGTGGCGAGTCATCATCAGAGTCATTGGATGATGCTGAATTTCTTGAGGAAGAGGCAGTGAGCCCATGTCTGAGGTCTGGGAGGCAGGAGGGCAGGAGAGAAGGCAGGTGATGGTTGCTGTGCACTCCAGCAGAGGGGGCTCTGTGGCTGGCACCCAGGCCGACTGGCTAGTGGGGTCCTCAGTATGGGAGTGGTGAGTGGATGGAAGGGCAGCACTGAGGGGGGGCTTGCCCCTCGGCCTGCCTGTGACTGTCCCAGCAGTGCTGGGAGGTCTGGGGCAGGCAAGGCCCCCCGAGCCAGGAGTGGGGCTGTGGGGTGGAAGGACAGTAGAAGCAGTGAGGGGGAGTGGTAGACCTGAGGGCCTTGGGACCTGGGCTGGGGGCAGAAGGCAGGTGGAGCAAGGGTCTGGGAGGGTAGGTCCCCTGCCTTGGGAAGCTCCCTTTCCTGGACCAGCCAGAGCACGACGACGCCTCCTCCCAAACATCCATGTGCCCACTCCCTTGGCACGTGTCACACCCACCTGCCACCTCTAGACCTCCCCCTGCCCCCGCTGTGTAATGGCGTGGGGGATGGAGGTAGTAGGCTCTAGGGCCTCTTCTCTAATTTTCCCTGGTGGTTTGGTTTGGTCATGGTCAAGGGCTTGTCCAAGGTCTCAAAGCAAGTCCCTTGGGGATCCAGGCCTCTAGGCCCCATCCACCACCGAGGATAGACCCCTGCAGCCTGCAGGAGGACCTGGGAGCTCCTTCCCTCAGCGCCCATCCTGCAAAGTGCGGGTGGGGGGAAGCAGAAGGAACAGCCACCAGGGGGCGCCAGGACCTAACCCAACCAGCCCCTCCGAGCTGAGCTCACTCCTCAGCGTGGTCTGGTCTTGTTACATTTTGAACAGGGCATCTCCGTCCTTGAGAGGTGACAGCAGGCCCTTACTCAACTCCCAGGTCTGCCGGAGACTTCGGGAAAGTCCTTGCCAGTGCTTTCTGGGCCTCAATTTCCCCGTTTATCAAGGGTGATGCCTTCGTAATTTGGGGGTTATGGGAAATAGAGGGGTGCCAGACCTGCTGGGAGAGAGGTCCAGGAAGGCTCCTCCAGTGCCTGTCTATCCCCTGTCCCCCCCTTCCCGTGTGAGACTTCCATTAGGGCTCTTGATTACGAGGCTGCCTCCTGCCTCTGCAGGGCTTTGGAGTTTGTTGAGGATGTTTTCAAGACCATCCAGAAGGTGAGGGTAAGAGTCTGACTATGCTGGTGAAGAAACTGAAGCACAGGGAGCTGGATGCTTTCAACGCCAAATCCCCACAGCAGAGGAGGCTGTGCTCTGGGCCCTGGGGCGGCGGCGCACTCTGTTTCTTCCCAACCTGCCGTGAATGCCCAGGCAGAAGCCCCTTGGGACCAGCGTTAGGGCCACAGACACACAAGCCAGCACAGAGGGCTGCCACCCTGGAGGAGGGCTGCAAATGCTAGAGGGCCTCAGAGGGGCCGGGAAAAGGCATTTGTAGCTGCAGCACTAAGTGGCTCTGAACCAGGGGGGCCTCAGACAACCCTATGAGAGACCACTCTAAATGTGAAGGTAGTTTGTCCCAGGGCCCAAGGCTGGACTTGCGCCTCCAAGCCTCGCGGTCACTCCTTGCGTCCTCCCTCCCTCCCTCCCTTCCACAAGCAGTAACGGACTCCTGCTCCATTCCTGGCCCTGGCTGTGCCTGGGGCACTTGGAGAGCTGTCACCTGACCCAGACTCCGAAGGACTCTCAGTCTAGAGGGGGAGACACCCACCTAGAGCAGACAATGCAGTACAGCCTGATCAGTGCTGTGGGTGGCTCAAGGGAACATCATGGACGAAGGCCTGGAAACAAGAGGCAGAACTAAAAAGGGGAGAGTGTGATGGGAGGGGGGCCCTGAGGCCTCACTAAGGCCTTTGAACTTTAACCTGGGGTTAGAGAGAGCTGTGTTTCTCTCATATTGGCAGGGGGCTTCTATGGCTAATTAACAATGTGAGCCCACCCCTGGCAGGGGCCCTGGACCCAAATAACACAACATCCTAGTGTTGAACTGTCCCCTCTAGAATGCAGTTTGGGGGTCAGTGGAGTGGGTAGGAGCAGAGGTTAGAAAAGTCGGTGAGGAACGGTTGTGGGGAGAAGGCGGGGAGCAGCTGACTTGTAGAACAAGGAGCCCTGGGCTGCTTTCTAAACTGCAGAATCGAAGTCTGCTTGGGAACGTGTATAGAATAAGGTGGAATATTATGGAAATTTTCTCCTCTGCTTTGTGGCCTGGGAATTCACGGTCATTGAGAAGAATTTCCCCTGGTCCCATATTTCTCCCTCTCTTTGAAAGTAAAGCTTTTGGATCAAATACACACAAATTACCATCATACGTTTCTTCTGAACTCAGCTGGCTTCATCTGCCGTAACATAAATGGATTGAACTTTTCTTAAATTGGCCTTCCAGCATGGGAGGGCCAAGCAGACCTGCCTGTTGGGATGGGCTGGGCAGCCTCTCAGTACGGTCATTTTCTGGTTTTCATTTTTCCCCTCACCATGGCTTGTGGTCCTGGGCATCTAAGAGCTGTGTGAGCGGGGGAGGGCGGGTCCCAAAGGGTGGGGGGCCCTGGTTCCTGTCCTGACTTGGCCTCACTAGGATCTCAGGCAAGTCCCTTAGGCTTGCTGAGCCTCAGTGTCTTCACTTGCCAGGAGGAATTAATTATACCTACTGATCATTAATTTTTCTTAAAGTAATACAAACACATTGTTTCAAAAACAAACAAATAGTACTGCAGGCTGAGAATGAAAACAACTGTCCACAATCATCCCAGTCTCAACCAGCTCCAGCCCTGGTGGCTACATTCAAATCTTCTGTATTTGTGTTCATATTTCGCCATAATATATTAAACTGTTATCTTTTGACTCCCTACTTTGAGACAATTTCTATTGGCTTCCTGGGGTTGGCTTTCTTCTGATGGGCCCCACCACTTCCCTCTCTCTCCAAACTCTCAGTAGAGTTATAACATATAAATTTTTGTTAAATCGATATCCTGGACTTATGTTATCATGACTGTGAAATTATTTACTACCAATCCAAGTACTGTACTTTGATTTCTTTTTCTCATACTTTTACTGTTTCTTAGATTAATAATTGCCTTGTCTTCTCATTTGTCTTATTTTCTGTATTCCTATTGCCAATTTTACCCAAACCCTTGATAGCTGTGTGAAGCACCTCTCAATGTCATTGTCCACATATTATCATTGTACTTGTCAGTGCATTGTCAAATGCATCAAAGTCCCCCATTACACTGGTCCCTGTTCCCTCTTGCCCTGTGGCACAGCTGTCTGCTCTGGATTCCTTATTTGCAAGATCTGATGTCTTCCTTATTCTTGGTTTGTTCCCATAGTTCAGTGAAGTTCAACCTTCAGAAAATTTTTTGAAAAATGGCACACAGGAACTACTTTTTAAAAAAATATATAGTTTTTACATGTCTGGAGAGATTATTCTATACTCAGATGTAATTAATAGTTAAATTAAATTAATTAAATTTAGCTGGGCATAGAATTCCAAGTTGAAAATTGTTTTTATTCAGAATTTTTAAGGCTTTTGCTATATAGTTTTCTAACTTTCAGTGTTGCTCTGAGAAAGTCACTGACTTTCTGATTCCTAATTCTTTGTAGGAGGCTTTCTTTTCTTCTCCCCCTCCTCTTCTCTTTTTAGAGCCCCTCCTTTCTCCCTGGTGTTCTGAAATTTTCAGATGTACCTTGGTGTGGCTCTTTTGTTCAACCATTGTACTGGACACTCAGTGAGCTGGTTCAAGCTGGAGACTCACATTCTTCAATTCTGGAAAAATTTCTTGTATTGTTTCTTTTACAATTTCCTTCATTTTTTCCTTCTTTCTGGGATTTTTAGATAGTGACTTCCTGGACTGATCCTCAAGACTTCTTATTCCTTATTTCTTATTTTCAATTTCTGCCCTTTTTTTGTTTATTCTCTGAGAGATTTCCTTGATATTATCTTTCAAACCTTCTATTGAAGGTTCAAATTCAGTTATCCTCTTTATTTTTTTAGTTTTTTTCTCTGCTGCCTTCATTACCTCTCTTTCCTCCAGTTTTTTTTTCTCTTCCCCCCGTTTGTTCCTGGGGGTCCTTGGCAGGTGACCCATATTCAAGAGGGAGACACTAAAAAGCCATTGGGCAGTCTGTGTGCCTGTCGGGTGTGGTGTGGGTGGCAGCTTTGTGATCTGGTGGTGAGGGCTCAAAATGCCCATTTCTAGAGGCCAGTTTCTCCAGAGAAGAATTTCCCACCCTCCTGTCCTGTCGGGGGTCTCAGCTGCTCATATTTTCTGGGCTGGGATCCCCTCTTGTTCTCTTTCTCCAGAGAATAAACCTTCATCTCCTCTTCTCTTGGGAATGGATGGTGAGTGTTAGGGAGAAAATGAGTTCCCTGGTGGTTCAGATTGGGGAGGGGGTACCTGGGAGTCTAAAAGCTTTTTACTTCTACTTTCCACCAGGCCCCCTACTTTTACTCCACCCCACCTCCACCTTCCTCAATATTTGGTGCCTCTGACTTGTGAGTGTTTCTGGGGTTCTGCGGACAGGCTCTGCTCTTCTGGCAGTGCTCTCTCCACGACATTTAGCTGCTTCTGCACCACTAGTTCAGCTTCACTCCATCAGCTCCCATCTTCCAAAAAGTTGGTCTAATATTGGTTCCTTCCTGTTCACATGCTCCTTTTATTTTTTTTACTGTCACATTAGTAAGGTTTCAAAAAGAGATGTGATTGAATTTCTACATCTCTCTGTACCATTTCATTTATAGTTTGCTTGTGTCAGGCAATTTGGGGAAGCCAAAAAACACGTCGTCATTATAACAGCTAATATTTATAAGTGCTCGCTCCATTCCAAGAGCCCTGTTAAGCACATTGCAATGTCTTGTCTCATGGGAAGAAGGTACAGGAATCAGGCTCAGAGAAGTGGGTGTTGCTCAAGGTGACACAGTGAGAGCATCCAAATTATCTGGAATCAGAGCCCTGGGTGATCCTGGCCCACTGAACTTTCCAGCGTTCCCTCACTTCCCACCCCTACCTACCCCACTCCATTTGACCCAGCTATCCTCAGTGTTTGGCTCACCCCATGTTCTCCCTCTCACATCCACACCTTTGCACAGGCCATTTCCTTGGAGAAGGAACAAATCATGTTGCAAAAGACTTGCTCACAAAAACAAAAACTACTCAGGCTCCCAGGGCAGGAGTGAAAGCCCTCCACTCATCTCCTCTCAGCCCTTGTTTGTGATTTCTCTAGAGATTAAACTCTTTCCCTTAATGACTTTGGTTTGTGTCCAAGGTTTGCTTTGGCCTGTGGCTAGGATGCACACCATTCCTGGCCGTTCCTTTCTTCACTCAAGGAAAGCTATTTTTATGTAATTAGCGTTTACCTTGTTTAGTTTTCTGTCTCTGAGGTGAGACGATGGACCAAATGAGGGATAGGTTACGTACTGACCTGGGAAAAATAATACATTAGTCATTTGGTGCCACTGCCAACACAGTCACTAAATTAACCTGCATGGATTCCGTCATCATTAGGAGGTTTATAAGCAACAAATTCAGCACATAGACTTTAAAAAAATCTTTATTCAGATATGATTCACACACCATGAAATTTGCCCATTTAAAGTGTACAATTCAATGGTTTTTAGTATATTCACAGAGTTACGCAACCATCATTACAGTAAATTTTAGAACATTTTCATCACCCCATAAAAAAAACCTTTATCCATTAGCACTCTCTCCCCATTTTTCCCCTAACCCTCAGCTCTAGGCAGTCACTAATATACTTCCTGTCTCTGTAGATTTGACTATTCTGGAGATATATATATATATATATATATATGGAATCATATCTTATGTGGTCATTCATGACTGGATTCTTTAACTTAGCTTAATATTTTCAAGATTCATCCATGTTATAGCAAGAACTAATAATTCGCTCCTTTTTATGGCTGAATACTATTCCACTGTTGGGATATACCAATTTTTATTTATTTATTCATCAGTTGATGGATGTTTGGGTTGTTTCCACTTTTTGGCTATTATGACTACGCTGCTATGAACATTCATTTTTTGTGTGGGTGTATATTTTAACTTCTCTTGGGTATACACCTAGGAGTGGACTTGCTGGGTCATGTGGTAACTCTATTTAACATTTTGAGGAACTTCTAGACTGTTTTCCAAAGTGGCTTCAATATCCCAGCAGTAGTGGAAGAGGGTTCTAATTTCTCTACATCCTTGCCAACACTTGTTATTGCCTGCTTTGGTTGTTCTTTGCTTTCTAGTCATCCTAGCGGGTATGAAATAGTACCTAATTGTGGTTTTGATTTGCATTTCTCTGTTGGCTAATGATGTTGAGCATCTTTTTCATATGCTTATTGGCCATCAATATATTTTGGGGGAGAAATGTCTGTTCAGATGCTTTCCTCATTTTCTAAATAGGTTATTTGTCTTTTTATTATTGTTTGTAAGTGTTCTTTGTATATTCTAGATACAAATCCCTTATTAGATATGTGATTTGCAAATATTTTCTCCCATTATGTGGATTGTCTTTTTACTTTCTTGATGGTGTCCTTTGAAACACAGAGGTTTCTAAATTTGATGAAGCCCAATTTATCTATTTTTTCTTTTGTTGCTTATGTTTTTGGTATTATATCTAAGAAACCATGGTCTAATCAAAGGTCATAATGATTTACTTCTAAATATTCTTTTATTCTTCTGAGAAATTTATATTTTATATTTTAGCTATTATATTTAGGCCTTTGGTTCATTTTGAGTTGATTTTTATATATGGGGTGAGGTAGGGCTCCAATTTCATTCTTTTGCTTGTGGATATCAAGTTGTCCAGCATTATTTGTTAGAGACTCTTCTTTCCCCCATTTAATTGACTTGGCACCCTTGTTAAAAATAAGTTGACCATAAATGTGAGGTTTTATTTCTAGAGTCTCAATTTTATTCCATTGATCTGTATGTCTATCTTAATGCCAGTAGCACGCTATCTCTATTTTGATTACTATAGCTTTGTAGTAGGTTTTGAAATTGGAAATTGTGAGTCCTCTAACTTTGATCTTTTTAAAATTGTTTTGGCTATTCTGGGTCCTTCAAATTTCTACATGAATTTTAGGTTCAGCAAAGAATCCAGTTCTTTTTTTTTTTTTTTTTTATAGGGATTGCATTAAAACTGTAGATCAGTTTGGGGGGTATTGTCATGTTAACTGTATTATGTTTTCTGATCCATGAACATGGGGCGGATTCTTTAAGTCTTTAATTTATTCCAACAATATTTTGTAGTTTTCAGAGTATACGGTTTATGCTTCCTTGTTAAACTTACTCCTAAGTATTTTATTAGTTTTGATTTATTGTGAATGGAATTGTTTTCTTAATTTCCTTTTCAGATTGTTCATTGTAAGTATATAGAAATACATTAGGTTTTTATGTATTGATCTTGTATCCTATAACCTTGCCTAACTTGTTTATTAACTCTAGTAGATTTTTAAAAATTATCTGTGGATTCCTTAGGAATTTCTATATACAAGATCATGTCATTTGCAAATAGAGATAATTTTTCTTCTTCTTTTCCAATCTAGATTCACTTTATTTCAATTTCGTGCTTAACTATCTGACTTGAATCTCCAGTGTGATGTTGCATAGATGTGATTAGAATGGATATGCTAGCCTTTTACTAATCTTACGGGCAAAGCATCTAGTCTTTTACCATTAGGTATGATATTAACTGTAGGTTTTTTGTAGATGGCCACCACCAGGTTGAAGAAATTTTCTTCTATTTCTAGAAGTATTGTTGAGTGCTTTTGTCATGAAAGAGTGTTGGATTTTGTCAAATGCATTTTTTTGCCTCAATTGAGATGATCACATGATTTTTGTTCTCTCTTCTATTGATATGGTGTATTACATTAATTGATTTTTGCATGTTAAACCAACCAACCTTGCATTCTTGGAATAAATCCTACTTGGTCATCGTGTACAATTCTTTTTATCTGTTGCTGGATTTAGTTTGCTCGTATTTTGTTGAGGCTTTTTGCATCTATATTCATAAGAAATATTGGACTATAGTTTTCTTTTCTTGTTATATCTTTGGTTTTGTTTTGAGAGTAATACTGATTTCACAGAGTGAGGTGGCAAGAATTTAATCTTTTCTATTTTTTGTAAAAGTTTATAAAGAATTGGTATTAATTCCTCTTTACATATTTGGTACAATTGACCAGTTATGCTATCTGGTTGGTGGCTTTCCTGTGAGAAGTTTTTTGATTACTAATTTAATTTCTCTTCTTACTCTAGGTCTCTTCAGATTGAATAGTATTTCTATGAATTTGTTTATTTTATGTTACTTTTATCTAATTTGTTGGCATACAGTTGTTCATGTTATTCTATTATAATCCTTTTTATTTCTTTAAGTTCAGTAGTAATGTCTTCTCTTTCATTCCTGATTTTAGTAATTTGAGTCTTTTTGCTTGGCTAGTCAAGCTAATGGTTTGTCAATTTTGGTGATCTTTTCAAAGAACCCCAATCTTTGGTTTCATTGTTTTTCTCTATTTTCTATTCTCTATTTCATTAACTTCCACTATAATCTTTATTATTTTCTTCCTTCTGCTTGCTTTGGTTTTAGTTTGCTCTTCTTATGCCAGTATTTTAATGTGGAAGGTTAGATTATTGATTTGAGTTCTTTCTTCTTTTTATATATAGGAATTTACAGTTATAAATTTCCATACAAGCACTACTTTAGCTGTATCACATAAGTTTTGGCATGTTCTATCTTCATTTTCATTCGTTTCAAAGTATTTTCTAATTTCACTTGTGATTTCTTCTTTGATCCATTGGTTATTTTATAGTCTGCTGTTTAATTTCCATATGCTTGTGAATTTCTCACATTTTTTTTCTGTTATTGATATCTAATTTCATACCACTGTGGCCAGAGAAGATAGTTTGGATGATTTCAATCTTTTTAAATTTATTGAGGCTAGTTTTATGGCCTCGTATATGGTATATCCTGAAGAATATTTTATGTACTCTTGAGATAATATGTATTCTGCTGTTGTTTGGGTGTTCTATAGGTGTTGGTTGGCTCTAGTGGTTTATAGTGTTATTCAAGTCTTCTATATATTTATTTCTTTGTTGAGCTTCCTAGTTCTATCCATTATTGAAAGTGGGGTATTGAAGTCTCCAACTATTGTTGAATTATCTATCTCTCTCTTCAATTCTGTCGGTTTTTATTTCATGTATTTATAATTGTTATATCTCTTGAGTCATCTTGTGTCCAGCTGAGGCTCTCCTCAGGGCTGACTCACAGAAGACTTGGAGACAGTTTGATGAATTGATTGGCATAAGCCAAAGGACCCAAGAGAGAAATAAGAAACAGATGAGTCTAGGGTCTCTTTGGACTCGATCTCTTCATGAAAAGGAATTGTTACAGAAAGTGTCCTGGCCTGGGTTCTACACTCAATGGGCAAGTCCCTACCTCTCCCTGGCTTCTACCTCACCATCTGTCAAATGGAGATTGAACTGATTTCCTTGACAGGCCCTTTCAAGGTGACCTAGGCAGAACTTTTATTGACAGAGAGATCTTGGAGCTCTGGGACTTGGGAGTTTGGGCCATCTCCCAATACCCAGGCTGGGGCCCAAGAGCCATAGGGGTCACCAGTCAACATGCCTGTACCCATACAGTGTGCCATAGTGAGTGCTTGGCTATGTGGAAGGAAGAGGGGTGACCCAGGCTTGAGGAACTCCTTGTCACTGGGAAATGAGATACCCGCAGAAGAAAGTAATGGAACTGCTGACTAGCTTGGAGGGCCTGTGGGAGTCCTGAACCCCCATCTGGAAGTCTGGAGACCTATGAGTCCTGCCTCTGGTGCTCTCCTGTTTGCTGTAAGACCTGGGCAGGATCCACTGCTCTCCATCTCTTGACTCTGATCCTGTGAGCCCATGATCTTATTCAGATCCCTTGAATATTGCCAAGGTGAACTGTAGCATATTCACTGTGTTCTGGTACCATAGAAGTCTGTGTGCAGGGAGCCAGCCCCATGGCTAGCATGTAGTTGGCACTCAGTAGCTGCAGAACATAACAAAACAATGGAATTCCACTTGGAGGAAGTAGGGATCAGAGAGGAAGCTTGTTCTAGGAGAAAGAAGAAGGGTCTTAGGGCCCAGCAGACCTGGTTGGTGCTCTGAGCCTAGCTTTCCTCTTTCTCTCTCTCTAGGTTGGTTGAGGAGTGAATAAGTTAACATATGTGAAGTGGTTGGCACACAGAGGAGCTCAAAAAACTCCTGTTGTCATGAGAGAGGCATGAAAGTTGGGGAGACTGAGACAGGCTGTTGGCTAACGGAGGGGGAGGGATTAGGTGGCATGGATTGTAGAAGACATCTTGACCTAGAGGGATGGCCTTACCTTTGGGCAGCCTGGTCAGCTGGCAGGGTCACATTCTGTCTCTGTTTCTGGCAGTGGCAGGACTTTCTCTCCCTATTTATCAATCTACTCAGGGTGATGTTAAAAATAATGCTTGTTCCTAGGCATATATCCTATGGCCCTCAGGAGCACTCCAGAAGGAAATTCTCTTTCAAAAGCATGTTAAATGCACAGACATAAATTGAGAGAGAAGAACGAGAATTTCAAACTATGGGAAGGGCAGTCATATGGGTGTGTGTGCAGATCCCTGTGTGCCAGAACCTGGACCATGCTCACATAAGCCTGCCTTGTTGGATGGGTGTAAGAGTGCTCCAAGCAGCTTCAGACTCTCTAGAACAAGGTGCAGTATAGTGAATTATCCGAGTGCTGAGCTGATTAATGGATGGCTACATGCTCCACCCCTGGTACCCATGGTCATAGTTACTGTGTGCTGCCACATTGGGGTTCTTGTGTTCTCCTCAGCACAGCCTTATGTGTGATGATGGTTTTCAACTTTTCAGTTTAGGAAACCGAGGCTCAGAGCATGCATGTGACTTGCCCAAGGCTGTGCAGCCAGAATCTGAATCCATGGCCCAGGCCCTTGGTAGACAGGTTGGGGTCTTCTGTCCAGTGAGACCTCTGCCTAAGACAACCTGGGCATGATGTGAGCACTCTCCTTGGAGTCCTGAGACCAGGTTTACCACCAGGTTGCCCAGACTATCTCCCTGGGTGTGGTTTAGAGTTATGGGGAGAATGCTCAGGGTACTGGTCTAAATGGGGCAGTCTTCAGATGGAAATAATTAGTTATATTTCTTGAGCACCTACTATGTGCCAGGTCCTCACTCCTTCACCTCATTTAACCCTACCTCTAAGGAAGGGCCATTGCTCCATCTTACAGAGGAGGACCCCAGCCTCAGTGAGGGGACCTGCCCGAGGCCCCAGTCTGAGCATGCCTGAGCAGGCTTTGGAACCTATCGTCAACACCCTTGGCCTCACCATTTTCAAGAACTCTAAGCTTCCCGGGCCTCAGTTTCTCCATCAATAAAGATAGAGCAGTGTGTGCTGGTCACATTCTGGGCCCTACTTGGGCTCGGAAGTGCCTTGGAAAGCCAGGCTCCATGGAGGTGGCTGCACAACCCGCAGGGTCTTGCTCGATGGGGGCTGCACCCAGGCCTGTGGAGGCTGCGCCGGCAGCTGCCCCACGAGGGACTTAATGACTTCATCCTGGGGCCTCCCTCTGCCTCCCAACCTTTGCTTTCTACAGCAGACCACCCCCTCCTTCTTTGGGGGCTCTGGCCCTCGCCATCCCCCACCCCCAGACAATCTGGTGATGGAGGTGTGGCTGACAGGGAGGAAGCATTAGACAAGGGTAAAGCGCCAAACTGGTGGAAATACCTGCTCACCAGGGCAAAGCCCTTCACAGTTTGCAAAGTGGATCTTCCATTCCATTAGCACTCTTTATTCCCCAAGAATAAGGAAGGCTGGGAATGCAGTTCCCACTCTCTAGAGTGTGGAGAGCAGAGTGTGAAGCAATTTTCCTCAAGGCAGTGGTAGAGGCAGGTTGTATACCGGGGTTGACTCCCAGTCCTACGGTCTCATTTCAACTTGGCACGTGCTCCTCACCTCAGGAGTTAGGTGACAGCAAGGGGCTGGGGCTCAGAGATCAGCCAGGGGCCTGGGCTTTACAGTTAGGCAGATATGAGTCTAAACCTGGTCTTCCTGGCTGTGGGATGCTGGGCAATTTCCTTAACCTTTCTGGCCTTCAGTTTCCTCAAGTGGTGTTGATAATAGGACCTTTCCCATAGGGAAGCATGGACAATGCGTGACCACTATTGTAGCCTCTGGACCGCTTTTCCCAGCCCTCCATGGCACTGCAGCCACCTGAGGGACCCTGCCAGAATCAGAGAGGCTGACTCCATTGATGCGTGGAGCTGTGGAAGCTCCCAGGTGATTCTAATGCGCAGCCAATGGAGGGGACTGCTTTGCTTCAAGCTGCTCATTCTGCAAATGGGTAAACCGAGTTTCTGAGAGGCAAACATACCTCCAAGCCCTCTGGGCTCCTGTTCCTGTCTCCTCCAAGACTTGGCTGCCCTCTGGCGGCTCATTCCTGAGGGTGACGTCACCTGGGGCCTGGCTCTGGCCCTGCTGCTAGGACTCGCTGTGTTGTCTTTGGTGGGCCCTTCCCTTCTTTGGGAAGGAAATTTCCCCTCTATCTGTAAACAATACCACCCCCGTTCTTGGGAGTAGAGATGGCCCTGTTGCGGCCAGCCTGACCTCTTGGACTCTCTGTGCAGTGGAGGTGTTGGGGAGACGTTCTCTGTGGCCCCAGCAGTGGCCTGGCTGCCTCCAAGTCTCCTAAAACAGAACCCCATGCTCCTGCCTGCAGCCCCCGAGTCAACAATGCTCTTTCCCTGCAGCTTCCAGACTAGGTTTATTTTCCCAACACGCAGGCCCCTTGACAGGGAAATGGGAGGTGGTGGAGAGCAGAGGGCCCCAGCGTGGCCGCCCCTTCCTGCTAGCTGGACTGCCTGGGCATGAGGTCTGCCAGCCCTGAACTTCTGAGAAAATATTTAAGCAGTAACCTAAGTTTCAGCCACCTGCTTTCCCTGCAAATGTGCAATTAAAATCCTGGACGTGCACTGCCCTCTGTCCAGGCTCAGGAACAATGGGTAGCCGGCTCCGCTGCTGCCTGGGCAGAGGTGAGAGAGCTCCCTTTGGAGGGGGCTTTGCCTTTTAGAACTCTGAGATCTGTCCCAGCCCCAATTCTGGGGTCCTAGCCTGCTGCGGGGGCCTCCTAGCTCAGTCAGCTCCCTCCTCCCAGGGTACCTTCAGAGCTCTGGAGTTGGGGACTAGGACCCCTGAATCTCCAGGCACCACCCCCAGCACCCTCAGTCACCCCTGAGGTGAGAGTTTAGCAGACTTCTCCCTGTCCTGGCCATTTTTCTGCATATACTCTTATTTGTAACTGACAAATTAATTCCGAGAAGCATTTGTTAAACTTCAACTGTGTACCAACCCTGTGCCGGGCACTGGGGATGCAGGGCAATGGGCCTGGTCCCTGCTGTGAAGGGTCACATGGTTTGGTGCAGAGACAAGAGCCTCACATGGTAAAGGTGAGCGTGGGCCCGGCCCCTCCCCCTGTCAGGCCCAGGCCCAAATGAGCAGAGCCTCTGCTTCCTGCACCTCCCCAGGCTGCCAAGGGAGAGAGAAAATCCCAGCCTGGCCACACTGGGGCTACTTCGCCTTGTTTTTTTTTTTTTTTTTTTTTCTGTAAAATTTTAAACATACACGGAAGTATAGAGAATAATATCATGAATTCCCATGGACCCACCCACCACCTTTAGCATTTTCGATGTGGTGTGGTTTCAAACATACCCTCCACATCCTCCCAACCCTTCCAAATTATGTTGAGGCAAATCCCAGCCATGAGGTCAACCAAATGGCCTTTAAACAACACCCATGTCTGCCATCTTTCAAACAGCCCGTGCCCCAGACCCCAGTTTTGCCTTTTCTCCCTACTTCAGAGCCAAATTTCTTGAAAGCATCACCTACACTCCTGCTTCCTCACTTCCGCTCATACCTCAGCTGACTGCAGTTCAGGCTCTACACCCCCTGCACCCCATCTCCTCCACTGGAGGTCCCAGGGACCTCCTGTCACCAGATCCCTGGCTCATTGTCCTGGATGCAGGGACTTCTCCTTCCAGATACACCTGCCTCCTGTTGCTGCTTTCTCGCCCCCAGTCTCCTCCGTCCTCTCGGCCCCCCACCCCCTCCGGCGGCAGCCCTGGCCTGTGTGGTGGCTAAGAGTGTGGGCTCTGGGTCAGCTTGGCTGCGCTCACTTCTGGGCAATGACTGAACTCCTCTCTGCCTCAGATTCCTTGTCTGCAGGGTGGGGAATGACAGGCACTACCTCCCACCCCCCACAGGGTTACTGGGAGGATTAACCTGATAATCCATGGAGAGCTTTAGCACTGGGCCTGGCACACAGTAAGTGGCCAAGGGGCCCTAGCTATGACTGCTTCCCACCTGACTGCTCCTACAACTGCAACTCATCCGTCCTTTACCACCCTTTTCCTGCACCCCTGTGAACTGCCCCATCCCACATCAGCCCTGGGAAGGAAGGTGAGGGCAAAGCCAGGCATGGAGGGGCCAGCAGGTCTGGGTCAGAGGTCAGGGTTCAACTCCTCCTGCATCTTCCCTGAGTGTGTCTGTGGGCAGGTTGCCACCTGTGTGGAGCCTCAGTTTCCTCATTGTCAGGAGGGGTCATGCCACCTAACAATAGTGATGCCTGGTGAGCAGACACTCGGCACCCACTCTGCCTGGCCCTGTTTTCAGCACCATATGGGCATCACCTTGCTGGAGCCCTCAACCCACCCTCTGTATTCTACAGAGGCTCCTGCAGGCCCGGAGACTCACCCAGGGTCATCCGGCCAAGGCCATCTGCCACCAGGACCTGAGACAGGCAGTCAGCAGAGCCCACCCCCAGAGCCACCCCCTTCCTGCCTCCTCCTGGTCTCAGGGGCAGGCTGAGGATGGAGATGCTGCCACCTGGGGCTCTGTGGGAGGCGGCCTCCATTGGCTGGGGTTTTTGTGGTATGACTCCATGCTTAGTCCTCCATGGGAGCCCCTGGTCCAGGGTGTGGGACAGTTTGGGACTTCAGAAGGACTTTCCTGATTGCCTTTGGAACCTGCTAAGGGGAAAGCAGGGTCAGGCATATCACAACCATCATTTTGTCAAATCCTCAGGGCCACCATTCAAGGTAGCCAACTCCATTGTACAGATGGGGAAACTGAGGCTCAGAGAGGCTAAGCAAATATCTCAGGGCCACTCAGCTGGTCAGTGGCAGAGCCAAGATTTAAATCCGTCTGTTGGATGGTCAGAGCCGGTGTCCTCTGAGCTGTCTGCTGCAGCTGGGTGCCAGGTTGTGGCTGGGTCCTGAGCTTGTGTAGAGCCCCCAGGCCTGGGCTGCTTGAGTTCTTTGTTCTGCCCCCCCCCAATAACCTGACCAGCCCCAAACCCAGCACCCTGTGGCCCTGCACTCTGGCCCTATATGAGTTCAGGCAGCCCCCGGCCTCCTGCATGGCCTAGGACATGTCTCCGCAGTGGCAAGCCCGGCCGCTTGGATGCGTGTTTCCTCATTTGGGTCTTGATACCCTTTTGCAGGGTCCTGGTGCACCCAGATGTGCTCCTGGAATAAACTGAAGCACTTTGGCTCTGGATCTGCAGGGCTGACGAGAGCTGGCAAATCCTTCCCGGTCCATGGTCTGTTTGCATTTTTTCCCCCGAGACACTACCACTTAGAAACCCATAAATCCCTGGCAGGGCTGCCAGCCCAGGCAAGTATATAAATTGGGACTTGTAAAAGTATACCATTCCCCTCTGGACCGGGTGAGAAGGGCGTGGGCCAGAAATCTTTAGGCTGGTCCCCAGGACCCAAGACTTGGCCGTGTTATGTGGGTCAGTAGGGACGAGGTGGGCTGGGCGCTGGTGCCTGAGACCTGGGTTTGAATTCCAGCTCTGCCCTGACTTCCTGGGGGGCCTCATGCAAGGTGCTTTTTATCTTCGAGCTTCAGTCCTTTTTCTCTGTAAAATGGGGTAATAGCACATCTTGCAAATGTAAAAAACAATGCTGCAAAATTTCCTCAGGAGCCATAAAGCATGGATACCCTCATTTTCCGGGGGGATTGAAAGAAGTGGTGGACTGAGCTGAGCGTTGGCTGGGATCAGGAGGCAGGAGGTGTGGGTTCTCTATCACGCTGTCACTGACTTGCTTTGAAGTTTGGACACATTCCTTCCCACCCACCCCTGGGGCCTGTTTCCTCATTTGGAAAACAAGGGGTTGGATGGGCTGACTGAGTTCACAAATACTTGTTGTGGCCCTACTATGTGCAAGGCTCTGTGGGGGCAGGTCCTTGTTTCCTTCCTCCAGTTGCTCCGGCTCCACTGATCTTTAGCAGCATTGTGCACCTACTGTGTGCAGGTGCTGCTCTAGAAGCTGTGCTCAGCAGTAAACAGGACGGCGTAGCTCCCTGCCGGCCTCACCAATCGGCTCCCTCCATGCAGTGGGGAGGGGGGCGCCCTGAGGCATAAATCTGTCCTGTCACTCCCTTGGGAACCCCTTTGCCTGTCTCCCTGCTCCCCTGGTAGGGTAGATAGAGGCTGGAGGCATCCTAGGAAAGAACCTTGCTGAGCCAGGGTTTCTGGGCCTCTAACTTGAGGGGGTGGGGCTGGCAGCCTCATGGGGCCCTCTTAGCCTGAGGGTCTGGTCATGGGGACCCCCAAAGGCCAGCAGGAATGGAGACTTGAGGGGCCGGGGGAGTCCCTGGAGGGTGGGTCCAGGCAGATGCAGGGAACCCCTGTGCCCAGCATGGAGGGGACCCTGGGCCTGGCCATGGAGGGCAGAAGGGGTGTCCTAAGGCCTGACATTTATCCCAGACCCCCCTGCAGGTGGGATTTGAGGAGGACATCGAGTGAGGACGGGTCCCTGTCACACAGGCCTCTCCACCAGGACTCTTGGAAAACCTCCCCTTCCCAGCCCCTGCCAATCCCAGGCACCAGTGTTCTGTGCCGCCTGGGGCAAGTCACTTCACTCTGGGCAGCAGAGAATCAGGTGAGAGTGAGCAAGAAGGGAGCAAAGAAAGAAGGAAAGTAAGAGGAGAAAGGAGAAAGCTTTATCTTGGATGGTACATTGTGGCTTAGAGAAGTTTCATACACATTGTTGGAGCAAGAGAAAGGGAGAGAAATGGAGGAAAGAGGAGAGATAGAAACAAATGGAAGGAACCAGGAAGTGTGGAGAAAGGGAGGAAGGAGGGAACTGGGAGGGAGGAGGGAGGGACAAAAGGGGCAGAGAGCTGGTCAGACAGTGAGAGGGAAATGGAAGGGTGGAGGGCCAGGCAGAGGGGGCCAGAAGACAGAGGGATGGGCTGGGGGGGTGGGGAGAAAGGGGGACACAGGGAGATAGAAGAGGGGGGACAGAGGGAGATGAAATTGTGGGGGACAGAGCGAGAAGGAAGAGGGGGGACAGAGGGAGAAGGCAGGGGGAAACAGAGGGAGCTGGGAGAGGGAGGACTCCCAAAGGCAGCTGGGAGGAGCATGGGCCGTCTCTGTTTGTCCTGGACAGAGGCTGGAGCTGCAGAGGCATCTGGCGCAGTGGGGCTGGGCGGGCAGTGTGGTTGCCTGGCAGGCCTGGCACTGCCTCTGGGGCTTGGGGCCTCCCTCATGGTCCCTCAGCTCCATTTGGCCAACAGACCCTGCAGGGCCCCCTACCCACCTGGGAAACATTACCCCACTCCTAAGACATAGCCCTCCCTGTGTGACTGGATGGCCTCTCCTCTGCCAAGTAGGAGAGGAACTCGATGCCCCCGTAGTGGCGATGCTGAGGCGCCGCGTGCCCCCAGCCACCAAGGCCCTAGGACATGGCCGGCGCTCAGGCGTGGGGCTGCGGTTCTTGGTTTCTAAGTAGGGGATGAAGAAAGCACTGGCCAGGGAAGGGCCTCAGGTCCAGGCTCTGGGCCGGCTGCCCCTGGTTCACCTCCTGCTGCTGTGCTCACCTGAGACCAGGAGGGAGCTCTGCCGAGCAGCTCCGAGAGGGGCCAGCAGGAGCAGGAAGGGGCTCACGTTGACCAGCCAGGATTTCCTGAGCCCCTACTGGGTGCCAGGCTGTAGGTGTCTGCCTTCCCCTCCCCGCTCTGTGTCTTTTCTCTTTCCCTTTGTCTCTTTTCCTGCCTTTTTCTGCCTCTCTCTGAAATTAAATGGGATCCAACTGGCAGCTCCCTGTGTGTTCTGCTCACAGCCCCAGCCCTCTTCATTATTAATAGAAATGTGTCCTCATTGTACAGCTTGATTCTGCTGATCTGGAATGGATTAAGTGCTGACAATGCCAGACAGTATTGATTCCTGAGCATCCTTGTTAAAGGAATTTCACCATGGCCTAATGATTTCCATAAAATGCATGGGAGTGGGGGAGAGGGTGAGGGGAGCCTGGGTGGGAGTCAGACACCCATGCTGTGTGCCCCCGTGCCAGTCACTCCCTGCTCGGGGCTTGGCCTGGGCCCGTTCCAGGAGGCCAGGGCGGAGTGAAGGGTGGGCACCAGGCAGGTTGTCCCTGGAGCTTCAGAGGCCAGGAAGGTGCAGTGGTTGAGCACTAGGGCCCTGGAGCCAGAGGGCAGGGTTTGAATCCCTCCCCTCCCCCCTTGCTGGCTGGGTCACCAGGGCAAGTTTCTTAGCTCTGCTGCCCTCGGGTTCTCTGTAAAATGGGGCTAGTGACTCTACTGTGACAGGGTCTGGCAGGACACAGATGGCCCTCTCAAGTTGGGGCAATTGAGGAGGGTCTACTGAAGGGATGATTTACAAAGGTGTGGGCAGGGTGGAGGGGACAGTGGGGCACCTTGGCTCTAGTAACAGTGGGAGCAATGCCCCCTGCCCCCTCCCCCAGAAGGACAGAGGAGAAGCTGCTAGGGAACCTGGGGAGAGAGAGCCTCTTGCCCGAAACCAAGCCCTTCACTGGAGGGACACAGCCTGCCAGGGGACCCTCCCTCCCACCCTCCATCTCATGCTAGGCCCCTCATGACTGGGGCCAGCCAGGAAGGGAAGGGAGCCTCTGGGTGCTGCCCTGGGGCACAGAGCAGGGGTGGGAGAAGCGGATCCCAACCCCCACTGCCAGCCTCAGTTCGCTCACCTGTCCGTGGGCACAAGTCTACTTTGCCGTGGCATCCTCAGGGCTAGAAGTGGTGTCCTTAAGGCCCACAGCATGTAGTGGGGGCCAGGCGATGCTGCTTCCCACCCCCACCGTCCCACCCAGGGCCCTACCTGGTCTCCATGTGGCCTGGAGACCTCCTGAGCCACCACACGCCCCCTGCTCTTTGTTCCATGCTCATGTCCATTCTCCTGGTCTTGGGCCTCCTGGCCGAATCACAAAGCAAAACCAGTCCCCCAAGTCTCGTTTCCAGTTTTTAATGTTTTTCTTGTAAAACTGAAAATATAAAATTGGCAGGGGAGTGGAAAACAAATTCTGTACACTTTATATACACGAGGTCTGTGATTTCAAAACCAGAGGGAGAAGAAACGGAAGACACAGTCAAGGAAATGTCCAGTGGTCACCGCTCCTGGCAAGCACCTCCCAGGACCCCAGCCTGGGCCCAAACGCGTGGTGGGAAGGCCCGCAGCTCTGCGTGGACGGTGCAGGGGGTCCTCACGGCATCCCGTCACCCCGCCTTTGTGAACACTGCAGCCTGGCTGCTCTGGCTGGCACAGAGAGGTGGGAATAGAGTAGGTGAGGCAGGATCTGTGATGGCGGGTGGGCAGGTGTGGGCGGGGCATTCTTCAGGTGTCCGTGTAGATGGAGGGGATGTGACTCAGGCAGTGGTCAAAGGCCCCGTTGGGGAAGAAGCCGCAGTCCTCAGGGCCGCTGGATACCACGTCTTCAGAAGGCTGTGGCTGCAGTGATGTGGGGCACGGGGCCTCGGCCAGGGCCTCGTAGCCTGTGGGTGTGCAGGAGAGGGTCAGGGGCTATTCCTGGCCATCTCTCTCCAGCTCGAGGGTGTACCCTGCCTGTCCAGGGTCCCTCCTCAGCAGGGCCTGCCCAGAGTCCTCTGCACTTCCAGATAGAGGAGCTGATGGATGGGGTGGGGAGGGGACCTGGGAGGTAGGAGCCCTCGGCCTGCAATGCCCAGGGAGCCCGGGGCCACTGGGGAGACAAGCACAGGCTGGCTTGGGGCAGCCCATCCCCCAGGCTGGTCTATGGGCAGAATATGGGGAACCGAGGGAAGGCAGGGTGGGGGCATCCCAGCTCTTGCCCTCAGGGTCTGGTTCCCTCCTGACAGGAGGATCCAGGGTCCATCCCTACCCTTTCCAGTTCCTCTTCCCCACTAGACACAAGTAGCCCAAAGAAGGGAGCCAGCATTTAGTGGGCACTTACTAAGTGCTTATTTAAGCCTTTCTCATTCAGGCCTCCTGACAATCCCATCAGGTGGGATTCATTAGCCCATTTTAGAGACCAGGAGATGGGCTCAGAATAGGCAAGACACTTGCCCAAGGTCACACTGCCAGTAAGTGGGGGAGCTGGGACTTTAACCCTGGTCTATTTGACTCTTCCATTGGACATGTCTCTGGGATGAGGCCACTGCTCAGAGGCCCTTGACCTCTTGTCCAGTTCCTACCCTAAGGGCCCAGTCCTGGGCTGTTATGAATTTGTGTGGCCTCTGTCTCCCTCTCTGTACAGTGGGATTGGGCTCAGTGTTCCTGAGGCCCCATGGCCCCACCACCTTGTCAGTCTTGGCTCAGCAGGGAGGTATGGGCCACCAGCGACATGGAGGTGAACAGGGCCTGGAAAGGCGGCTGAAGCTGGGCTGCCACCGGTGTGGCAAAGGGGAGGGGAGGCCAAAAGAACTGCCTCCACCCCCTGGGTGCCAGGGGAGGGGAGGGCATGGAAGCTGCCTCCTGCTCCCCTCACAGCTATTTATTTCAGACCATGCTCCTAAAACCAGAAAGACTCAGCTTGGACTGGATGGAGGCCAGGGCGGTGAGTGCCAGCAGGGCTGGGTAGGGCGGCTGGTGCCTAATCATGTACCATTCTGGGTGTGCACAAATGTGGAACACGCCCTTTCCCCCATGTCCCACATGCACACATGGTGACCAGGCACACACCTGCCTAGTGTGCAGGTATGTGGCATGTGTCCACCCAAAGGTACATGAACACTCAGACACGAACACACAGGCACACGTGCACATGTGCACAGGCACGCTCCTCAGAAACAGACACAGATAAGCTGTGTGAGGTTGTGGAAGGGTGCAAATCCCAGTTCTGTGGGCTCCTGGGACCTTTCTGAGCTCTATTTCCCCATCTGTAACCAGGGATGATCCTACCTCATAGCGTTGTCAAAAGGATGTCAATGTGGGTAAAGCACACAGTAGAGGGCTGGGCCTTGGTAGGCACTCATGGAAGAGGCAGGTAGGTGCGGCTTACCTGTGGCAGGTAAAGGTGCACTGAGGCTATGGTAGCCATTGGGTCGTGGGGGGTTGAAACTGTGGGCCTCCCCAGCCAGCCCGTCCCCACTGGCTGCTGGCTCAGTCGTCCTGTAGCAGTCGCCATAGGGGAAGCAATTCTGGACAGAGTGGAAACTGCCCTGGTACCCTGCAGAGGGGGCAGCAGGGGCTGCTTCAATAAAGGAAAAATGTCCAGGGCAGCGAGGAGACCCCGCCCACCCCCCAGTGTCCTGGAATATGGATGAGGGAAGAGAGGCCTCGGGGCAGAAAAGCTGCCAGGGCCCTATTCCCAGCTCTACCCTGTGTCCCTTGGATGAGGTGGTCTTGTGGCTGCGCCTGAACTGAGCCCTGTGTGGCTGACGGTAGGGCCAGAGGGAAGGGACTGTTGACCCTTCCACATCTCGCCACTCTGAGATGCGCCACACCCAGTCACTCACCATTACCACAAGTGGCAGGCCTTTCCCTCCCTTAGCCATGGCCAGTGCTCTTCTCTGCCTGCCAAGTCCTTTGACGCCTTGGCAATGGAACCCACTCCTCCTCAGCCTTCAGAACTCACTTCCTCCGGAAATGCCCTGACAAGGCGGTATTAGGTGGCCTGTCTCCCTAGCTTCCCCAGCACGGCCCTCACAGCTGGCACCTTCCTTCTCCGATTATCCGCCTGCTTCCCCCAGTCCCGTCTCCTTCCTCTCTGGTACCTGAGTGGAAGAGGGCAGGTGTTCCTGGAGAAGCCCCTGCTTGGAGCTTACCTTGTGGGCTGGGCAGAGGTGGGGGCGGGGGGCTCTGGAAAGGTGGGTAGGGCAGCTTGTTAGGGAGCGTGGAGAAGGGCTGGCCCCCTGGAGAGAGGCTCTGGGAGGACGGGGGCAGCGACGGTGGCCCGAGCCCCTTCAGCGGGCTGACCATGGGTGAGAGGAGGCCCGGTCCCAACCTGGAGAGGACAGAGACAGCCGTCAGCAGGAAGGGCTCTGGGGGGCTCCGGGGCCTCAGTGACCCAGAGGCTCATGACTGGTCTCCTCCAACAACGGGAGCTCAGATCTCCTAGCCGGCGTGCTCTCACTTTCAACAGTACTGTCAGAAGAGGAAACTTTTACTTCTGATTTTACTCAACCTGGAATCAAATTTTAAAATCCTCTGGACTGTAGAGTCCAAAGGAATCAGTATATTCTACAAAAGTTCTACCTGGGGTTTAGAATTGAGAGACAGAGGGGACCAGAGGTCATGAGCATGACCTTGGAGTTGCCCATAGAACTGTGTTCAAACCCCCATCCGCTCTCACTGGCTATGTGGCTTGGGCCAGTGGCTTATTGTTTCCGAGCCTTGGTTCCCTCGCAGGTTGCTGTGTTCCCCACCTGGCACACTGCAGCTCTCACTACCGAGGGCTAAATACCAGCGGCCCCTGTGGGGTGCCTGGCACTATCACTCCACATGCAACTCTGGCAACCTGGAGGAGTCCTGGAACATTCTGCACTGAAAGCCTTGGCAGTCCCTCAACAGAACACACCCACAGCACCCAGAGGCATTATCCACTGAGCCTCCGCCTAGTCCCACGCCCTTGAGACAGGTGTTCTTGGGTCTTTTTTATAGATTAGAAAACCAAGTTCAGAAAGGGTGCTCAAGTTACTCCCAGCCACACAGCACTGACCTCACGGGTGACTGTGAGGGTAAAAGTAAATAATGCAAATGCATGATGTCTGGTACATCATCAGCATTATTATCAAGATGAGGGCAAGAAAAACTAGCAGGTCAGTCTGATATCCAAGTTGGCCTTTGTGGTGGTTAATTCTGTGTGTTATATTGGCTAGGTTATGGGGACCAGTTATCTGGTCAAACACTAGCCTAGATTTGGCTGTGGAGGTATTTTGTAGCCACACAGTCAGCGGACTTTAGGAAAGGAGATGACCCGTGATGATGTAGGTGGGCCTCATCCAATTAGCTGAAGGCATTAAGAGCAAAGAATTGAGGGTTCCAGAAAGAAGAAGAAATTCTGCCTCAAGACTACAGCATTGACCTCCTTGGAATTTCTAGCCTGCCAGCCTCTCTTAAGGATTTAGGACTAAAGACTTCAACATCACTCTTACTAGAATTTCCAGTCTGCCGACATGCTCTACAGATCTTAGACTTGTCAGCCCCCCAAATCATATATATATATTTCTCACTATATATACACACATACCCTATGGTTCTGTTTCTCTGGAGAACCCTGATGAGACAGACTTTCTTTCCCCTGCACAGTGTACTTTTAGAGACCCTCTCTGGTCTCCATCTCTGGCCATCTCCTCTCTACTTGCATACCTCCCATGATGGGGAGCTCACCACCTCTCTTCATATAGTGCTTAAAGGGATGCAGGCCCAACCCTATGCTCTCCAGAAGCTCATGTTCTGAAATGAGACCATGGTTCATGAGAGCTACGCAGTCATCCCGAGCCTGGCTGAGCCCAAGGGGGCTAATTGGACTGCACATTGCCAGAGATCAGGTTTCCAAGTTGGCTGTTTTCCCTCTTCATGCTGCCTTCCTAAACCTCTGGGGTCCTGTTCACAAAGACCAAAATGACCCTGGGGTCAATTGGGCTTGGGGGCTCTTGGGGCTAGGCTGAAGGCTCACAGCCCATAAAGCATTTATTTGTATTGAAGAGAGAGAGAGGTCAGAGTCTCCAATTTCTTGTCTGGATTTGTGAATTCGTTGGACTGGTCACATTAAACTATACCACAAATTCAAAGTCCCAGCTTTGCCAAACTAGGCAAGTGGCTAAGATATGAGGTATTAAGGGGACAGACCAGTGCCTCTCTCAGAGGGAAGCAGGACTACCTGGGCACAGAGAATGGGGATTTGGGTAGAGGTTGGTGGGCTCCATTTCTGCAGTTCTCCTTGGTCCTCCTCTGCTCCCTCTAACTGGGCATCTTGCTGTCACTGCCCCTCCACTATGCTGTCATCACCCATGTGTTGGGAACTCCCACTCCCCACCCCCCAAAACAAAACAAAACAAAACAAAACAAAACTGAGCTCGCTGAGGGCAGAGGAAGGGTGGCCCTGTATGGGTCCCCAGGCCCGGCCCAGTGATTGACACACCACAGGTACACATGCCAGGCTCTTTATGTTCATGAACTGGATCCTCATGAGCTCTCAATGATTAATTACCATTACCATCAGCATGAATATTTTTATGGCCGTCTCACAAGGCCAGCAAGTGGGACAGGGTGCTATAAACTGTGGAGGACTGTGCACAAGTACGCGTCCTTGTGATCAGTTGTCCTGGTTGAAGCTTGGCAGAGGTGTGGCCTGGAGAGCGGGCTCTCCTTCCTTTGGGTGTGTGTGGTGCCTATCTTGTCCCCTTACCCCAGCAATTCCAACTCAGCTCTTCCTCACCTAGATTTCCTGTTGGTCCCCTCCACCTGGGAGCTCCTGCAGGGCTGGTTTCAGACCTCTTGGTCACCGGGGCCCAGCACAGGGCCTGGTGCATGGCAAACAGCTGATAAATCCTAACAAAGCCATTTCTGACTTGCTCAGCCACAAAACCCAGAGATGCTCGGCATCGCAGAATTAAGGAGAACCAGATCTGAAGGGAAAAACATGCATTTCCAAAGTTTGTTTTTCCTGTCTCAAACCTGCCATAAATTCATAGTGGACACCTTCACAGCCAGTGAAATTAAACAGAACGCGACTCTGTTCACAGCAGACAGCAAGGCCGAAGTTACTCTGCTCTACCTGAACTCTTTAAAAGGAAAAAAAGGAGAGGGAAAAAAATCATCTGGAGCCGCTCTTCTGAGTCATGCAAATGATTCCTAATTCAAATATTTTTGCTTCAATTGGAACCTATAAAAATTAATATAAAACCTCACTAGCCTGGCAGACAGAAGGAGAGCTTCATACCTTGCATGGGGCTGAGGGAAAAAAAAAAAAAAAACCCGCCCAACTCGGCGTCTTCTCTGAGCCAGGGTAAATAAATTTGGTCATTAAGTCAGGCTCTCTTAGAATATTTCTGAGTGAATCAGATAATTCTGTCAAACTATTTAAATGTCCCAGCAAACCACTGGGGAGCCACGAGTGGCTGTTCCCTGTTGATTTTGGCTGGAAGGGGAAAGCTGAAGTCCACCTCCCCACCCTCGGTTCTCAGGGGACAGAAAAAGAAACCCATTCAAGCTGACTCCAGGTATGGTGTCAGGCGTGAGGGCCCTTCTCTCCCGCAGCCTGGGGGCGCCTGGGCGTCTCGCTGGTTCGGGTGACCGGAGCACCCACCCTATGGGCAGGGGCCGTCAGGTGGGCCAGAGGTCCTGCTTTGTCATCACTGTGCCCCTTGCTGCAGGAATTCTTGATGGGTGCCTATGCAGGTGGCAGGCAGGTGATGGAAGAGCTAGAGCAGAGGGCACAGGTCCCAAGGGGAAAAGGCCGCTGAGGTTTATTTAATTTTTGGTTGGGAGATGTTTTGGGGCTGGCTGGTGGGTGAGCAGGTGGTCTGAGTCAGCCTGTTGGCGTGGGTGGGTGGGGCAGGGGGTTAGTGTCGCTAGAAACACAGTGTCAGGTGAGTGTATCTGATCCTCACCACCCCGAGAGGGGTATTTTAATACTTACTTCATAGAGGAGGAAACTGAGGCTTGGGGAGGGCCTGGCTTTCTTGGTTCCCCTTTTATTCCATCAGGCTCTCCACCCACATCCACAGCCAAAGTCTCCCCTGCTCTGAATGGCACCTCAACCCACCCAGGGCTCATCCTTCATGTTCCCTCTTCTCCCCGACAGCCAGGGTTTCACCAAGTCCTGCTTATTCTACTTCACTAATGCCTTCTGGGGGTCCCCTCCTCCCCACCCACCCAGCCCCGGCTTCAGGCCCTGCATCCCATCCTGCCTCTGGCCATCCAGCCACTGGTGTATCCTCAACCCCAGACCATGTGACTGCTTGACACCCTTCAGCGTCCCGTTCCCCATTACAGTCCTCACCATTTGGCTTCAGTGACTTGTCTCCCAAGCTCATCGCCCCCCATGATTCATGTTTCCCAGAACATACCATGCGCCCACCGCGCCTGCCTTCGCTGTTCTTTTCTCCCAACCTCTCCACTTGGCCAACTCCTACTTAACTTTGGAGACTCAGTCTAGCATGACCTCCTCCAGGCAGGCTTTCCCGACATCCTCTCTTTCACCCACTCCACTGGATTCTCCTCTGGGCTTCCACAGCCCCTTCTCTTCCTTTTACCAGAGCACTTGCACATGTGTGATCAATCCCTGCAGGTCTGTCCATCTCACTGCCTTGCCGTGAGCTTTTCCAAGGCTGAGATCATCAGTGGCCCCAGCACTGGGCCAGGGCCTGCCTGTACCAGGGGCTCATTTATTGCATTGGATGAATGAATGAAAATAAGAGAATGGCAGGAGGAGGCTGGTTAAGAGCACTGGGGCATGGATTTGGTGATGAAGCCAGGCTGGCCCCAGGCACTGACAGGCTAAGGCCAAGGTCCAGGTTGCAGCCTTGGGGAGAAAGGTCAGGGAAGGGAGGAAAGCACTAGGGCCAGGCCTTGGGGGACAAGTTGGATAAGTCACTGCTGGTAATAAGCAAAAAGGGCAGGGAGGGCAGGTGGATGGGACTATGAGGACTCCGTCTGCCCATCTTCAAGGAAAACATTTCAGCAGCATTCAGGGCTAGCAATGAACATATTCACCAGTTCCAGACAATTAAGTGGCCACAATGAGAACCACATTGGATGCAGGAAGGGGCTGTCCCTCCCCGCATTGATCCTTTAATAAGGGTCCTGGACGGCCACAGCAGGCTGGCCATGCTGACAGCTGCAGTGGCCAGAAGGGAGGCGGGGTCCAGCCCAGCTGCTCTGGAGTGGGCAGTGGGCAGCCAATCTGCTCAACAAGTGGCTGAGTCAAGGAGAAGTCAGGGAGGAGCTCCCAAGAAGACCTGGATGTAGCAGCCCTGGATCCAGGGAGGGAAGGGGGCCCAGCACCTTCCCAGAGTCCACCCACCCCACGAGTGGGTAGGAGGGGATGCATGAGGGGAGGCGTCAGGAAGCCTGGGCGCCAACACCACCTCCCTCATAGGGTTATTGTGGGGTCCAAAGAAGTCAAGCGCATGGTGTTTCATAGGGGGCCGAGTACACAGTAAGTGGCCCATAAGTGCTGGCCGTTTTCATTATCAGTGGCAACCAGATGGTGGGCAGGACACCTGCCCTTGCCTGCCACCTAGAGTTGCCCACTTGCTGCCCCAGAGGAGGACCGGCTAGGGGTACATACCCGTCCCTGGTGCTCTCGGCCGCGGGCAGAGGGGACAGATGGTGGTGGGAAGTGGCGTCCAGCGGGTGGTGCCTGGAGGGGACATCGTGCACGGGGGGCAGGATGCCCGGTGCCAGCCCATTATGGGGAGTGATGGAGCCAGGATACACGCCTGCAGGGAAGCAAACAGAGCTCCCTGGGTTTCGGCCACCCCGGAGACGTGGCTGTGGATGGCCCAGGAGCTGTGTGTGCCTGCTTACAGAGAGAGACGAGAAGAAAAAGGAGCACAGAAGTTTAGGGGCCCACAGAGGGAGGGGATGGCCCACTCTGCTCCATTCAGGCCCTGGCTGAAGGGCTGGGTCCAGGCCTGGGGCCCACCTGATGGGAGAATTGGACTGACCAGGGGCTGTCGGAGGCCTTGTGCGCTCATCTGTGCACAAGGAAGGAGCCAGCCGTGCTCGTCTCAGAGTCTAGAGGTACAGGAGACACCTGTAGGTGAAACCACCTTTTTCTCAGCTTTAACCCTCGCCCCCAAAGCCTCACCCTTGTTAGGAAGGTTGATGGGCTAATAACTCAGTGGGGACACCAGTCAGAGTCTGATGTTGCTCCAGGGGCTCAACTGAGGGTCTGGGAATTACTGAGGCCAACACTCCCCAAACACCTTCAGCAAGGGACCCCAATCAGAGGGGGAAATGAACCCTGAACCTGAGAGGAACACAGCAAGGGCTGCAAGTTTTGATGTTTGCAATTTTATCTGAAAAAGAAATGGGGCCAATTTTTGCATACCCTCTTTCACCTGACTACATTTATTTAATAGAATTAAGACATTTCTCCTGAAATCAATGCATCTGATGCCCTGGGAGGCCTCAGTGGACACGGGGGCTGTGTCCAGGGCTGCACTGATGCGATGCCCACTCTGATGGGTCGGTGCCCAGCCTGGGCCAGCTGTGACATTTCAAATATTACTCTGGGCATAGTGGATCCAGTCCCAGTGCTCTTTATCACCCCATGAGGACCAATCTGAGAATACCAGGCTCCCTTCATGGATGGGGTGAGAGAGGAAATTTAACCTTCTCAGGTGGGGTTCTGAGGCTACCCCACCCCAGGCTGGCCCTCTGGCCTGGGCCTGCAGTTCAGGGGGTGGCTACAAGGAATTGAGCAGGGCCATGACAGAGACTGCATGGTATGGCAGGAAGCAAAAATGAGTGAAATTTGGGGGATAATAGAGAGCAGTGGGGACTGTGGCAAGTGGAGAGAATGTGCCCATTAAAGCCCTTTACAGGCAGACTGTTAAAAAAAAAGAAAGAAAGAAAACCACACCACCACTTAGCCTATAAGATCAAACAGTTTGCAACTCCTGGCCTAGAGTTAAGAGCTGCAGGCATTTCATGGCTGGGCTGTATTAGGTGAGATAAACCCAGTTTCAGATTCCAGGCCATTCTGTGTATAATTAACAACAGTTTCCATTAATTAAGAATACGCTATGTGCCAAGCTCTTTCTCCATGATCTCTCTTCAAACCATCTCAACAATTGTAGATGGGATAGATAATATGGTCCCATTTTAAGAGGAAGAAACTAAGGCTCAATAAGTTAAATGACTTTCCCAAAGTCACCACACAGTGGGCAGCTAATCAGGCCTGTCTCCCAAGCATACCCAGAGAAAGCCCATCTGAGGCCAGGCCAGGGAGTGGCATGGGGCTCCAGCTGAGGCCCAGGGCCTGGACATCTGACCAGAGGCCGTGGCTATAGTCCAGGCTTCACTGCTGCTGGCCATGAGACCCCAGGACTCTGGGAAGGCTCTCAGGGCTCCTCCAGCTCTCAGCCCCAGCCCTTAGCCCTTTCCACGCTGGGAATTTGGCTTCCTAGGGCAGCACTGCCCGGGGCCATCCTCCCTTGGCCAGCACCTTCCTCCCCATGGCTTGTCTGGAAGGCACCCGGAGAGGATTTCTGTGGCTGGAGCCTGGCTAAGGGTTGCTCATACTTGTGCCACTCACCAATTTCCCCAGCGCCTCCTCACCTGCCACCTTGAACCAATTTGGGGGCCTGACAGCTGGGAAGGCCTGGAGTCCTGAGGACTCACTGCCTCATGTCCTCACTGCCCATGATGCTATCTTGGGTCTGCTGAGGAGGGGCCTTCCGAGGAAGAAAAGAGCTGGTCCTTCCTGATGGGAGCCGAGCTCCCAGGAGCTTCCTATAATCAGATGGGAAAACTCCATGTCACCCTTGCGACCTCCTACCTTGCCTTTGCCCCTCTGTTCGGGACTCTTCCATCCTAACATTCCTTGAATCTGTCCCCTGCTTGTCCCTGCCATGGTCCATGTCCCTGCCTGTCCCAGAGTCCTGAGAACAAACACGTGGTGAGCAGCTGGCCATGTGAACTAGGTGTGTGAACATGTGAGCGGACAACAGATGTGAACGAGGGAACATGGGTGAGGGGCAGTGGGAACCGGGATGCCACAGGGCCTGCCCGGCCTCTCCCCAAAAGAACCACTTCAGGCTATAACTCAGCATCATCAGTCACCAGCTGTGATTGCTTAACCTCTGGCCTCAACATCTGTTCCCAACTGTGCCGTAGGCGTCTGTGGTGCGGGCCACAAAGAACCTGGCAGGCCCGAGGCCCGTGGGGATCTAGGACTCCTGGGCTTGCCTGGCTGGCTCTTCCCTCTGGGATCACTCCTCCCTGTGGTGTTGGAAGCAGCTCAGGGACAGGGACCAGCCCAGGGCCTGGCAAGCAGTAGGTGCTCCGTGTGGCCCAGGAGTAGCGTTTGCCTCAGGGAGGCAGTAGACTCAAGTGCTGCAGAGCACGGGCTCTGCAGCCACAGGGCCTGGGTTCAGATCCTGGCTCTGCCACTTCCTGGCTGTGGAATCTCAGCCAAAAGTCACTTAACCTCTCAAGGCCTCAGTTTCCTCATCTGTAAAAAGAAGAGCATAATAGCATGTACATTATAAGGCTGATGTAAGGATCACATTAGTTAATGTATATATGTTCAGGCCACAGAAGAGTTCCTGACATGTATTCCATGGATGCTAGCATTGCATTATTATAAGATGGATGAGTAAATTAGAAACACTTCTCTTTCACAACCAGCCACAGTAATAATAAAAGATAAGATCACTGGTCACAGAGGGTTTACATAAACGATCACGTCCACGATTGCATTAGTTCTTGCAGCAAGTCTGGGAGGGAAATGGAGGCTCCAAGGAGGGAAATCCCTGTCACACAGCAAGAGCAGCAGGTCTGGGCAGGTGCAGTAATACCCCTGATGCCCCTCCAATCCATGGGCGTTGCCTCAACTGGACTTGGTTTCTTATCTGTAGTGTGGGTCATGGGCAAAGCACCCCACCAGACAGGGTGGCTGGGGCTTGAACGAGATGACGCTTGTGAAGTGACCGGCCTGTGTAGGTGCTCAACAGATGACAGCCCGACCCTTCTCCCTTGGATCTGCCGCTGACGTCTCTGGGTGTCCTTGGGTAAGTCCTTCTCCTGCCCAGGCCTTAGTCCTCCCAAGCTTAAAAACTCTGGGGCGTCAGGACACCTGCCCCCAGGGCACCCATTGCTAATCAGCTGCAGCTCTCCTTCTTGCAACTCAGGAAACAACCTCAGAATTCTCCTCAACATGGAACACCCATTCCCAGCCACTGCGCGCTAGCACTTGAGACGCATCTCTTCATGCCTGGGCTGGGCCATTCTTCCGGCCCCTTTTAGCCCGGCCATTTTAGCAATTCTAAGACCAGTGAGAAGCAGCCCCTGGCAGAGGGCCCCTCTAGCTGGAGGCCTCCCCCCACCCCCAGCTGGGGGTGGTCCAGTCTTCCTCATGGCACCCTTTCTGCTGGGGGGTCCTCGCCCTTGTGGTCCCCCCCGACCCCTGTGAAGGGGACCCATGAGAAAGGACAAAGTCCTTTTTTCCCTCAGGGCTGTTTAGTGAGTGTTTTGACATATTATTTAATCTGCTGATGCGTCAACGTTGAGGAGAAAGAATAAAAAGTAAAAAAAAAAATGTTAAAAATGGCTGGAGTAATTTAAGAAATCCCTGAGGGTGGGCAGGGCTTTATGCTCTGATACTGTGGTTTCTACGTGGGGGAGCAGGGGTAGAGCTCAAGTACTGTCACCGGAACCCAAAGGCCATGCTGCCCATATCTGGGCTGGGTTCCCAGGCCATGCTGCCAGGATTCCCACTGTGGCCAGAGACTTGCTCTATGGCCCACAGGCGCTGGGAAGGACAGGCTGGGCTGGAACCCAAGATTTTGAGTTTCTAGATGGGCCCGCAGGATCCAGGGTTCAGGGGACCCCCACCTCTAGGCTGCAGAGTTTAGTGATGAGCTAGACATGATTCTGCTCAAGTCAACCACCCTCCTTTAGGGGTTGTGGTGAGAATTAAATACAACTTCAAATCAAGGCCAAGGCTGGAATGGGCTCTTCTTGAAGGTGGCTCCTCCCCACAGGGGATAACAGCAGCGTGGGATCTCAGAAAGGGTCTGGACCTCACACCCAGGGGCCACAGCCCCTCTCCACAATGCTTGAGCCAGGGCCACGTGTTCCCCCAGCCCGGCTCTGCACCTGTCCCCACGCTGGGTGCTGGTGACTCACACCTGGCTCTGGCCCTGCCTGCATGGAGTTCAGTCTGGTGGAGAAACAGACAGAACAGGGTGACAACCCAGTGTGCTCAGCGCTGGGCCAGAGGGAGGCACAGAGGAAGGCTTCCTGGAGGAGGGGACAAGGAGACGGTTCCTGAAGGAAAAGCAGGTGCTATCTTAGTGAGGTTGGCAAAGCATGAACAGTGGCTCGAGGGTGAGAGGGGGCAGAGGGTGTTCAGAGAACTGTGTCCAGTGTGCCAGGGTTGGGGCAAGAGGCCTCCAGGGGGGCCCAGGCCCCACGTGGCCTTGGAGGCCAGGCTCAGAGGAGCCTGGGCTTCAGACCATGGGCAGTGGGGAGCCATGGAAGAGTGCCAAAGAGGGAACAGCTGGTTAGCTGAGCTGCAGAGAGAGAGGATGGATTGAAGGCAGACAGCCAGAGGCAGAGAGGCAACTAAGCCCCAAGGAGAGGGTGCCTTTCAACAAGTTGTGGCCTGTGGTGGCCACCGGGTGGCCCTGGGCCCACAGAACATTGCTGTCTTCCTACAGGGACAGTCAATGGCAGCGAAAGGGCCCTTCCTGGCTGTGCGCCTGGCCTGGCCTCCCTGCTACATACCTGGGAGCAGCTCCTGGGCCAGGGCACGGCCGCCCTTCCCGTCGCCGGCAGCCAGCTGTGTGGACGCATGGAGCTGCTGCAGGGCCAGGCACTCAGTCAGGACGTCAGCCTCAGTGTCAGGGCCCGTGTGCAGCTGGGGGAGCAAGCAGAGGGGGAGACGATATTAGCACGACGCTGCCTGCCCATGGGCAACCCTGACTGTAAGAATCGGGACAGGGAAGACAGCAGGCCCCGGCCAGGACCCTTTAGCGACCTGTGCCTCAGTTTCCTCAACTGTAAAACAGAGCGAACAGTCCCTAACCCTCTGTGCATTGTGTTAGTCCAGGTCCTCCCAGAAGCAGATGCCAAGAAAGGACTCAACATGCAAGACTTTTTAATATGGGAAGTGCCTGTGTGAGAGAAAAGAGGGGAAGGACGGGGCGGGCTGGAGAGCCCTTAGGCCACAGTGCAGTTCTGACCCCGAGAGATGGGACAGAGGGTGGAAGGGAAGGTGGGGCAGAAGCTTCCTAGACTGCTGTGAAGTCTAAAGAGGAGCTTGGGCCTGCTGAGCCTTCTGGGAGTACTCAGAAAGCCCAAATCCGCTGGAAGCCAAAGGGGTCCCGTGTCTCCAGGGAGGGGGTCTGCCTTAGTATCCCTGCCTGGCCTGCTGCGCTCAGTCATGGGCGAGGAGCAGCCCATGAGAGGTGCAGCCTCCACAAGAACGCCACAGCGGGCCTCCCGGAAGTTGGAGGTCTGCCGGGCACATTCTCGCGGCCACCACAAAAGTGGATTGATATGCGGGAGTAAAATTCCCAGAGCCTGGCATGCTGTGGGTACTCAACAGATGTCTTTCCCTCTTTCCCCCCTACCTTCCCTCCTCTCCAGCTTTCTTCCTTCCAGGCACATGTACAGTGGAAATAGCCCAGGCCAGGGCCAGAAGACTACCTTTTCTTACTCCCTGTGTGACACTGGACAGATAACCTCTCTGGTTCTCACCTCCTCTGCCTGTAAAAAGCAATAATAATCCCAGCTTCACCCTTGGGTTGTTGTGAGGGGTGAGGGGTGATGGGTCTGACTGTGTTTTGTGAATGGGCTCTGGTCACAGGACAGGTGGATGCTCAGTGGGTTGGTGTATGGACTGGCTCGTCTGGCTAAGAGCTAGCCTGGGCTGGGGCGAGGCCCAATGACCCAAAGTCAGGCTACAGCTCTGAGTCACCTGAGAACCTCTCCAGATGGGCTAGGATGGGGACAGACAAGGGCTGGGCAGGGGCCTTCGGAATACCCAGGTGATGAGGGGGCAGACAGCTGCATGGGAAGGGCCCCGTCTCCCCAGGAAATCCCAAAGCTTGGCTATCAGAGCTGAAGACCCTGGAGATTGGCTTGTCCCAACCCTCATTTTATCCAGAACAAAACAGAGAAGGCGAGAGTCTTGTCTGATGTCACACAGCAGCTCAGAGTCAGTTCTGAAGGTTCTTCCACCCTCCCAGGCCAGAAGGGGCCAGGATCCAGTATTGCGGAAGGCAGGCCCAGCCTCTGCATGGGCTCTCAGCTCCCTGACCCAGCAGCTGTTTTCCATGTCAAGTTTCTGGCAAAAAAAGGGCCAAGGCATGTTCTTGCAGACCGCAATGTCGATCGGATTAGGAGCAGCAGGAGAGGAGAATTAAGGAAGAAAAGCATTTCTAATTCTCTCTGAAATGCTGCGGGGCTGCCAAGGAGTTGTCATAATACAAGGGTCACTTTACCCAGGAAGATACATCATCCCCGATGGCTCTTAATGGATGCTCATTGTTGGGAAGTTTGCAGATCTGCGGCCCCAGGTCCCCGGGGCTCAGTGCGAGCCAAATACAGGGCCTGGGAAAACCTGGGCAGGATTCTGGTCCTCCGGCACCGTCTGCTCAGGACAGAAGCCTGCCTGGCATGGAGCCCCAACCAGCCGAAGCCTGGGCCCGGGCCATTCCCCACTTGCTGCAACCCGAGAGCAGTGGAAAGAGTTCAGGCCTTGGAGACAGATGGATCTGGGATGGATCGCAGCCTGTCACCTCTGAGCTGAATGACTCTGGGCAGGTTTCTTAGCTCTCTGAGTCTCTGTTTCCACATTTCCAAAATGGGAATAAAAATAGTACTTTCTAGGGCTGTGGTGAGGAGTAAATGAGATACAGTCTATGAAGTACCAAGCACAGTCCTGGGCCAGGAAGGCACTTGGTTAAGGCTCATCACTCCTTTCTCAGGATCAACATAGATGTGGTATTCTTACCAGCAAGTTTTGACCATGTCCCTCCTCTGCTCTACAGCTTCCAATGGCTCCCCACTGCCTGTGGGACAAAGACCAAAGTCCCAAGCCTGTCTGGTCCCTTCCCCATCATCTTTCCCACAAAGGGCCTGCTGGCTGCCAGCATCCCATCTCCATATGTCCCATCCCCATGGGATGAAAGCCAGTCTGCTTTCTCCAGTCTCTAGGCCTTTGCTCTCTTATTCATGGCTGATTCCAGTTAGAATGGTGATTGGAGCATAATAGATGCTCAATAAATCTTGTTGAACAAATGAATGGGCTCTTGTCTCTCTGTCCATCTCCATCATGTTGAAGTCCCTGGATTGGGTCCTGGTGTTTCTCTCCATCTCACCTCTTCCCTGGCACTCAAGTGCCCCCATTCCTGTGGCCTTGGTGGTCCTCTGGAGATGTGGGTTGGACCCGGCCGGGTAGGCTCTGTCTAAGTTTTAGTACCACTCCTCCCACTGTGGCCTGGTTCCCTCAGCAGCTCACACACTCCTTGTCCAAAATAGAACCCACTCTTTTTTCCTGCAAACCTGCTTCTTCCTGAGTTTCTCTGTCCTGACGAAGGGCACCACCATCTATCCGGCCCCCAAATCTGACACTGGGACTCATGATGTGCGTGTTCTGAGCTTTTACTTTTTGTGTCAGGTACTGTTCTAAACCTTCACATATATATTTACTCATTTAATCCTCATAACAACCTTTAAGGCAAGTCTTTCTTGTCCCCATTTGGCCATGGAGGAACAGGAAGACAGGCCACCAAGCTAGCAAAGGGAGAGCCACGAAGTGGATGGTGGCAAGCTGGCCCCAGGTTTACACTCCTGACCACTGTGCTCTATGTCCCCGCTGTTCCTTCTTTCACGGATCCCCTATCTGTGCCCCTGACGTCTCCCTGCATGAGTCTATTGTAATATCCATGATACCATATTCAATTATCTCTCCACACCTGCCTCTCATCCACCAAGCCATTAAAGGGGGACTGTGTTTTTCCATTTTTGCACTGGAGCCTACACAGTGCCCAACACAAAATGTTTACAGAACAAGCCATGGTGAGTGGGCAGCTGGATGGAGAGGTGAGCGGGTGGACGGTTTGTGGATGTAGAAATGTTTGGCTGGATGGGTTAGGTAGTAAGGGCTATGGATCAATGGATCCCTGCTGTAGACAGGCAGATGGAAGGACAGAGACAATCCGTGGATGGGAGAACACAGGGAGTGTGGGTACCTGGCACAGGCCGGTGGGAGGCCAGGGGGTATCTGCAGAGGTGGGCCTAGCCCGGAAGGCCATCTTACCTTCTTATGCACCTGCTGCTCTTTGGCTGAATGGGCCTTCACATGCTTGCGGAGGGAGCTGGGGTCCGTGTAGCGCTTGGAGCAGCCGGGGATCTGACAGGCGTACGGCTTCTGTAACATCAGAGGCCAGGGTGGGGCAGGTGAGGGGCCAGACATCTCTCAGGGCCAAGGACTCACCTGCCAGTCCCCAGGTCTCACTGCATGAGCTTTGGTGGAGAGGATTGGGCAGGGCAGGCTGCAGGCTCATGCCCTGTCCTTCCTGCCATGTCCCTGGTCAGGAGGGGTCCGCCTCAGGAGGGGTCCACCTCAGGAGGGGCTGGCCTCAGGAGGGATCCACCTCGGGGGGGGGTCTTCCTCAGGAGGGGTCTGCCCATGGCTGTGGAGTTGGGGGGGGCAGAGGTTGTGTCTCCATTCTGCCACAACTCTGAGACCTCAGGTGAGGAGTGGCCGTTTCTCTCTGAGCATCACTTTTCTCTTTGGCAAAATGGGGCCAACTGAGTTCTAAGGGTTCTCCCAGCTCTGACACTGTTTGGCTCCAACAAAAGAACACTTTTTTGTAGCCCAGAACTGCAAAGCAGCAGTGAATGGACAAGAAGTAAAGTGCTGGCTGCCTGAGAGGGGAGGAGGAGGAGAGGGGAAGAGAGGGAAGGTGACGGGTGCAAGGTGGGGCAGGTTGGGAGTCCAGCAGGACCTCAGGCTGAGAGGGATAGCCCACACCTTGCAGGTAGACCAGAGAAACCCAGGCCAACCCTACTCCCAACAGCCGGGGGAACAGAAGCCTGGCAGGCAGCATAGGCCTGGCGGGGTGTGTGCGTGTGGTGTGCCCCAAGGGCTTGGGCAGTCCCTTCCCTAGGGTCCCCCTGCTCAGCCAAAAGAGAAGAGGTAGATTCAAAACCCACACCCACTGCCTCGCCCTGGTTCATTTCACCACGGCCTCCCACCGGGATTCCCACCCAGGCTCCACACTGGCCTCTCCTCTCACTCTCCCCTGGGGCTGTTCTTGCTGATCTGACCACAATCTCGCTGGCTCAGGGGTTCCTGGTGCCCTCGGGATACAGGCCACCTCCTGGCCTTCAAGGCCCTTGAGGACTTGGGCCCTGCTAAGGCTGTAGGCCTCCTCCTGCTCCTCTGCCTCTGCCTGCACCACCTCTGTGCCCCTGGAGCTCTGGCAGACTCCGCGTGGCCACCACCCTTGCTCTCACTGCTCTGTGTCTGTTCTCGTGCAACCTGCACGTCCCTCCCAGCCTTTCCTGCCTGGCCATGTCACCCCCTCTTGTAAGCCCTCCTGGAGTCCCTCCTTCCACCCCACAGGCCTGAGCTTTCTGCTGGCAGCACTGTCCATCTGTCCAGGTGGGTCCATGTAGGTGTCCCTCCTCTCTACAGGTGGGGAGTTTTTCTCAGGGGGAGAACCCGTAGGATCCAGCTCAGGCCACAGGGCCTACCCCGGGGCTGGAAGATCCTCTGCACTAACTGGATTCTGATCACTTCCATAGGGGCGTCCACAAGACCCCGCTTGAGAACTCCAGATGCCATGGGGGCTGGGAATCCATCAAATGCCCTGTTTTGAACACATCCAGAGGTTCCAATTTCACAGGACCTTCTGGTCTTCAGGGACTGCAGGGGATGGGAGACTGGAGGAAGGGATGACTCTTGGATGAAGTGCCAGGAGCTCCCATGTCCCTGACAGGCATGCCCACATGGAAGTGCTCCCCAAACCTCGAGGCAACTCTGCCCCTGATGGACCAAGGCAAAGCTGATCCAACCTCAGACCCAGGGAGCAGTAGTACCCCTGGCCCAGGGACCTCGTGGGAGGGGAAGCAGAAAGAGACCATACCTTGGTGCTGCCACGGAGAGTTGCCAGGTTAAAGAAATGGAGGAGAGCAAAAAGAAAGAGACAGACGAGTGAGAAGCTTGACTCAGCCACAAGGAAGCCATGGGGTAGGAGGGATGGGAGGTGTGCTTCAGGCCTGCCCCCACCCCCAACCAAAGTCACACTCATACACAGGACCCCTCCTCATGGGCCCTGACCCCAACCCCCAACACACGTGCCTGTGTACGTGCGCGCGCGCGCACACACACACACACACACTTACACTCTCTCATGGGCCCTGCCCTGCTGGAGCCAAGGCCCTGTCCCTTGGGGAAGCTGATACAAATCCACACACTTTTGTCAAAAGGCAAACAAACAGAGCTCCGTGTGTGCAGACGCACTCGCCTGGAAAGAGGACGGCAAGGCCCATCTCTGTATTTGTTTTTCCAGGGCCTGATGTGTGTAGAACATTCCTCAGGCCTGGCTCCCCTGTGAGCCCTCAGGAAACCCTATGCCTGTCCCAAGCCAGCAGCCAAATCCCAGGCCTGGAGTCGCTGCACAGGCTCCAAAGACGGGGCTGCCTTATTATTGTTAATAAGAAGGTGGAACATCATTGTGCTGCGAGAATGGTGCACTTGGGCTTGTGAAGCCCCTCCTGATCTGTGCTCAAAGAATAACGACCCATTTGGGGAGTGCTTCCCGCGTGCAGGCACTTTGCTGAGCACTTGCCACCCAGGACCTCCTAAGTGTCACGCCAACCCCATGAGAATCATCTCCAGATGTGGAAATCCAGGCTGAGGAGTTTGCACATGATACTCTGCTGGGATGCCGCCTCTCTGTGGCAGTCCTGAGCAGTCCAATAACGTGGGCAAAGGAGAGATTATTGCCTCCCACTTTGTTGATGGGGAAACTGAGGCCCAGAGCAGGACAGTGGCTTATTCCAGGTCACATAGGGAGTCTGTGGCAGTCAAGACTCAAACCCCACCCTCAGTGCCTGGGATGTGGCAGGATTTGGTCAGCATTTAGTCAACAAGTAATAGACAGGAAAGGGGGGCACTTGTATTTGCTGCACAGACTGTGTTCTGGGCCTATGCACCTGTCACCTCCTATTTCGCTCTCTGAGGAAACTGAGGTCCAGAGAGGCTGAGTGGTTTTCCTCAGACCTCTGGGACCAGGGGACAGGGTCAGGATTAGAACTCAGGCCTCATTCCAGAGTCTGTTCGCCTAAACTCTTGCCTGTGGAGAGAATCCCACGATTTCTGATGCCAGAAAGGAGCTGGGGATGTGGCTGGTTCCCCTCTGGAAACAAGGACCCTCCTGCATGGGGCCTGGCCCACTGGCCCTGTGAGTGCTGGGTGCTGGGAAAGCAACCTAGCAACGGGGAGCTGCCTGCTGGTGTTTGTGTGGGAGCCGGGTCTGAGTGGGTACTGGGCCGGCCTGCTGCCTCAAGGGGCTTCCCTGGGGAGATGAAGGCATGCGATAACCCTGTGGGCTCATTCTGGGCCTGACCTGACCTAGCCTTCGGAGCTCTGGTCACAGTCTAAGTGGGGGCCAGAGGCCTGTTGCTTTGGGACTGGGTCCAGGAAATGCAGTACGGAGGGAGGGAGGAAGGGAGTAAGTCAGGGCAGGTGACCCGGAGAGACCGGGAGAGACTTTCCCCAGGCCCGGGGTGTGTGGGAGGGGGTGCAGAGGCCTGGTGCTGTGGGTGCTGCCTCGTGGTATCTGGGAGACAGAACCATGGGTGCCGAGGCACGAACCCACTCCTCTCAGGGTCCAGGCCGTGGTTCCAAGGGCCCCAAAGGCTGGGCTTGTGAAAAGGTAATGAAGGCTCAGTGGGCTTTGTCAGAACAACCCTTCACTTCATGTCCCCAGCACAGCCTGTGCCAGCAGAGCCTGGGTGGGGAGAGGACGTGGGTTCAGGGTGCGGACATAAGCAGCTCAGTGGGTCCAGGCTCCTCCCTTTCAACCCTCGACCCCTTGGCTCAGCTCCACCTCCCCCAGGTCGCCAACACATCTGCTTTTTTCCTTTTTTTCAGCAGAGAGCACTGGACTTGGAATCAGATAGAACCAGGTTTGCATCCCAGCTCTGCCACCTACTCAGCTATGAGATGGGGGCAAATATTCAACCCTTTTGGCTCTCAGTCCTTTGTTTGCAAAATGGGTATAGGCCCCTATTTTGTCACCAGGATTAAATCCTGGGGTAGGGGCAGTAGGTGTAGAACATCCAATCCAGGGCCTGGCCTGGTCCCAAGAACATGAGTGCCCTGTTCATTCCTGCACTGCCCCCCAATCTTCACATATCAGTGATCCCAGCTATAAAATAAGGGGCTTTGAACAGGGGGCTGAAAGCATCTTTCCAGGTCCAACCTCTGCTTTTTCACGGCCTCCGACTCACCCGGGACAGACTCTGTTTCCTCACCTCTATACTGGACAGGCTAGGCTGGACAGCCACTCAGCCCCCCCTGACCCCACCCGCAGAGATGCAGGCCTGGGGCCTGGACTCTGGCTGAGGACCCCTGTCTCCTGCCGCACACGGGGGCTAGAGCCCTCCCAGGGTGAGTACGCCCCTGCTCCGGGGCCTGAGAGACAGGGGTGCAGCCCAGGTCCAAGTCTGCTCTGCCACCTGCAGCTGTGTGATTGTGAGCAGGCACAGAACCTCCCTGAGCCCCACTTCCCTCATCTCTCCAATGGGCTAGGACCCCCTGATTGGCAGGGTCGGTCTGAGAACACAGGAAGTGCTCTGATCACCATTGAGGCCTGTACACAGGAAAGGGAATGCTTGTGCCAACACTATGCTAAAGTTATGGATTATTACACTGCCAGGCACAAACAAGGGGCGGTGGAAAGAGGGGTGGTGGAAAGAGACACCCAGGTCACTATTTTAGGCACCGCCTCACTGCAACTCCTCATCCAGTGCTCAAGGGACAAAGTATGGCCATGGAGAGCCTCTGGCCTCTCTCTAAGGAGGGGGTGGGGATGGCAGGAAGCAGCCTGCTCTGGGTGTGGCTGGCGGGCCCCGGGAGAGGACAGGGAGCACACTGGATCCACGGGGACATAAAAGAATGCTGCTCTCTCAGACACAGAGAATTGCCCAGCAAATGGACACAAAAACAGTAAAAACAGGGGTTGGGTGGGGTGTAAAAATGGATAAAAGTAAATAAATAAATAAATCTTAAAAAAAATAAAAGTAAAAAAGAATGCTGCTGCTTGGGCTGGGAGTGGGCTGGTACCCACAGGCTAAAGCAGTGGTTCTTACTATCTAGAGACATTTTTTGTTGTCACAACAGGGGTGGGGTGCTACTGGCAGCTAGGCTAGAAGTCAGGGATGCTGCCAAATAAACATTCTGCAATGCACAGAGAGCTCCCTTCCCTCCCCAGCCCCCAAAGGCTCATCCTGCCCAAAATGTCAACAGGGCTAAAGATGATGGGAGGGTTACGCACAGACACCGGCTCCCACTGTGCCTTCAACAAGTGGGGTGCACATCCCCCACTCCCTTCCCCCCCTCAGCCTCTGCCTTCTGGGCCTACCGTGTCGAGGTGGGTACGCTGGTGCTTGGCGCGGTCGCTGGAGTTGCTGAAGGCCTTCTGACAGCCGGGGTGCTGGCACAGGTACGGTTTCTCACCCGTGTGGCTCCTCAGGTGGATCTTGAGGTTCTCCAGCCGTGAGAAGGCCTTGCTGCAGCCCTCAAACTGCAGGAGAAGCTGGTAAGGGGCGCTTGGCAGTCCCTGAAGGGCACACCACCCAGCCTGGAAAGCACTCCCCCTGCCCAGGCTGGGGAGGGAGCCTCGGGCCTGCCTGGCCTGGTAACCTCTTGCCCCATCTGGTCCTGCCCGAGGCCTTTGGGAGCCCCGATCCAGGTCCCCTGGAACTGCTCAGGGCCTAGGCTCTGTAACTGGGAAGCCCTGGTGGTTTCCAGAAAAGAATTCACCTCTAACTTAGAAATGGGCCACTTGGACTAGAGAAGAAAGTGGTCTTTCTACCTCTGGATCTGAAAGCATCCCCTCGCCAGGCCATCTGGACCCTCCGTGCTGCTCTGACTGCAGCACAGCCCTAAATGCACATGAGGGGAGCACAGGGGTGTGTCATAGCACAGAGTTGGGACCCAACTCTGGATTTGAGTCAGGCTCTGTCTCAGTCTCTGGACAGTGTGCTTGTCCTCTCTGTGTCTTATTTCCTTGTCTATAGTTTTCAGGCTGTGGCTGCCACTGAGAACTGCTAAGTGAACCTAGTGGGTTAGGGAAGTGGATGACCAAGGGCTCTGTCCCCTTGGGGTGCAGCATTAATGCTGGCTACTGGCAGGACAGCCACTACATGTAAACGGAAGTGGCCTGCAGCTATCGTTTGCTCGTCCAGTTGTCCAGTGCCCACCCTAGGCCAGGCCCTGTGCTGGGCAGTGGGGACAGAGTGGGATCTAGTGCAGACATGTGATGCTCCTGGGCTGGGTGGGGGAACCGAGAGCAGTGAAGGAACCACAGTGGGGAGCAAGGGGGAGGCAAGAGCAGGCCTCTGGCCTCCTCCCCGCTCATTCCCAGCTCGTGGGGTCCCAGGCTGCTGCACATCTGCAACCTCTGACCAGCTCTGATCTCTCTCCCTGGTGAGTCGTCTAACTTCTAACTTCTCCCTGGCTCCTTCTTTCCAGTCTCCAGACTATGCAGAAGAAGTCATGTGACTTCTTCAGAAGTCAGACCCTGTCGCTCTCTGGTGAGTGCCCTGCTGGCCTGGCCTTCGAGCCCCTGCAACTCCACACCATCCTGCCTCTTTACTCTCACCCCATAAGCTGCTCATCAAGGAACCACCCATCAAACTTCCCCTTCAGCATTCAAAGTCCAGCCTGAACGCTGCCTGAGAGAGGAAGACGACAGGGATCCCTGGAGTGCAATGGGCTGCTCTTTCCTGCTTGTCCACACTGCCTGTGTTCAGGCAGCATGCACACCCAGGCGTGGGAGGAGGGGCTGGCGCTGGCTGACACCTGCTCTGCACCAGGTGTGGTACTGGGAGTTTAACCTCACAACAACCCCATGAAGCCTGTGGTCTCAATGTCCCCAATGACTGAACCGATGGAGGCTTCATGTGATGAAGTGACCTGTCCAAGGTCACACAGCTGGGATATGGCAAAGATAGGACCTGGGCCAAGTCGGATGCCAAAGCCCAGGTGGCCCCGCTACACCTGCTGCCTTCCCATGGGCAGGTGGGCAGGGGAAGAGACCCTTGGGAGGAAGAGGCTTTACCCCCAGGCCAAGGGTTAAAGTTCCAAATGTGAGCACCTAAACCAGATGGGACCCCCATGACTCCCACCAGATAATCCCATCCCTCTGAACCAGGGGCCAGCCTGGGCTCCCAGCAGCAGGCAGCCCAGACGAAATGGGGCAGCTGAATCCCGTGACGGCTGGAGTTCCCACTGGCCTGCTCTTCCACACCTTTCTCTGGGGTGTGTCTTTAGAGGCAGGAAGGAGCTGACAGGTGTGTCCACATCTGGAACACCTGACCACCCTCTGCTTATGCGCTGGGCATGAGTCTCCTTTTTGCCACTCCCTCCCCACTTTTCAAGGTACCCTAACTGTTAGCAAGTTTACGGGGGTGCCTGGAAAGGACTGTGGGCAGAGTCCAGACCGTGTGGTCTACCAGGCTTATTTTCCTGCCCCCAAGAGGTCAGTGCCTCCAATCCAGGGCAGTCCAGAGCATTTGGTAAGTCCTGTTACAGGGGAATTTCCATGGGACAGACTGGCTCCAGACATAGAGAGAACCCAGACGCAGGTCCCACCCTCAAGGAGTGCAGAGCCCACGAGGGAGATGTACACATAAATGCCATAACAAAAAGTGTGATGAGCGCTGGAACAGAGGGAAACATGGGGTCTCTGGCAGTACAGAGGAGCTACCTACCCCAGTCTGGCCTGCCAGGGGCCCTGGAGAAAGGGTAGGAGGCATGGGAAACATACGCAGGCATCTATGCCAACACTGGCGCATTCATTTCATGAAATCACTGACCAATCCGAGCCTTGAACAATGGCTAGGATTTCCAAAGAAAGGAATGGGGCAACTGGCATTGAAGGCCAAGGGGAAGGCAGGCTCAGAAACACCAAAGTGTGAAAAGGGCACAAATTCTCTGTGGGCTGTGGAGGACCCTATGCAGGTTTGGTGTGGGCTGGGGTGGTAGACCGTAGTGGGTGAGGAGCCTGCAGGAAGGTCAGACAGTGGGGGCTCAAATGCCAGGCTGAGGAGTCTGAAATCTGCCCTGGGGGCAGTGGACACCAGCACAGGGCCTTATGAAGGGAAGGGACAGGGTCAGGTATGTGCTCTAAGAAGACCCCTCTGGCTGCTGGGAGACAGGTGAGGGCTGGGTGAGCAGACAGGGAGGCCAGTGAGGAGAAGACAGAGCAGCTTATGGATGAGGGCCTTCGAGGTCGGAACAGACACCAAGGCAGAGCCGCCTGGGCAGATGTGAGGACAGGGCCCCAGTAACAGTGACCAGTCCCAGGCGAGTGAGCTCCCGGCCTCTCCCGTGAAGGCCAGGCTACAATTGCGGGCCCCTGGTAGCTGGGTTTTAGAGATGGTTCTACTTCCCACTTCCAGATGTTGTGCCTTTCCCATGCATCAAAACCAGAAGGAAATCCTGTTTGGGGAGTAAATAGGCTGCAAGCTGCCCCCCTCCCCTCCCTGGCTCTCCTGCAATGGCCCTGTGCCAAGTTCATCCCAACTTGAAGCAGAGGCGCCTGGGCTGAAGGGCGGGGCTTCCTCTCGGCATCCCGCTCCACTCTTTGTTCCTCTCTGGCCGGTGCAGGAAGGGGAGACATCTGAGGCAGAGGGGCCTTAAGTCCTCACCGGCTGCGTGATTTCTCTGAGTTTGCAGAGTCTACCGGGCTCTGGAGATTGGTATATCATCTTTTTTCTATTCCTCCCTGGGCCAACCGCGTGTCTCAGCCAGCTGCTCCCACCCCCACCCCACCCCCACGCCCCTCCTGGGACACCTTCCCTTCCAACTCTCTGACAGTTTGATTCATACATTTTTCAGAAGTGCAGATCTTCAGCTCGGCCTCCACAGGTCCCCCAGCACGGCTCCGCCCGCCTCGCTCCCACCTGCGTAGCCCGCTCAGGCGCTGCTCTAGCACGTGGGAGGAGTCTGCGGGCTCTGAACGCCCATGGAGACTTTGGTGCCTTGGGGCCTTCGCTGGAGCAGCTCCCCGTCTGGAGTGCCTTTCGCTGTGCGCACTGAGCAAGCACCTACTCAGGGTGCTCCTGAGAAGCCTCCCCAACCACCGCGCCCCGGGCTCTTGGCCGCTGTGGTCACAAGCCTGAGCCTGGCGGGCTAGGTTTTCACTGCTCAGCCATTGTCTTCTCTCCATCTCTCCAGGCTGAGAGTCTGAGAGTTCCTTAAGGGCAGGGCTAGCATCTCTTCTGTGGGGCGAAGGGTGAGCTGGAAACATGATCCAACAGGGATAAGAACATAGCTCAGTGGGTTCGCCTTCCTCATTCCCGTGTTCTGAAAGATGCCCGGAAACGTGTGCACCCATGCCCATGCCATGCCTATGTGCATTCACCGAGCCTTGTCCTGCTTGCCCCCAGTCCCTGGAACTTTCCAGAGCTGGGCTGCAGCCTGAGGTAGAGCAAGCAGCTGGGCCAGGATGCTCAGGTGGGAGTGGAGCCAGAGGTAGCAGCAGGGGGGGAAGGGGTGCCATCCCCTCAGGACTGGTCTGGGATGAGGGTGCTGCAAGGGCCAGCATCCTGACACCTGCCAGGTCCCCTGTGTGGTTCTCCTCCTTCCACCACTATAAAGATGGGGACCACAGAGGCACAGAGAGGAAAGATGGGAACGTTCCTTGGTTCAGCACATGTGAGCGCTGATCCTCTCCACGGCCCTCTAGGCAGGTGTGACTCTCTCCAATGTCAGACGAGGAGCTGGGGCTCAGGGAGGCCACTTCAGTGCAGTGGTTACAGACATGGACTCGTGTCTCAGCTGCTCCACTTACTGAGTGATCCAAGGTGAGTCACTTCAACTCTCTGAGCCTCAGTTTCTTCTTCTGTAAGACTGGATAAACTCTACCAACTGTGGAGTGTGGTTGTGAAGATGAAACGAGAAAATGCACAGTAAACGCCTATGCTGACACCATGTTCCTGCCCAGTATTGATGTTGTAGCTGTCATTTACAGTCACAGAGCAGGTAAGAAGTGGAGTGGCATCGGGCCTCCCTGGCCTATTGGCCCTCTGCAGAGGGACAGTGTGTGGTGGTGGTGGTGGTGATGGTGGTGGTGGTGTGTGTGTGTGTGTGTATGTGTGTGGGGTCATGTGCCTCCAGACTTCCCCCCATGTCCTTTCTCCTTCACTCAGGCTTAATTCCCTGTCTTCCTCTCAAGCCTGATATCTGGACTAACCTTCCTATCACTCCCTGGGCTCCAGGCTGGTACATGGGGTATGGATTGAAGCAGGCTGAGGACGGGGGTAAAGGATGGATGTGCAGGTGCCCCAGCCCCTCCTGTGACAGGGAGTTAGTCCACAGCCCAGTCCTGGCTCAACCTCTTTTGAGCAGGTACCCAGGACATGCCTGCTCCCCTCTCTGGGCCTCAGTTTCTCCATCTGTGCTTTGGGAAGCCAGGACCTGTCAGGGCTCACACAGCAGTAGAAGGGCCTCTTCAGGAATCCTAAAGCCAGGGCATGCATGCCTGAATTTCCCATGAGCCTCCTCCCTATTGCCTTGCAGTTGACAGCTTCACTCACAGCCAGTCAGACCCCAATAGAAAGCCCCTAATGTTTTATAGGTCTATTTATAAACCGTAACTCTAACCAGGTCACCTCCCTGCTCAGAATCCCCCCAGGGTTCCCGGTGCCTTCTGGCATCCAGTCAACCCTCCAGCGGGGCATTTGAAGCCTCCGTGGTCTTTGTGTCAGAGCCCAGTGAGAAGGGTTCAGACTTGGGAAGCAGACAGACCTGGGCTGGAGCCTGGCTCAGCCATAGCCATGGCCCTGCTGTGTGACCTTGGCAAGTCAGTGCCCCTCTCTGTGCTCAGTTTCTTTCTCTGAAAAACAAAGATGATAGTAACCAGCTTGCAGAGTTGTTGCAAGGGTGAGACGATTTGTGTAGTTGCACGGCACACAGGACATCCTCCACAAAAGTATCCCTGTTGTTATTCCTGTCTGGGGTCCCCTGTGTCCTCGGAGAGGACACCCGTGTTAGTCATGTCTCACTGACTTAGAAGTAAAGGGCAGGGCCCTGATCTTTGTGTTTGCCATGGTTCTGGCCAAAACTCTTCCCATGCCAAGCATCTTGGGTTCCCTTTGGGAGCCAGGAGCAGTCTCCAATGAAAGCGAGGCAGCCTTTTAGGGTGGGAATGGTTGGAAGGGGCCCTAACCACAGGCTATGTGGGAGCTGGGAGGGAAGCAGGGAGAAGGGACCCACCACTGTTGTGCTGTGGGGCACGGATGCTGTCAGAATGGAAACATGGGTTATGCTGGAGAAGAATGGAGCCCACAGGCACATCCCTGGCTTTGAGCCTCAGTTTCTGAGGGGGGTAGAGGATGGGCCTTAAGGAAATGCCACTGTGTCCCAAGGTGTAATGATATCTACATGGGGTCTGCAGCCCAGGTGGCACCCACAGGGGTGGGGCTTCCTGCCACCCCTCCCCCACAACCCAATTCTCTGAGGCTGTTTGGCAGCAGGTGGACACCTGCCTACCTGCTGCCATTATGCAGGTGTATAACCTTGTACAGGAGACCCCCTGGGACTCCCCCACTGCAAGGCTTGGGCATCTAGATGCTGGGGCAGGGATGCGGGATTGCTCCCACTGTACCAGAGGGCATGGGAACCAAGCCTGGGCCAAGCCACAGTCAGAACTGCCATCTTCTCTGAGAAAGAAGTGACCCATCTACCTGCAACATGTGGAAGGCAAACCCTGGGGCTCTGAAAGTCACTTGTGCATGCCCCCATTCATCCTTCCCCTCTTATCCACACACTCCACTCCCTGCTCACTCTTACCCTCCTCACTCATGAATTCTCTCAGCTTTGGGCACACTGACTCACACCTCCTCCTGGCCTCATTCACCTGCCCCTCTGTGTGCCTAGCAGTACTTGCTGGGTGCTAGGACTTCAGGGCAACAAAACCCACAAAGGACCCACAGCTCCACACAAAGTAGAATGTATTTAGAGCTCTAAGAAAAGGCTGCTCTTGGGGCTTCCAGTTAGAGGAGGCGGGGAATTTCATGGAAGAGCAAGGCCTTGATACCCAGGCAGGGCTTGGACAAGCAAGGGTGCAAAGGAAAACATTCCAGGTGGAGGGCAGAGCGTGAGCAAAGGCAGGGAGCCTGGAAAGGCTGGTGTATATTCTGGAAGCAGTAAAGTGTCTGTTGAGTCAGAATGAAGGGAGCAGGGAAAGCAAAGATGGAAGAGAAAATGGAAGTTTGGGGGGCTCCCTCCATTCAGACCCACAGGGAGGTGATTCATTCTGGAGCTGGACAGCTCAGTACATCAGCTGAGAAACCTCTTTTTTTGTGATCCCCAAACACTTCATAGAAACCACCCTCTGCACTCACTGATGTGGCTCAGCCAACGGGGCAGCACGAGGCTATTCACTTGGGAGACTCCCCTGCTTGAACCCTCCATAGCTCCGCAGTGCCTCAGCAAGTACACATCCTCACCCCAGCATTCTGACCCAAGTGATCTGGCTCTGGGTGACAGCTCGGTGGTGCCTGCACCTCCACCACTTCCCTCCCCCCCGCCCCGGCCCCACCCCAGGTTTGGCACTGGAGAGGCCTGGGTGCAAATCCTGCTAACATGCTTCCCAAATGGCTGACCTTGGGTGAGTCCATTTCACTTGTCCGCACTCTGACCTTGGGTCTAGCTGACGTAGGTCCATCTCTACTTCCCTAACTGCTCTGGTCACTGCCACGGGGACCCCTACGGGAAGAACAAACCCTGGCACTCAGGAGCTATCACCATGATTCGAAACCAGGTTCCACTGGAGCTGATGTGGCTCAGTGGTTGAGCACTGGCTTCTCACATACAAGGTCCCTGGTTCTAACCCCAGCCCCGGTACCTCAAAAAACAAAACAAAATGAAAACAAAACAAAAAAGGTCCCAGACAAAGCCCAGGAAAGGGAGGAGACTTCCTTCCTCCTGGCCCCCCCAAGAGAGGAGATGCCACCACAAAGAATGGCAAAACAGGGAGGCACGGGGGAAGAAAGCGCAGGGCTGACCCCACCGCACAGAGGCTCGCAAAGCCCAGTTCCCACATGTGGGGCGTGTTATAGAAGAAGATTAAAATAACGGGGGAAAATATCCTGGGAACCGTGAAGCCCCAGACCATCTGGAGCTTTATGGTAATAGGCAGGGGAAAATCAGAACCTAATTGGAAAAAGTCCACGGCAATCCATTACCACTGCGTGCAGCTTACAGAAACGAGGGCAGGAGATGAAAGACAGTGGAGGCGAACCCCAGGAGCCAGCACCATACCCCCCAGGCTAAGCCCCAGGACCCTTCAAGCTCTGGCTGAGGGAGGGATAGGGGGAAGTCCAGGAACTCCTGGGCACTGGGCAGCTGGGCTGGGGAGGGTTGTGCAAGTCAGATGTTAGCAACTGCAGGGCTGGGCTTACCGCTCTCAGTGAGCTCCCCTCTCAGAGCCTGTTGCCTCCTGTGTAAAAGGGGCTAAGAGAGACTGTGTAGGGAAGCCAGGGAAGCCATCGCACGGTGCCTGGTGCACAGTCAGTGCTGGGTGGACTGTTCTCTCTCTCTGGCCCCTGCGGAAGATTCAAGGGCCCCATTTCCCATGTGACATGTGACACTGTCCTGCAAGCTGAAGATGGTGAAGTCACTGTACAGAGGTCTGTGCCAGGCTCACAGCCCAAAGCCATAAGCTTGGGGGAGTCATGCCCATCCTGCCCTCCTTCCCCTCCCTAAAATGGGGCCATGGCAAGTGGCTGTTAGAAGTAAATGAAACAGCATGCCTGGTGGAGGAACTAGCACCCGGTTGGTGTCCAAGGAACGTCAAGTTTCCTCCTGTGGCTGACATGGCCCAAAGAGGAAGGAGAGCCCAGTTTCTCATGCTCTAAGAATCTGAGAGGGTTTGGGGGAACAGGGCATAAGGTGGGGGCAGGGGAGGAAATGCCTCCAGTTTTGGCATTTGCCAGTGACTTGCTTCTAAACAAACACATTTCTGGTTTAAGGGTAAAATATATTGGGTTACAACAGTCTGGCAGGCCATTCAGGGATCAACTTCTCATTTTGTACAAACTTATACTTTACAACAATGATTTGGATGGGAGAAACATGCAGAGCCAGATCATGCTCTAAGATGTCAAGTAATCCTGTGCTTGGCCAGCTTTAAAGGGCAGCCAGTGGGGAGCTGAGGTCCACTCCTCACCTCCGCACCTTGGGAGGGGTCTCCGGTCCTGAGGCTACTGTCTTCTGAGACCCCATGGGATCTCCACAGGGTCTCCTCAGGGTCTTGTACTTCACCAGACCTCCTTGGGGATGTCAAGGCAAGAAGGGAAGGGACAGGTAGGAAAGGAGTTTTGGGAAGGGGGCCCAGAGGCACTGGCCTGGCTCTGTCCTCTGGACTGGAAGCTCCTCGAGGGTCTGATCTAGCTTTGGGCACACAATGCCGACTGACTAGATGAACGAATGAGTGGATATGTGCCAGAGGGGGATGAGGACCGAAACAGCAGCTATCACATAACTATGTACCCAGGGACTGGCCAAACTCTCCCTAAACATCCTTCATCTTGTTAAGCGGGTACTACAAGCCCCTGTTGTTAAAGAGGTGGAAACCCAGGCCCAGGGAGTTGCAGTTACGGAGATTCACAGTGCCAACAAGGGACGAAGCCTGCATTTGACAAGAGTGTCTGAACTCTATGCCCTGGGCCCCTCTCCTGTCCTAGGCAGCTGTGACTGAGCAGGGCTGTGAGATCTGAGGCCAGTGTGGGAACTCTTCCCTGCTCCTCAGCTCACTAGGCCTTCATAAACACCTGGAGAGGCTGGCAGGCTGAGGGAGGGGTGGGGCTTGTGCAGGGGCACACAGCGAGGTGAAGGGAGGGTGGGACAGAGGGGCCCACGCCAACCTCCATAGCCTGCTTATGGGAGGGCGTTTCCAAGGCTGGGTGGGGTGGGGCTGCATACACCCTTGTTTTCCTCACCCAGGACTGCACTGATGCCTCTGAGCCCTTCTCCAGCAGATAGGCTCTATCGGGGCAGGAAGCCAGCTCCTGTTCCCAGCAGCTGAGGGAGTCCTGGAAGGGTGGCTACCTTCCCAGGGTTGTATGGAGCCTCCCAGGGTGTTGAGTCTGCTTCTATAAGGACCTTACACCCCCCAGTGGAGATGTGGGGAGTGGGGGAGCTTCCAGTGCTGAGCAGGGACTAGATCGCCTTTGGGATGTGCACAGAAGGTTTGGCCAGGGGCTAGGACCTGGCAGAGGGTCAATGGCATGGACTTGTTGACACATACTCACACTAAGCCACCAGCCACAGACTTGGACATGCAGACACACACACACACTCCAAAATATAACCCTCCTCCTCCCAACTAAGCCACACATGAAAGACACAGATCCCAAGGACACCAATCCACAAACGCTGATCCACACACCTATACACATCCAGCCATACGCCAAGACTCAGAAACTCAGACACGCACACACATACACATAACACACACACGTGCACACACACACAAACACATCCAGGCCTCATATCCCACACCTAGAGGCACAACACAACACATGGAGAACCTGGCTTATGTGTCAGAACACCGTCTCATGGTGGTTTGTGTGCACAGAAAGACACATCCAGAAAAAGCTCCCAAGAGGTCAATAGACAAAGACATGTCCTCACTGCAATATCCTGACACCCATCAGTATAGGCAGAACTGGTGACTGTTACTGCCCCCTTCCCACCTCCCACAGCCACCAGTCTCTGTAGTTGCAGGCAGCCCCCAGGAGATGGCCCTGAGGCTGCAGGTGGGGTGGGGGCCAGGCCCACCATGCCACCCCGACTTCCCTGCAATGGCTGGACTGGACGTGGCTTTGGGGGGGCATGCATGGTCAGGGAGGACCCCAAGACACGGCCTCAGGCCATCCTTTGGCCCCACTGGCCTTTCCAGCCCAATGCCCACTCCCCCCATCCCTGCCCCCAGGCCTTTGCCTGTGCTGCCTCCTCTGTCACAATGCCCCTGTACTTGCTTATCCAGTCCTCCCTGTCTTTCTAGGCTTGGCTTAAGCCCCAGGACCCCGAGGACTTCCCTCATCCTCTCTGGGTGCCCAGGGAACCTCGTTCTGCCTCACATCCTGTTGGAGCTAAGCTCAGGACTGTCGTCTCTCACTGCTCTCTCTCCCTTCAGGCACCGCACACTCCCTGAGACCTCGCTTGGTGCCCGTCCAGGGCCTCCAGGAGCTCGGTCCTGGGAGGGGAGGCACACAAGGAGGCTCACACAGGCTGGAGAGTCACACCACAACCAACCTCCTCTTTACAGCCAAACCGGGAAGTAGGAGAAGGGGGAAGACACACCCTTTTAGATGGGGGCAACATCTGATCCATAAGGGGGGTGGGGGTGAGGCTAGTGAAGGCTGCCTCAGGAGGAGGAGGGACTGCAAGAAATGAAAGGCTCCTCTCCAGCCTCCAGCCTACCCCCCCAAGCTAGCACCCCGTCCCCGGCCTGGGCCAGACATCTGTGAAAGGCAGCATCCTCATCATAAAATGGGGTGACGCTCCTGGCCTCAGTGGCCTGTGTGGACATCAGGGTGGTACTGGGCACAGGACAGGCTCTCAGTCCCCTTTGTGGCTCCTCCTCCGAACTCCAAGAAGAAACAGCAGGGTGGGGGGTGGGGTCCATGATGTAGTGAAAAACATCAGGGTCTGAAAACCCGATTCCAGACTTGGCTCAACTCAAGGTCGCTATGTGACCTTAGAGTAGTCAATTGCCTTCCAGGGCTTCATTACCCAGGGGCACTGGGGGTGAACGTGTTCTGTTAGCATAAACTAGGGTTGCAAAGGTGGCAGCTTCACTAATGCCCAGCCCTGCATGGCCCCCACCATCCTAGGGCTGCCTGGGAGAAAGAGGCCAGAGAGACTCTGCCCCATCATCTGAAAGAAAACCGAGTACCGAGTCACCAGGCAAAGTTCCCCTTCTGGGGTCATGGGTGGGTGGGAGCAACCTGCCCGTGTGCACCTGAGGCTCAGGAACGTCCATGAGGCTCTGTATCTGAGAGCAGGGGGCCAGGCCTTTTGTCTGGGATATGGGGATATGGGGGCGTTCTGGGGTGGCCTGCCTGCTTGTGTAGCCCCAAGGGGACAACAGAGGCCTCTCAGAAGTAGTGGTTGGGGTGGGGGTGGGGGAGTCACAGAGATACTCAGTATACTCTGCTCAGTATAAGATGAACTCTCCTGGAAGTAGGGATGAGGAACCCGTTCCTGGAGGTATGCAAACAGAAGCTGGGTGACCCTGTGTTCGTCAGGGCTGCTGGGAGGGTGGTGGGGTGGTTCCTAAGATTATATTGTGCTGACATCTGACAGTTCTAAACTGGGTTGGCCCTGCCACCTGGGACTCAGGGGCATAAAGAGGCCAGCATCGCCACACTCCCCAGCCAGCTGCCCACCAGATGCTGCCATAGGGGTCCTGTGGTGGTCTTGCCTTGTGCTGGCAACTAGGGCCTCACCATGAATGGGGCCATGATGGTCACTGATCAAACCCAGTGCCTGGACACATAGTAGGTGCTTAACAAAGGTTGATGGAAGTAACAGTGAAAGCCCAGGAAATCAGCCTTGCATGCATGCTTGAGCTAGTGCAGAAAGGTGAATCAAAATTAGGAAACAGGGAAGCGGCTGTGGCTCAATCAGTAGGGCTCCCGTTTACTATATGGGAGGCCCCGGGTTCGGTTCCCGGGGCCTCCTGGTGAAGGCAAGCCCGCCCGCACGGCGTGGTTAGCTGACCCAGCGAGCACAAGCAGCAAGGGGGGGATAAATGAATAAATAAATAAAATCTTTAAAAAAAAAAAAAAAAAAAAATTAGGAAACAATCACACCCACCCACCCACCAACCAACCAACCAAATGCAACCTAAGCCCTGGAGTCAGTGAGAAGCTGGGAACAGAGGCCTTCCAGGAGCCCGAACGCCTCAGTCTGCAGAGCCTTACTCTTGCCTGGGCTTTACCAGCATAACAGCAGCCTGGAGAGAGGAAAGACCAAGCCTCTGCTTCTAATGGGGAAACTGAGGCCCTGAGCAGCAAAGGGAATTGTCTTGGGTCACATTGGGGTGGTGGTGGTGAGGTTAGGCCTGCTCTTTTAAGAGCTCCCTCCGGTAAGAGTTTAAAAGGAGGAAGTTGGTTGAAGGCAGCAGGGTGAGGAGAAGGAGCTTGGCCTTTGGTAACACAGACCTGAGTTCAAATCCCTTGGGTATGAACCTGTCTCCACCTGTCTGAGCCTGGGCTTGTTCATCCTGTGGTCTGAGAAAGTTAGATGAGCAAAGTGTACGGAATGCACCTCAGCACAAGCAGGCCCACAATACACAGTACATCCTATTGTCATTGAAGATGGTGACTGGGCGACTCACTCAAGGAGCTGAGGAAGGAGGGAAAGGCCCAAATAGATGGGCTTGGAGGCCTGTGTTTGAGGGCTCACTTGGGATTCTCAGCAGTAAGGGGCTGCTGCTACCCTACCCCAACTGCCCCCATGTCCACGGTAACATCGGTTGTAAGCTCAGCACCCAACTACTCAGCTTGGAGGAGCCCCCACGGCCAGGCGCGTGGTACCTTGGCACCCTGGGACAGTCCCTTTCCCTCAGGGCCTCAGTTCTCCTCATCTGTCAAATGGGTACATGTAGAATAGCACTGTGCTTCTAGTCAAGTGCCTCGGGAGGAGATGACTTAGCAGAAAACAGGAGTGTTTTCCTGGCTTTTGGGTTTCAAAATCCCAGACCTCAGGGTTGAATGGAAAGAACTCTGGGGACAGAGATGTGTCAGGCATGGTTAATATTTCAAACAATTTTCCTGCCATAAACCAATCTGAGAGCACCCAGCACAGGGCCCGGCGCAGCCTGGGCTTTTATGAATATCTGTTAATGAATGTAAGAGCCCAGCAACAAACAAAGGAGGCTTTAGGGAAATACTGGCCAGGGTGGGAAGGGAGTGGGCTGTCCAAGGGCTACCCCTTCAATCAGCAGGAGCCAGGGGAAGCCTTGTAGTGAGGAAGAGCAAAGCTTCCTGTGTGTTCCCATCCCCGAAATGGTGCTCCAGATCAGGTGGGGATGCTGGAGGGGAAACAAGATGGGTAGATGGCAGGGGTCCCTAAAATTGGGTGGAGGGGAGTTCTGTCCTTTCATCCCAGGACCAAGCACCTCAGAGCAGGTCTGTGGGACCTGAAAGCAGGGCTCCTCCCAGGCAGGGCCCAGAATGGCCAAGACCACCTGGGGCCCTCCTATAGGCAGGACTCTGGATGCCTCAGGGAGACCCCTCACCCAGCACAATGGGAAGACACTGTATCTGAGCTGACCCCCAGGCAGCCTTTCAGCTACAGGCCACAGGTACATGGTGGCCAAAGATGGGGCAGGACCCTGGACAGCTCAGCTGGTGCCAGCATGGAGAAATAACTCTCGGGACCCCTTGTTTGATATAAGCCCCCTGCATCCCAGAACTTGGAAGCAACTGAAGGAGGAAAGATGGTCTGTAAACTACCTGAGATTTGCTACCCAGCATATGGGGGCTCAGAATAGGAAGTGAGTTCAGGAAAAATTTTAAGTTGCAGGTGTTTTTTGCTATGCTTGAGTTTGTGGACTGGCATAGGTAAAAGAGAGACCCTTGACCGCCCACGCCATAGGGATGCTGGGGGCATCATGTCAGGGGAAAGGGGAAGGGGAAGGGGAAGGGAGGAAAAAGCCGCTTATGGTGTTTCCAGGAGCCAGGCAGGCCTGGTAGCAACCTTTCTGTGCGTTGCCTTGTTGAATCTTCAGAGACCCCTAGATGGAAGGTGCTACCGTCACCCCATTCAGAGATGAGGAAGCAGGCTCCAAGAGAGAGTGCCCAGGCTCGGTCACTCAAGGAGTTAGGCACAGCATCAGGACTGAACCCAGGTCCGCCTGATGCCAAAGACCCTGCCCCTGTTCTGACACTGCATTTAATAAAAAGCAGAGGGCTCTATGGATTTAGGAAACACTGGGCCACGAGGAAGACATGTCTAGAAACAAAGAGGAACTAAATGTCTCCATGTCACTGGGAAATATTGATACAGACAATAATAGCCACTGCACTGTTTATCAGATTCCCTGAGAGTGTTTGTTTCCCCTGAAATCCGAATTCTCCAGCTGCTCAGCCTAACACAGCCTGGAGAGCTCTGAGGGGTGCGGGGAGGTGCCCCACCCCTCACCTGCATGTAGGACGTCCCAGCATCTGGAAGGAAAGTGCACTTTCTACTGGTCCAGGCAGGCTGTCCTGCTCTTATGGGAGCCTTTCATCTCTCAGGCAAGGGAGAAACATCCTGTGGTCACTGCACAAAAGAACGAGCAACGTAAATTGAAAAAAGATGATATCCATATGATAAAGCGGGAAGGCTTCCTTAAGGGGAAACACTCTGAGGCACGTGGTTGAGACTCAAGGGGATGGCAGGAGGGGTGTTCCAGGGAGCAAGGCCTGGCCCAGATGCCTGGCTCGGTGGAGCTGCCTGACTTGGAAGACGCCTGCAACTCATTAGCATTGTCGGGAATAATGTAAAATTAAAACATTTCGCTTTGGCTTGTAAAATAAAGGAGGACCAAAAGAGAAGGATGCCATTGTGCTGAGCCGCTCAGCTATGACTTGGGCACCAAGAGATTACAGAAAATAACTCGCTGCTTTGCACTTGGGCTGCCAGCAGGGGTTGACGACAGAGAGATGGGGTCTGCAGCTAAATCCTGCGGGCAGCGAGTTGGGAACCTGGGTGAGTCCAGTATGAGACCTTCCAACTGGTCACTCCCCAGGCTAATGTCAGTTATGTGGCCATCCTGCCACCCCTCCTCACTGGTCTCCCCATCTCCGCCCTGGCCACTGCCTCCCAAATCCATCATGTACTCTGCAGCCAGAGAGATTTCTCAATTGCAAGCCTACCTTTGTCACTGCTCACCACCTATCGATGGCTCCCTACTGCTTTCAAGATACAACCCAATCCCCCCAGCCAGGCATTCACAGCTTCCCTGATCTGGACCCTGTGGCCCTCCCTAGCCATGGTGGACTGCTGAGCTCCCTATTCCCTCTCTAGGTTCCAGTTACACTGGTGACTTGTGGAATTCAGAACGGTGTACCTCTATGCTTTGCATATGCTGTTCCCTCAGCCTGGAATCCCCTCGAGGCCCAGGACTCAGCTCCAGTGGTGGCTCCTCTGCAGAGTTCTGGGTCTTGGGGCAGGTCCTGGGCCTGACTCCTCTCTGGGTCCCCAGCACCCAGCCTAGGGCAGAGCACTGAGAGGGAGTGTGGGAAGTATTTGCTGAATGAATGAAAGTACAAACAGGCCAACATTGTAAAAGTGGGGCTGGGAGAAGAGGGAGCCACCCAGAAGGCAGTAGGGGTAAAAGGAGGGTAGCTGGGTTAGGCTGCCTGGGAACCTGAGACTCATACAATGTCAGGACTGGCTGGATCTTAGGAGCCCTTGTGTTACAGGTGGGGCCACCAAGGCAGCCCAAAGAGGCAGGGCTTACCAGAGGCTTCCTCTACTATCCCAGCTTTGGGACAGCGTAGGTCTCTGAATTCTTAGGTGAGGTGCTTCCTGCTCTCACATGCTTGTTCAGAAAGGTACCTGCTGGGGTGCAGAGTGCTCTAGAGTCATCCAGGCCTGGGTTCAAATCCTGACTCCCAATCCAACTCTGTGGCTGGAGCAAATCACAACCTCTCTGGGATCCAGCATATTCTGCTCTATGCGGATGGGGATGAAAGTATAGTATTACCCCTCCCAGGGAGGAGAGTCAGCTTCAGGTACTGCTATAACAGTCCATCACCACCCACAACCCCTGTACAGGTGGAGGGACTGAGGCCCAAGGCTACTGAGAACAGGGAGTTAGTGACAAGAAGAGACCAGGGCTCCTGGCTCCCCGGGGAGGCAGACTGGGGGCAGAGTTCACAGAGCCTGACTTGCCCAGTGCACAACAGGGCAGACTGCAATTCATTCGCTCATTCTCTAGTCATTCATTCACTCAGCTAATTGCACATAGCTAGATGCCCAAAATACATTGTTAGTGAGGAAAAAGGTCACTAAGTACAGTATAATTCCATTCTAGTAAAGAGTATAATTATACACATGCATAGAGAAAAGTGAGGAAAAATGCTCCAAAATATTAAACAACGGTTATTTCTGGGTGTTGTAGTTAGGGATAACTTTTCCTTTCTCCTTCATACATCACTCTTCACTTTCCATGTTCTACGGATTTCTTTGTATTTCATAGTATTCTGTTTTGTAGAAGTTTAAGAAGAGTTACAGTGGGCATTGTAACACCCTTATAGAGATCGAGTTTGCAATTCTAGACTTGCCTCTTAGTTCTGCCTGTGACTTTAGGGGAGTCGTCGCGGGTGGCAGGACTCTGGAATGCCCCCACCCTCAGAAAGGGCGGCGACAGGTGCTGTACCTAATATGTGCTCCTGACTTAGGTGCAGGGGCAAATGACGTCCTTCTCATCTCAGTCTCCTCATGAAATGTGGGGATGCCACATGACCTCCAGAGGTGACCTGAGGACCAAGGAAGACAAGGCTGGGTGGGGACCAACCTCCAGAATGACTGGGGATGAAGCCTGTGATGGTGACGATGACAGCACTTGACTCTAAATCTGATTCCATTTCTGGGCTTCAGTTTGCCTGTCTGTACGATAAAGGGAAGGGGGCTGAAGACGATCTCACAGGTGGCTTCTGGCCCCGACAGACTGCACCAAGGTGTGTGCCCCGGGGCATCTCAAGGCAGAGCTCAGGTGGGTGAGTTCTGAGGGCCTCCCTGCTCACACCAACACAGGTCTTTGACATTGTCTTTCCAACAACAGGCTCCCATCTGTGCACAGCTCTAATGGGAGAGTTGGGGTCTGCAGGCAGCACTCAGTGAAGCCTTTAGCATGATGCCATTGTCATTGCCAGGTACCCCACAGGGGGAGGGGTCTCTCATAGCAGTAAGGGGAGGGGAGAAGGGCCATGCACGTGTGGACACCTGCTCTGGGGCAGACATTTTCACCCATGACCTCAGCTCACCCTGTGACACGGCTGCCATGCTAGCTTGTTCCTCCCACAATCATGCAGCCTTTTACTGCATCTGGAACTCTGGGCCTGGCTTTTGGGAACAAGTCTTGCAGGAGTTCAGAAGCTGCTGAGAGAGCCCAGGCCAGGTAGCAGCTGGCTGGGGACAGACAGTTTCTGCCTTGTGAAGGCAGACCAGGAGGAAGGTTGAGGGGGAGCCAGATTTTCTGGTTGATGTTATGTTCTGTGTGTGTTTCCATGTTGCCTTGCATGAGCCTCAAGTAAAATCATTTTTTTCACTTAAGGCTTATGTAATTCACATAACCCTAAAATCTCCCCTTTTAAAAGCATACAATTCAGTGGTTTTTAGTATATTCACAAACTTGTGCAACCATTACCACAATCCATTTAGAATGTCTATTAGCAGTCACTCCCCATTCCTCCCTCTCCTCAACCCCTAGCAACCACTAATCTGCTTTCTATCTCCATAGATTTGTCTATTCTGGAGATTTCATATAAATGGAATCATACAATATGTGGTCTCTTGTGACTGGCTTCTTACACTTAGCATAATGTCTTCAAGATTCAGCCATATTGGAGCATGTATCAGAGCTTCATTCCTTCTTATGGCTGGATACTATTCCATTGTACAGGTATAACACATTTTATTTATTCATTCATCAGTCGATTGGCATTTAGGTTCTTTTCACTTTTTGGCTCTTATGACTATTGGTGCCATAAACATGTGCATCCAAGTTTTTGTGGACATGGAAGTAGAATTGTTGGGTCATATGGTAACTCTGTTTATTATTTTAAGGAACTGTTTTCCAAATATGCACCATTTTCCATTTTTCACAGTAATATAGAGGGTCCCAATTTCTTCACATCCTTGCCAACAGTTGTTATTAGTTGTTATTGCCTATCTTTTTTTTTTTTTTAGGAGGTCCTGGGGATTGAATCTGGGACCTTGTACGTGGGAAGCAGGTGCTCAACCACTGAGCTACAACCACTCCCCTTGCCTATCATTTTGATTATAGTCTTTCTAGTGGGTGTGAAGTGATATCTCACTGTGGCTTTGACTTGTACTTCCCTGATGGCTAATAATGTTGAGCATCTTTTCATGTGCTTACTGGCCATTTGCATATCTTTGAAGAAATGTCTACTCAGATCCTTTGCCCATTTTCAATTGGTCTATTTATCCTTCTTATGAGTTTTAAGAGTTCTTAATACATTCTGGCTACAAGTTCCTTATCAGATATATGATTTGCAAAAGAAAAATCATTTTTGAGCTAAAACAACAGGTGACATTTATTGAGTGCTTACTGTGTGCCAGGCCCTAATTCAAGTACTTTATGTGTATTGGCTGTCTGAACCCTCACAACTCCGCAAGGCAGGTATTATTACAGTTGTCGTGACTGCAGGGCTTCAGAAGCTTACCACTACTGCTCTTTCCGTGTCAAAGATGAGGAGTCTGCTCAGGCCACACAGCTGGAGAGTGGCAAAGAGGCATTAAGGGCAGGTCACGTGCCCACCCCTGACCCAAGACAACAACAGAGAAGCGGCGCCTCCTGAGGCTGGCAAGGTGGCAGCAGTGGAAAGAGACCCCTCAGAGGGGAGAGCACTCTCCTGAGAGGAGTCAGGGCCACCAGGATGCACCCACCTCGAGAGGTTTTCTGTCTCCTCTGCCAACCTTGGGGACTCTGGGATTGATTTTATCCAGGAAGGAGTCGGTTTCCTTACGCCATTTGCACTTAGATTGGGTGGAAAAGGAATGCTCTCCCACAGGGATTCCAGATTCTGGCTAAGGAGCTGGCCCACTGCAAATCACTGATGATGAGCCTTTCAGCCATCAGCACCAGAGGAAGCCGGCCATTAACACATTAACAAGCTCAGTAGGCCTGGGCAGGGAGGAGGCGGAGGTGGTGGGAACAGTGGTCCCAGAGGGGAGAGAGTCTCCTCCCTGGGGTTGGAGGGTCAGATTTGACTGTGCGTAGAGGAAGCAAAGACTCACCCAGAGCTGGCCTCAAACTGCCCTTTGACATTTCTGTTCTGAGCACCTACCCAGGGCTAAGGCTGAAGACTGGAAAAGCTTTATGCGAGAAGAGAGGCAATGAAGTATTGATATGAAATATGAATAGTGGAAGATCAGAAACAACCTAAATGTCCAACTGTGAGGGAACAGCTAGGTAAATTGTATTAAATCCACATGTTGGGTGATAACGCTGCTATGAAAAAGGATGGTTACGATGTGCCATGGAATAATGGGAAATTTCTTTGCCCGTAATGCTTAACAACGCTATTAATAATCTTCTCACTGACCCCATTTTAAGATGGGAACCTGAGGCACCAAGGTGAACTACCTCATCCAAGATGGCACACCTCGGGAGCGGTGTTTTTAAAAAGGCATCCCTTGTTGTGTACTTACTTTGTGCTGGGCATTATGCTAAGTACTGTCTCATATGTGGACAAGAAAAGGCCCAAAGGAAAACATTCCACCACAGTGGTAGGGTTTGGAGTCATCGGCTATCTCTTTCTGCTTTACAAAATTTCTGGCATGTGATTACATCACATTTATACAAAGAAATTTAAAACACCTGCCTCTCCAGGTTGTTGTGAGGCCTGGAGAGGATCTGAGGCACTGCTTTGGGAGCAGCAGAGGTCCATCCACACTCAGCGCCCCAGAGCCTGGGATGGAGGTCCCACTTCTCGCAGATGATGGGAGAAACACAGGTCCAGGAGGAGGTGCCCCTGCCAGGACCATGGGCCCTGGGCTGCTTCTTCCCTCCTGGCCCATATCTCTCAGGAGGGTAGCAATCCCTGTCCTGACGTCTTCTTGGGCTGCTAGGAGGATGTCAGCTCAAACAGCTGCTCTACTGAAGTTCAGGGCCCTGGGGGACTGGCTTGAAGTCCAAGGGGCCTCTGGGGACCTATGACTGCATCACCAAGCTCTGCTAGAGACACCATCCTCACTGGGGCCCCTTCATTCATGAGCTCTGCAGGCTCCCCTGCTCTCATCTCCTCCCTCCCTCTGCCTGCAGAATCAAGTCCCTGCTGCCTGGTTTGGCATTCGAAGCCCCAGGTCCAGGCCCACACAGCTGCCCCTTTCCTCTGCTCTTCCTCACTCTAAGCTCCACTCTCAGTGTCTACTTCTTTCCCTAGATGTGCTGGTGGTCTCCTACCTCCTACCTCTGCCTTGAGCGTCCTTTGACACCAGTGCTTTCTTCACCCCTTAATGCTCTGTTCAATGCCATTCTCTCCAAGAATTCTTCCTAGAAGCCTCCTCCAGCACCCCACACAGTCCTTGATTTGAGGAAGGAAGGAGTGGGGCTACTGGCTGCTGGGTTCAAATTACAGCCCAGGCCGGGCCCAAGGACTCATTTTCCTTTAAGCCATTGTGAGCTCTACCCAGCAACACATACCCAACACAAACACACAAACACACACACACACACACAAAGCATGCCCAACACATGCACATCCCTTCAACAACCAAACATTCCACTACATACCTACAGACAAATCCAAGACCAACACACATTCCCACCCCCAATACACATGAATACAGACAAAACATTCTCAGATACACTCCTCTGAATACTACATGCCCTGGCCACACGTACACATCCAACACATACCCAGCGTACACCCAATACCCAGTGCAACCTTATACACCCAACACACACATACCGCACCTACAACACCCACCCAAACTCCCAACCATGCTCTCAAACTAGCCTCCCAATAAGAGCACAAGCCATGACCATGCCACACATCCCCAACCTCA
>JAKSZT010053883.1:49071747-49373559 GCA_026826555.1 Tolypeutes matacus
TCCACACACTTGCATCCAACCAGAAAACCCCCCAACCACACACACCCCAATCACAACCTCAAACATGCAGTTTGCAACCATACACATCCTAATCACACTGCAAACCAGACACATACATACTCTCACAGGCCCCCACCTCCAGGTCCAAAGACACAACCCCTACCAGCATTGCAGGCTGCACCACACACCCCTGGCACATCCTACCTTAAACCTCTATGGGTGGAGAGTGTGATCCCTGAAGGACTGAGAGCCCTCACATGAACCCCCAGTTACCTGCTGCTCCAGTGCCTGGGCCAGCTGTGCATGGTGGGCCCAGGTGGCAGGCAGACAAGCAGCCCCCACCAGGCCTCCTTCTCAGGTCCACTGGCTGCATTCCTGCCTGCTCCAGGGGTTTATTCTTCTCTTGTTCATTGATGATTAAAATACTTTTAAGCCGACCACAAAGATTGTTGTCTTTGTTTCTTTTTATATATGTATATAAAAACCAACAGATGGGTTTTGGGACCCTCTCATTTTCCTCCGGGGTGATTTACATGACCACAACCAGTTCTTGGGGAAGGAAAGCACACATTCCAGTGGCCTAACAGAAACATTCCCCCTCTACCATCCATCCTCTCATTCCACTTGGCTCCTTCCCAGGGCCGGCTCCCCAGCCCCCTCCATCTGGCTTGGAGGCTGAGGGGACAGAGGGGGGGTCTGTCTGGACCCTCGGCTGGCAGCTCCCTTGAGACTATCCCTCCAAGGGTTTTTCTATTTTATCATCAACTCTAGAGGAAGGAGTGGGGCCAGCAGAGACCAGAGACCTCAGTAACAGAAAGGAGACTCCAATTTAATACATCATGAGGTAGGTTCTAGTGTTATCTCCATTTTACATATGAAGAAACTGAGTTTTGAGGTAATTCATAATTTTTTGAAGGCTTCAATGGGTGGCAGGATTCAATGGGAGCTGGTATTCACGCCCTGATTCCAAGCTCGAGCTGTGGGACCACCAGCCTTCTCTACCTTTCCTAGGACACATTTGCCCCAACCAGCTAGTACAGACTGGCTTGAGAACCAAGCCAACTGAGAACCTTGGCCAACACAGGCTGTACCTGACAACTAGGGTAAACCAGAAACACATAACCTTGTGGCTGGAGGGACTTGTAGGGTTACCTCATCCAACCTTCCCCCAGGATAGTAATCTATTCCACGGCCCCTGCTAGGGGACTATCAAGCCTTGGCTTACAAACCTTCAATGTTCCCCATCTGAGGCAGCCCTTTTCTATCCATCCATTCATCTATCCATCCACCTATCCATCCAACTTGTCCCATCACCCATCCACCCATTCATCTTTCACCCAATATTTTTATTAAGTGCTTACAAGATGCCAGGCACTATCCTAGCTGCTGGTGACACAGTGAAGAACAAAACATGCTAGTGGGGGTAACACAGGCATCAACCAACTAAGCAAATAAAGAAGGTAAGGTCAGACCACCCAAAAGCTATGGGATGGAATTCCGGGAAGATGGCAGACTAGTAAGACATGGAAAACTCTTCTCCAGAAAAATAGCTACAGGACAGGCTGAAACAGCCCCGAAAAAGATCTTCTAGGGTTTAGGACAGCAGGTGAAGGCTGCACACCAGTCAGAGGAGAGAGGGACAAAAGAAGGAAATCGTGATGACAGAACCGTGAGTTGGAACCAGCAGCGACTGCTGCTGCCGGCACCCTCCCCCACACTAAAGACTTTAGATTTCCTGGCCTTTGGGCCTGCAACTACAGACAAAGAGGGCTCCAGAGATCTACCACCTCAGGAAGGGGGAGAGAGAAGGACACAGTCTAAGGCTGACTCAGGTTCTGACCCACAAATTTGGGCTGCAGGGCTCCACAGGTCTTTCCAGCTCAGGTGGGACCACACGGTGGTTTGTCCTGGGAGCCGGCAAAGGACTGGAGAAATCCGACCCTCACAATCTTCCTCTCTTCTAGCCTGGACTACTTGTTGAGAACTCCTAGAAGAGGAGAGAGAGAGCCTGGGGCTTTTGACTCGCAGGTTTGGTCTATGTCCAGAGAGCCCTTCCAGGCCGGGTGGGGCTGTGCCATTGTTTGCCTTGGAGCCTGCAAGGGGCTAAAGATATACAAACCTCCCAATCTCCTCCTCTACTAACAGGGACTGATTGTTGAGGACTCAGAGGGGAGTGGAAACATTTCCTAGCTGGGAAAAAGGAGAAGGGGCTACCAGAGAAGACTGAAGAACTGTCTCAGAAAGTTTGAATTACAAGGCTCTTAGCCCCCAGACAGGGTCTGTGTCACAACAAATATACTCTGACCAGGCATTGAACTGAGAGCTGCCAAAGAGCACCATCTCCTGGCAGACCAAGGAAGTGCACATAAGAAAATTAAAAAGTAGTAGAGGCTTTTCCTGGTCTCTATAGCTTCCCTGCCCAAGGCCCTAGGAAGTGACTCTACAACCAATTACTGGGTCCATTGCCCAGTTTTGAGCAACCAGCAGAACAATCCTAACAATCAAGGTTGAGCCAAAAATCAAAGAGCTGTGGTAACTCACAGCCTCCCACCACTAAATCCCTATAAAAGAGAAAGAGATTGAGCATCTGAGTAAACTACCTGCTAACCAGATACTTAAACACCAGCAAAAAATTAAAAGCCATACTAAGAATATAGAAGACATGGCCCAAGAAAAGGAATATATCAAAGTCCCAGAAGAGATGCAAAATTTGAAGGAACTGATCAGCAAGATGAGCACAAATTTCCAAAATCAAATTAATGAGTTGAAAGACAATACAGTCAAAGAGATAAATGACATCAAGAAGACATTGAGCAAAAGAAAAGAGGACTGTGAAATCCTGAACAGAAAAGTAATGGAGTTAATGGGAATGAAAGACACAACAGGTGAGGTCAAAAACACATTTGAGGCATACAACAGAAGACTTCAAATGACAGAAGAAAGAATAAGTGATCCCGAAGACAGAGCAGCTAAAATTGGAGAGAGAAAAGAACAGAGAGAAAAGAATGGAAAAAAATTGAGCAGGGGCTCAGAGAGTTGAATGACAACACAAAACACAACAACATACGTGCCATGGGAGTTCCAGAAGGGGAAGAGAAGGGTAAAGGGCCAGAAAGAGTATTTGAGGAAATAATAGCTGAAAATTTCCCAACTCTCACAAAAGAAATGAACTTACATGTCCAAGAAGCACACTGTACCCCAATCAGAATAAATCCAAATAGACCTATGCCAAGACACATACTACTCAGAATGTCAAATGTCAAAGATAAAGAGAAAATTCTAAGAGCAGCAAGAGAGAAGCAAATGATCACGTACAAGGGACGTCCAGTAAGACTTAGTGCAGATTTCTCTTCAGAAACCATGGAGGCGAGAAGACAGTGGTATGATACAATTAGGAAACTGAAAGAGAAAAACTGCTAGCCGAGAATTCTTTATCCAGCAAAACTGTCCTTCAAATATGAAGGTGAGTATAAAATATTCACAAACAAACAGAAACTAAGAAAGTTTGCAAAAAAGAACCCACCTTTGCAGGAAATATTAAAGGAAGCCTTAGAATCTGAAAGAAAAAGACAGGAGAGAGAGGCTTGGAGGAGAGTATAGAAGAAAGAATAGCAGAAAGAATAACCAAAAGAATAAAAAGAGAGACAAAAAAAAAGATGACATATGAAAACCAAAGAATAAAATGGAGGAAGTAAATAGTGCATTACAGTAATATCATCGAATGTGAATGGATTAAACTCCCCAATCAAAAGATACAGGCTGAAGGAATGGATTAAAAAACATGAGCCATCCATATGCTGCTTACAAGAAACTCACCTTAGACCCAGGGATACAAAAACGACTGAAAGTGAAAGGTTAGAAAAAGATACTCCACGTGAATAGTAACCAGAAAAGAGCAGAGGTAGCTATACTAATATCAGACAAAACAGACTTTAAATGCAAAAAAGTTATAATACAGAAGGCCATTATATATTAATAAAAGGGACGATCCACCAGGAATGACTATTTATCCAACAGTCATAAATATCTACACACCTAACCAGGGTGCCCCAAAATATATGAGACAAACTCTGGCAAAACTGAAGGGAGAAATAGACATTTCTACAATAATCATTGGAGACTTCAACATCCCACTCACATCATTAGATAGAACAACTAGACAGAAGATCAACAAGGAAACAGAGAACTTGAATAATATGATAAACAAGTTAGACCTAAAAGACATATACAGAACACTGCATCCAAACTCAGCGGGTTATATATTTTTTCTCAAGAGCCCGTGGAATTTTCTCTAGGATAGACCAAATGTTAGGTCACAATTCAGCTCTCAATAAATATAAAAAGACTGAAATAACATAAAGCACCTTCTCAGATCATAACGGAATGAAACTAGAAATCAATAATAGGCAGGAAAAAAGTAAATTCACAAAAGTGTGGAGACTGAACAACACCTAAATAATCGGTGGGTCAAAGAAGAAATTGTAAGTGAAATCAGTAAATATATAGAGACAAATGAAAACGAGAACACAACGTATCAAAACTTATGGGATACAGGGAAGGCAGTCTTGAGAGGGAAATGCCTATATTAAAAAACATGCCTACATGCCTATATTAAAAATCAAGAAAGAGCTAAACTCAAAGATTTAACTGAACAACTAGAGAAACTAGTAAAAGAACAGCAAACCAATCCCAAAGCAAACAGAAGGAAAGAAATAATAAAGATAAGAGCAGAAATAAAAGAAAATGAGAACAGAAAAACAATAGAGAAAATCAACAAAACTAAAAGCTGGTTCTTTGAGAAGATCAATAAAATTGACAAACCCCTCGCTAGACTAACAAAGAAAAAAAGAGAGAAGATGCAAATAAATACAATCAGAAATGAAAGGGGGGAAATTACAAATGACCTCACAGAAATAAAAAGAATCATAAGAGGATATTATGAGAAACTATATGCCAACAAACTAGACAACCTAGATGAAATGGACAAATTTCTAGAAACGCACAACCAACCTACACTGACACAACAAGAAATACAAGAACTTAACAAACCAATCACAATTAAGGAGATTGAATCCATCATCAAAAATCTCCCAGCAAAGAAAAGTCCAGGACCAGATGGCTTCACAGGTGAATTCTACCAAGCATTTCGAAAAGAATTAACACCAATTCTGTTTAAACTCTTCCAAAAAATTGAAGAGGACGGAAAATTACCCAACACATTTTATGAAGCCAACATCACCCTAATACCAAAGCCAGATAAAGATTCCACAAGAAAAGAAAATTACAGACCAATCTCTCTAATGAACATAAATGCAAAAATTCTCAACAAAATACTTGCAAATCGAATCCAACAGCATATCAAAAGACTTACACATCACGACCAAGTGGGATTTATTCCTGGTATGCAAGGCTGGTTCATCATAAGAAAATCAATCAATGTAATACACTACATTAACAAATTGAAGGAAAAAAACCACATGATAATCTCAATAGATGCAGGAAAGGCATTTGACAAAATCCAACATCCTTTTTTGGTAAAAATACTTCAAAAGATAGGAATAAAAGGAAAATTCCCCAAAATGATAAAAGGCATATATGAAAAAACCCACAGCCAACATCATACTCAATGGGGAAAGGTTAAAAGCTTTCCTTCTAAGATCGGGAACAAGACAAGGATGCCCACTGTCACCATTGTTATTCAACATTGTACTAGAAGTTCTACCTAGGGCAATTAGACAAGAAAAAAAAAATTAAAGGCATCCAAATAGGAAAAGAGGAAGTAAAACTCACTGCGAATGACATGATCCTGTACTTAGAAAATCCTGAAGTATCCACGACAAAGCTACTTGAACTAATAAATGAGTTCAGCAAAGTGGCAGGATACTAGATCAACACGCAAAAATCAGTAAAGTTTTTGTACACTAGTACTGAACAATCTGAGGAGGAAATCAGGGGAAAAATTCCATTTTCAATAGCAACAAAAAGACTCAAATACCTAGGAGTTCATTTAACCAAAGAAGTACAGGATCTATATGCAGAAAACTACAAAACAATGCTAAAAGAAATTTAAAAAGACCTAAGCAAATGGAAAGACATTCCATGTTCATGGATTGGAAGAATAAATATCGTGAAGATGTCAATCTTGCCCAAACTGATTTATAGATTCAATGCAGTACCAATCAAAATTCCAACACCTTACTTTACAAATCAGAGAAGGCAATTACAAAAATCATCTGGAAGGGTAAGTGCACCTGAATAGCCAAAAGCATTCTAAAAATTGAAGAGCAACGTGGGAGGCATTTCACTGCCCGACCTTGAAACATATTACAAAGCTACAGTGGTCAAAACAGCATGGTACTGGCATAAAGATAGACACATCAATCAGTGAAATAGAATTGAGAATCCAGAAACAAACCCTCACCCATACAGTCAACTGGTTTTTGACAAAACTACCAAGCTCACGCTAACAGGAAAAACAGTCTCTTCAACAAATGGTGTTGGGAATACTGAATATCTATAACCAAAAGAATGAAAGAGGACCCTGATCTCACCCCCTATACAAGAATCAACTCAAAATGGATCAAAAACCTAAATGGAAGAGCCAGGACCAAAAAACTACTAGAAGAAAATGTAGGGAAACATCTTCAAGACCTTGTAGTAGGTGGTGGTTTCTTGGACCTTACACCCAAAGCATGTGCAACAACAACAAAAAATTGATAAATGGGACCTCCTCAAAATTAAACACTTTTGCACCTCACTGGACTTTGTCAAAAGGGTGAAAAGGCAGCCAACTCAATTGGAAAAAATATTTGGAAATCACATATCTGATAAGGGTTTAATATCCAGGATATAAAGAGACGTTACAACTCAACCATAAATAGACAAATGACCCAATTAAAAAATGGGCAAAAGACTTGAATAGACATTTCTCCAAAGAAGAAATACAAACAGCAGAAAAACACATGAAGAAATGCTCAACATCACTCATGATTAGGGAAATGCAAATCAAAACTACAATGAGATATCATTTCACACCTATCAGAATGGCCAGTATTAAAAAGACAGAGAATTGCAAGTGTTGGAGAGGATGTGGAGAGATAGGAACACTTCTTCACTGTTGGTGGGAATGCAGGATGGTACAACCACCATGGAGGACTGTTTGGCAGTTTCTAAAGAAGTTGAATATAGACTTGCCACGTGACCTGGAAGTACCACTACTGGGTATATACCCAGAAGAACCAAGAGCAGTGACACGAACAGACATCTGCACACCGATGTTCATAGCAACATTATTCACCATTGCCAAAATTGGAAACAACCCAGGTGTCCATCAACAGATGAATGGATAAACAAACTGTGATCTATTCACACGATGGAATATTATGCAGCTGTAAGAAGAAATGAACTCGTAAAGCATATGACAACATGGATGAACCTGGAGGACATTATGTTGAGTGAAGCAAGCTAGACACAAAAGGACAAATACTGTATGAATGTGTTACTGTGAACCAAATATATTGTGTAACATATTGTTTGATTCAAAAACAATTTTATATGTATCTATTACATTTAACTGAAAAACGTATATATTTATTCATCTGTATTTACTTTTTAGTTTTTAATTGTTTATATTTTCAAAAGCTATGGGAATACACATGGCCTTGAAAGGGACAGTATGTTCTGATGTGGGGAAGGGGTGGCCTTTGAGACTTGGGGTGAACAGGGAAGGCCTTTCTAAGAAGGGGCATGTGAGCTGAGATCCCATGGACAAGAAAAAGCCAGTCAAACCAAGTTCTAGGGACAGAGCATTCCAGGTAAAGGGAACAGACAAATTCAAAGGCCCTGAGGCAGGAGAAGAAGTAGAGCAAGAGGCCAGAGTGGACAGGGGAGGGAGAAGGCTGAGGAGCCTGGAGAAGTGGGTGGGTGCTGGGGTGCAGAGGGTATGAGAGTCTGGCCAATTGCTCTGGGAGACGGTGTTCCCTAATACGGAGCAGCATCGGCCTCAACAGCCTCCCTGAGTTTCCCCCAATAGCATGGACACTGGGCCTACCCAAAGTCTGGCTACAGGACCCCTCGCCAGGGTTGCCTCCCAGTGCCTAGAATGCCATTCTGCACCCATGATGCCACGAGACCACCTTGCTGCTCTCAGACACACATTCCAAATGGCCAGAGCCTCTTCTAAGACCTGGCCTTCATGGGCCATTCACATTCATGATCTCATCTGAGCACCCCCAAAACAAGGAAGGGAAGGTAGTCATGATAACCATCTTTTTACGGACAAGGAAACGGAGGCACAAAGATACAAAGCAATGACTTGAGTCCACATAGTGTGTCATGAATGGAGGGGAACTTGAACCCAAGACCAAGCTGTTTCTGCAGTCCACCGGATTCCACTGCAGCCCTGTGGGGTAGTACTTGCATGACAGGCAGTGTCAAGTGGTAGGGGCCAGGCATATTGCCAGGCTAATTACATATGTTAGCTTATAAAATTAGAGAACCAAAGCTCTGAAAGGGGAAATGACTTGTCCAAGGTCACACAGCAAATCCAAGGAGGAGCCGGCATTTGACCCAACTCTGGCACAAGACTAATCAAGAAGCTCATTAGTTCAGCCAAATTTCCCTTTCTGATGCCAATTTGGACTCAGGTTTGAGCCTGTGGATGGCAAGGTCACTGGAGAAGGGTGTTGTTCTAGTTTACTACAGGCTGCCAAGGCAATATACCAGAAATGGGTTGGCTTTTACAATGGGAATTCATTAATGTGAAAACTGGAAAGCTGACAGTTTTGAGGCCATGAAAGTGCCCAAGTCAAGGTATAATTCTCCAGGCCTCTTTGCTTTCAGCTTCTGATTTCTGTGGCTTCCTCTCAGCTTCTGTGTTCCACTGATTTCAGCTTCTGGCTCTGGGGTCCTTCTCTCTCAGCTTCTGGACATTTCTTTATGTGCATCTCTGTGTCTCTGCCGATTCCAATTTATAATGGTCTCCAGCAAGAGGATTAAGACCGCCCCTGGGTCACACAATCTAATCAAAGGCCCTTAACTGGAGTAGGTTAGTCAAAAGGTCCCACCTACAATAGGTTTACAAGTACACAGGAATGGATTAGCTCTAAGGACATGATCTTCTGGGGTCCACCCAACTTCAACCTGTCATAGATGTGGGTGGGAGTGGGGTCACATAAGGGAGACAGCAACACAGGCCCCTAGCACCATACCTGTCCATCAGGCCCCACTGGCCAGTTCTGAGAAGTGGGGTGACACTCTCCTGAGAGCCACTGCCTCTGTGGCCCTGACATCACCTCTGATCCTGCTGAGGCCACTGATGGGCATTCTGTCCTCTTCCCAGGCTCCCAATAGGGCCTTAGTGGCTTCAAGGAATCATCCTCTGGAGAGCAATATGGAAAAGGTCTCAAAGGAAGGGCAGGGTGTCAGGGGGTGGGGTGGTCTGAGAGGGACTGGCAGCTCCCTGGGCCCCTGAAACTCTCTCTCTCTCTCTCTGGAGAGACTTGAGTGCTGCTCACAGGCAGCTTCTCTAGGCACAGACACCTGCAGGGCTGTTCCAGAAAGGCCCATTGGGACTCTCAGAGCCAGATCTAAAAACTGGCTGTCTGTCTTCCCCATCCCCTGGCCAGCGTGTCTCTTGCCTGGAACACCGTTCTCCTCCCAGTACTCCCTGCCTCCAGCACAACCCCCAGCCATCCTTCACACAGCAGCCAGTGGGAGCTTTCTAGGCCACTGGCTAAGCACAGGCCTCCCATGGTTAAGGTCCTTCTGCCATGTCCCACTGCCCGACACCCCTGCTTGGGTTCGGGTCCTCTGCTGGGCCTCCCCAGCCCCTCCAAAACTTTCTCCCTGCCCCGGACCCCAATCCACCCTACTGTCATGCTGTGTTCTTGTGTTTCCTCCCTCATGAAAAGCCCGAGGGCAAGACGCGTTTCTTATCATCTTGTAGCCCCTGTGCCTAACCTGGAGCCTGGCCCGGAGCAGGAACTCAGAGGAGCCAAATAGGTTCTCAGTGTTGCAAACTCAGGTGGACCAAAGGTAGGTTGTAGGGCAGGCCCGCGGCTCTTTAGAGTCCTGCTGGCCAGGGACATTCAAGAGGCAGCAAAGGGGTGGGGAGGGACAGAAGGAAAAGAGGGAGAGTGTGAGAAGCAGCCCCTCTAGCCTCCATGATGCTCAATGCAGGGACACGGCTGGAGCCCCACCTCTGCCACTCATGTGGTTGACTGTCACTCCCTTCCCTGCAAAGCAATGTGCTGGAATAAGATGGTGTTAGGTCACTCTGCTTCTGCAAATCCTCTACTTAGAGCTTGTTGTGGGCAGTAGCTCTGGAGGCTGAGAAGCGGTGTGGTGCTGTCAGTTTGTGATCTAGCAAAGCCCCTCTGGCTGCAGCATGGAGGAACGCCTGGAGGGGACTGGAGCGAGGCCCGAGTGTGTGTGTGTGCAGGTGTGTGTGCACATGCGGGCATGGCCGTGCCCTGCTTTCCAGGAAAGGACTGAAAAACAAGTCCCTCTATCAGACCACACTTACCCACCACTTGTGGGCAGTGCGACCACCTTCCAAGGTAGCAGCCTGGAGCTTGGCCAGGTGTGGGTACAGAGCACACGTGCAGTGCCAGGCCGGCAGCCCCAAGACTCTCACCTCCCAAAACCACAGTGTGGTCCTGTGGGTTGCGGCTGGGACTGAAAACAAAGTGTGTCCATTTGGCCGCTTTCACACTTTGTTGAGCACCCTGGGCACTTTGTACATTATGTGATCACATCCCTACCTAGATCAGCCCCAGTGGTGGACTGATGCCCATTTTATAGATGAAGAAACCAAGGCCCGGAGCATTATGTAATTTGCCATGTTCACTCAGAAAGCAGTAGCAATTGGGATTTGACTCAAGCAGTCTGGCTCCAGAGGTGGTTTTCTAGAGAGAGTCTTAGCACTTGGTGACTGACTAGATGTAAGGCAGTGAGGAAGAATCTGGAAAGCCTCATGGGTTCTGGAAGGACAGGCTGGCATCCAGACACAGAGGAACCCATCCTGTGGCTGAGGAACTGGCCCTCTGACCCCATCAGGTATGTATGCCTGGAAACAGAGACCCCAAGAAGGTAATGGAGCATGTAGTACCAAGTGGCTACCATGAAATACCCTGTCACTCCAATTACATTTCTGAATACCTCTCCTAATTCATTTCCTGTAAAATCAGACAGACTAGGTAAATATATATCATTTTTTTATATATATATATATCTTTTTTTTTCAAATGAAGCACGTTATAGTTCCTAAATGGCTTTTATCAAGTAGTTTCCAGTCTCTCACAAATTTCTGATTTCTAAATAATCCCTTAACCATTCCATATGCCCCTTTTAAATCATTGTTAACAGAACAGCAGAAAACACAGAAATAATCTGCCCTTCTGCGTGAGCTTATGATTGACTCCAGTTAATGCCAATAAAACGTCATTAGGAAAGCCCCAAATCAAAGCAGGCTGGAGCCACTAATTAGATCAGGAATGAGGCTCTGGATGAAGAGGGATGGGACCTGGCAGCAGCGGGCACTGTCAGGCTGGAAGGGCTGCCGTCAAACAAAGTGATGGAGAGCCTTGGCTCAGACGGTTCTGAGAGGGAGGGTGGGACTGAAGGGCATGGGCATAGGGAGGGTAACTTAATGACCCCTCGAGGCAGGCTGAGGGTCATGCTGAGCACCACCCCCTGGGGTCCAGGCCCTAGCTCCTGTCACTTACTATCAAAGTGATCTTTCAAAAGCAGCCACTGGTGAATGCCATGGAGGCCTCTGTTATCACCCTTCATGGAGCGTCAAGGTCATGTCCAAGTTATCTGCATGCATGCAAGGCTCTGCACCACCCGATCCTGGCCGACCTGGCCTTATGCTGCTCCTCTCCACCCCAGCCCTATAATCTGGCCCCAGCAGACGTCAGCCATTCCCAGAATGTGACACTGTTCACACTTCTCCTCCTAACAAACCCCCACTCATTCTCCAACGGCTGACCCACATGCCCATTGCCCTCTGCACCCAGTGTCCACAGCACCTCTGCCCATTGCAGCACTGCTCACACTGGACTGTCTGGTTACACGTCTGGTTTCCCTGCCAGACTCGGGACAAGGTCAAGAAGGGCATCTCATTCTTGTCATTGTGCCCAGCACCTGCCCAGGGCCTAGCCCACGTGAGCTTTCAGTAAAAGCTGAATGAATGATTGAATGAAAGAATGCCGACCTTCCCCTTGGGCTGTGCTGTTTCCTGTGCTCCATTCAGGGCCCTGTATGTGCAGGACATCCTCAGTGTGTGCTCCTTTGCTCTTATCCTGGGTCATCTCCAGCCTGGCCAGATGTGGCCAGAAACAAGGCCAGAGCTTGCCAAGCAAACACTGCTTCCCAGCCCCGGCTACACCTGTGGGTCACAGCGCCCTATGGCCTGAAGGGAAACACCGTTAGGCAGAGAGCAGCCCTAGAAACTGAAAACCAGGAGACACAAACCCGAACTGAAGAGGGCTGGCAGTAGCAGAGACAAGAATCAGACCCAGAGCTCTGGAACACTTCCTGGGCCCTAGAACCCTGAGGCATCTTAGAAACAGTAACCCAGAACGCAGGGGCTTTGCTGGCCTCCTACATTTTGAATAAACCTTGTCTTCTTGGACTTTGGTTTCTGGGGACAGGGACCGGATCTTTCCTGGCTGAGCCCATCCTCTCCCAGAGCCTGAGCTTGCACAGTCAGGCTTACAAGGCCCCAAAGTCCACACCACCACAATCCCACTTTGTCACACTGGTCAGTGTCCTGGGATTTCAGACTGAGTCATAAGGACCCTGGGTGCCTGCCTTCACCCTCCTTCCTCCTCTTTGATTGCTAGTCAAGCCCTTAGTGACTGTCCTTCTGGACATGCCTTCATCCCCTCGAACGCTGCTGCCCTGATCCTGCCAGGTTGGGATTCAACCAGCAGGCTCTTCGCTGTGCCCAGCGGCCAGGCCTGCTCCTCCCATCCAGTCTCCCATTATGTGGCTCTCCTTGTCCTTGGGTCAGTCCAACTGCCTCAACCCGGCAGAAGGGCCTGGTCCTGAGCCCCCTTTGAGCCTCTTCTTTTGCCAAACTTCCCACTATACACTCAGCTCCTGCCAATCTCAGAACTGTCCACTCTGACCTGCCTGTGATGAGAGTTCTCTGTCTCTAACACACACACACACACACACACACCATGCACTCACATGCACACACATACACAAATACCCACACCTTTACCATGCTGCTCCCTCTCTTGGAATAAACTTTTTCTTCTTTTGGCTAATATTTTCTCATCCTTCAAGGTCCAACTCAAGGGTTCCCTCTTCTGGGAAGCCCTCCTTGATTGCCCAGGCCAAGTGAGGGGAGCCCCCCTATAATCCCACAGCTGTAATCAGAGTTTTTGATTTACAGCAACATAAATTTTTTTTTTTAACTGGGATTTTTAGCTTTCCTTGATGGAAATACAGAAAAGAAGCCCACACAAAGCCAGAGAGGCTCAGAGCTCACCTGTGAAGCCACACAAGGAAAAGTGAACTCTGCTAAGTGCCCAGGGCAGCAGCTGTGTCTGACTCACCTTTGTGTCCCAGTGCTGAGGGGAAGAGATAGATTAGGGCCCCTCCTCCCAGGCCTGATGCCCCTCCAGCAGCCAGTCATTGCTCCCATGCCTGAAGAACGATGGGCAATAATATACTGCACTTTTTACTGTCCTTGCCCTGATCCTGCCATGCTCCCCTCAACCCCCTCAAGCCAAGGCAGAATACCAGAGAGGAGGCCAGCTTCATGTCGGATTTTTTTCCTTCCAGGAACTCTGTAACATTTCAACACGAAATAACATATACTCCATAACTAAGCCCCTACTGTGTGCCAGGCACTGTGATGAACTCTAAAGCCATTGCCTCACTTGATTCCTACAAGGCAAGGAGTGTCTACTCTTCCCAAGTCTCCTTCTGCCCCTGCTAGCCAAGTTATAGATGAAGAAACTTGGGCTCAGAGAAGCTAAACCACCTGCCCACTGTCACATAGCAAGTAGAAGAGAACCAGGATTGAAGTCTAGGTCCCTCTTTCCAATAATCATCTAGGGAAGCTTTAACAATCAGCTAGGCCAAGGGGGCCCCTCACTCTGCAGGTAAGCGGAGCAACAGGGAAGTTAAGAATATACTACCTTTATAAACGGGGCTTGACTTTACAAGCCTCCAGTTATAGTTTCATCATAGCCCAGGACCTGGAAAGTCTGCATAATCCTGGAAGGCACTGGGTTTCAGCTAAAAGAGGGCTGTGACTGCTAATTGGATCCTTGGCTTACACTGTAAATCAGACCAAAGTGTGGGCACCTAAATGCAATCTTTTTTCAAACAGGCACCGTTATGTCTTTACATTATTGTTGGCTGACCAGGGCCTTAAATAATTTCTGGGTAACTGAGTTCATAAATCTGCCCTCACTCCATGCCTGGCAAACACTGCTGGAGAGGAGACCGTGCTCCCAAGGTAAATAGTTGGTCTGGCAGCCATCCCCTGGCCAGCCAAGAACTAGAGCAATGGGCCTGGGGTGGGGACCAGCCTGCACTTGAGGAGACTCAGAACGTGCTGTGCTTGGCAGAGGCTGAAGGGAGTCGGGGGTTCCCAGCAGTCCATGGAGTCGTCATCCCAAGATATGGAGCCCAAAGTGCTTAGGCCTGTGGGAGCTGGGGCATTCTGCTCGGATGGAACATGCCAGCAAAGAGGGCAGGTCCAGAGGACAGCCAAGGGAACTGGCAGAAACATACCTTGACTATGCACTGGCAGGATACAAATCTCTCAAGCCCCTTAATAGGTTGGCTTCACTATCTCCGTGTCAGAGGTAAGAAGACTGAGGCTCACAGAGGTTATGCCACTTGTCTACACAACCAGCAAGTGGTGGAGCCACAAACTGATGGGCTGCCTGATTTCAAAGCCTTTTCCTACATCACAGTTGAAGAGAGGAACTGGGGGTAGACAGTTCCGAGACTGTATTTGCCAAACCAAAAATCTGTCCACTAGGAATGACAAGTACAAGTGTGATTATGAGGGCAATGGGATAGGGCATTTGAATTTGAGTTGATGCCAGAATATAACACTGGGGAGAAGTGAACTCCCCACCTCCGGAGATGAATGAGCAGAAGCTGGGCATCTCCTATGGTGATACTCTAGATGGGCTTCTTGCATGACATGGAGGAGAAGATCCATCCTTCATTCCTTTAATCATTGTCTACCTGCTGAGTGCTAGGGCCCTGCCAAGTGACAAATGGCCAAGAAGAAAGGTAAGAATTCGTTGTGCCTAATTGCAAGGAGTTCCACCACTCAGGAGCTGAATGGGGAATAGAAAACAGGGCTCCAAGAACTCTACTATATGCAGAGGTGAGACACAGAATGAACTGGGGACATCAGAGAAGCAGCACCCAGCCAGTGAAACAATCAAGGCCACATTCCCGTGATGATTCACCATACACAGAAATGCACCCCGACACCCAGAGCTCACCCAGCTGCTCCTAAGGCATGAGCAGGCTGGGATTCTTACAGCCAACACCCAGGGCGCAAGGTGGCTAACGATAACCCATAAGAACCTGTGAGAGCCACAGCTCTACCCTTGTCCCTGAGCCCCCAACCAGCACTCCCCACTGTACCATACTGCTCCTCAACCAACAGGCAGGCACTTCATCCCCTTCCTCAGACCCTGGAAAATCCATCCATATTCTTATTTTCTCCTTTTCCAACAACAACAATATAATAATAATACTGGTAGTGATGGAGATGAATCTTAACTACTTGAAACCTCAATTTCCACACTTGTATTATGGAGGTGATGACAGAATCAGAACTGTTGGAGGATTAAATGAAATTATGCATGCAAAAATACTCAGCACCATAAAAGATCAACATACAATTTATTCCTTTTTTTTTTTTTTTTTTTTTTACCACAGGCCGGGAATTGAACCTGGGACCTTGTATGTGTGAAGCCAACGCTCAACCACTAAACAACACTGGCTCCCCTGAGTTGTTTTTTTTCATTAGTTTTGCTTTTTGTTTTGTTTTTGTTTTTTTCTTAGGAGGCACCGGAAACTGAACCCAGGACCTCCCATGTGGGAAGCAAGCGCTCAACTGCTTAAGCCACATCTGCTCCCCAATTGTTATTCTTAAAACAACACTTTTATGGTGCTTTGCCTCATAGTATTTCCGATGATCCTTACAACAGCTTGTTGGTTAGTTATTATTATTGGCGACCATTTTACAGATGAGGAAACTGAAGTCTGGAGAAATAATTATGTACTGGTTAACTGGAGCTTTACTTCTGTGCCTTCCTGCTGCAAAATAACTAGATTATGCTTAAAATGTAGTAATTTTTTTTGTATGTTTGTTTGGCATTGCTTGGATCATAGAAGGCAAGGAAAATCTCAGAAGGCTAAGGGAGACTCAAAAGTAGAAAGCTATGTGCTAAACCTGGACTGGTGAGAGGTGGTGTTTCCTTGAGGACAGGCTCTGACATCAGGGATGCAGCATGGTGTGGGGCTGAACTTTCAATTTCTAGGCTGAGCCTGAAGACCTGGCTAGGACCCAGGGGTGATCTGTTCTGAGTGCTCCCTGGATTCAGACAGAAGCAAACATGCATTCTCTAGGGAGACAAGCATGCTCAACTCAAGCCTCCAGTATGTCCACAAAGATCAACCATATGATCTCACACTAGTGATGACCAAACACAGAGGGAGACAAAATAAGGGAGAATCTGCAGAAACAATGAATTGCAAAATTAGACCCCTCAGGATTTCAAACATTAAAACTATCAGTCATAGAATGTAAAATACTATGGATGAAATGTAGAGGGAAGTAAAGATGGAATTACAAAAATGAGTAAGCAATAAGCGACTATCAAAAATAACCAGGCAGATTTGAAAAGAGCCAAATGGAACTTCTAGAAATACTGAACGTAATTGTTGAAATAAAGTTTAAAAAATTCAAAGAAAGAGTTAAACATCAGATTAGACATAGCTAAACCAGAAGAAAGAGCTGAAAGAATTTTGTAGAGTTCTGATCATTAGAAAATAACAGTTATTGAGGCCAGAATAAGAAGGTATAATATATTTTTAATCAAAGTCTCAAGAGGAAAGAAGAGAGAATGGACAAGAAGCAATGTTTGAAGAGATAATGGTTGAGAGTTTTCCAGAGATAGTAGAAGGAAAAAAATAAAAGAAATCGACACCTACTCAGAGAGTAGTGAAAATTAAAAAACACCAAAGAAGTAGATTTTAAAGCAATGGATGACCCACAAAACAAGGACAATTAGACTGACAGGAGGTTGTGCTACAATGAAATGGAAGTCAGAAGGCAATGGAATAATATTTTCAAAGTGCTGAGAGAAAATAAGTCATCTTGGAACTGGGTACCCAAAGAACTATCTTTTAAAATATGAGTGAAAGACATTTTCAGATAAACAAATTAGAGACAGAAAGAGAGAGGTAGTGATGGTTTAGTTTACTACCTCATCATCACTCAAGTAACTTAGGAAGGATGAGCTTCAGAAAGAAGGAAAATGATCCCAGAAGGAAGTTCTAAAATGAGCAAGAACTAATGATGTGCAAATAAATTTGTAAACATGTAGGACAAGCTAAATAAACATTGTTTTAAAAATAGTAATATTCTCTAATATGTGGAGTTGGAAAAAGGACAGAACTAGAATATTGTATAACAAGAGCATGTACATTAAGATGGAATGTGGGGAAGCGGCTGTGGCTCAATCAGTAGCGCTCCCGTTTGCCATATGGGAGGCCCTGGGTTTGGTTCCCGGGGCCTCCTGGTGAGGGCAGGCCCGCCCGCACGGCGTGGTTGGCTGACCCGGCGAGCACAAGCAGCAAAGGGGGGATAAATGAATAAATAAATAAAATCTTAAAAAAAAAAAAAAAAAAAAAAGATGGAATGATTAGTGTTCTAAGGTCCTTGTATTGTTGGCGAGGGGGTTAAGGTAATAACTTTAAAGGCTTCTTTAGGTTAAGAATGCTTGATAAAAATTCAAAGGTAACCACTAAAAGAAAGTAATTAGACTGCATAACTTCCAAACCAGTAGAGGAGGGCAAAGTAATAAGAAAAGAAAAAAAAAAACTTAATTAAAAAAAAACAGGGAGTGGATATGGCTCAAGCAGTTGAGCACCTGCTTCCCACATAGGAGGTCCTGGGTTTGGTTCCTGGTGCCTCCTAAACAACAACAAAAGCAAACAATATGCAAAACAAATGAAAACACCAACTCAGGGGAGCTGATGTGGCTCAGTGATTTTGTGCTGGCTTCCCACATACGAGGTCCCAGGTTCAATACCTGGCCCCTGGTACCTCAGAAAAATAAAAAATAAAAAATAAAAAAATAAAAAAAGGAAGCATAGACAAAGCAGGACTAGTAGAAAGCATAAAATAATGTATCAAAATCATGTCCAAATACATTAGTAATCAAAATAATTGAAAACAGACTAAGCTCTAATTAAAAGAGGACCTATCAGAATTAACTAACAAAACAAAACAAAACACAAACCTCCCAGCTATTTGGTAATAAACAATAAACACACCGAAAGCATAAAAAACCAAAAAGTTTAAAGTTAAAGGATAGAAAAAGATAGATGGTGCAAATGCTATCTAAAACAAATCTGGTATAGCCATATTAATATTAGATGAAGTAGAATATTACAGAGATCTTAGTAACACAACAAGAATTCTGATTTATTGAAAAAACAGCATACACATTCTAAAGACACATTCTTCTCAAGGACATATGAAACATTTATTTTAAAAAAACTGCTATATACTAGGTCATAGAGGGTCATGTTATATAAATAATGTTCTCCAACTATAGTGAAATTAAATTAGAAGCCAGTAACAAAGCAGAAAACAAACAAACATCTCCCTATGTTTGGAAATTTAAAAACTCACTGCTAACCAATTCATGGGTCAATTAATGCATCATAATGGCTATTTAAAGTACTTAGAACTAAACAATAATACAACATTACATATAAAAAATTCTGAGATGCAGTAAAAGCAGTATTAAAAGGAAATTTCTTTTGTAAATGATTATACTAGAAAAAGAGAAAGGCTGAACATGAATGTGCTAGGAGACCCACTTCAGAAATTAGGAAAGGAACAGCAAAATAAACTAAAAAAAACATAAAAGGAAGGAGATAATAAAGACAGAAGCAGAGCTTAATGTAATAGAAAACAAAGATACAATGGAAGAGAACTAAGCCAGGAACTAGTTCTTGTAAAGACTAATAAAAAAAACAATGTTTTGGCGAATTTAATTAAGAAAAAAACAAACAAGGCACAAAAAAATATTAAAAATAAAAAAGAAGACATAATACTGAACCACCAAGGCTTAGAAATTAATAGAATACTATGACCAATTTTATGCCAATAAATTTAAAAACATATACAAAATGAACAAATTCCTGGGGTGGGGGGAACTGACTTCAGAAGAAATAAAAAGCTTGAATAGTCCTATGTCAATTAAAGTAATTGAAGTAGCAATTTAAAATCTTCCCACAAAGATAATACCAGACTCAGATAGTTTTATAGACAAGCTCTACCAAGCATTCAAAGAGCATATCATTCCAATCTTATATAAACTCTTCAAGGGACAGAAAAAAGAGGAATACTCCGTAATTTATTCCATGAGACCAACAAAACCCTGATATCATATTTTCCCCAGAAAAGTAGGAGAACTAGAGACAAATATTATTCATTAATAAAGATGCAAAAATCCTAAATTTAGTGATGGATAGAAAAGATAACACATTATGACCAAGTTGGGTGCATCCCCAAAATGTAAGAATGATTTAACCTGTAAATTTCATTCACTACATTTACAAATCAAAGGAGGTAAACTATATATAGGATAACATCAATAGATTCAGGAATGGCATTTAATAAAATTAAATACTCACATATTATAAAACTCTTAGCAAGTTAAGAATAAAAAAGAAATGTGAATTCTGATAGAAGATATCTACAAAAATTCTACAGGAAACAATATAATTACTGTTGAAATGTTAGATGCATTTAAATCAGGGCCAAGATAAGATGTTCACTATCATAGTTTCTTTTCCAAGAGATGAAAGAAAAAGTAAAAAGATTGAAAAGGAAAAAATAAAATATTTTATTTTTTATCATATAACCATAATCTCATATTCACATATAAGAGTCTGTATAGAAATCCCAAAAGACTCTTCATAAAAATTATAGAATAATAAGAGAATTTGGCAAAGTGGCAGGGTATAAGATAAATATACAAAAATTGATTTATTTCTATTTACCACAAACAAACGGAACGGATAATTTTAAAAGATCCAATTCACACTAGCGATAAAAATCATAAGAAACTTATGAATAAATCTTTTAAAAATGATAAGCAATATATGTATAGAGAAAATATGAAACCTGTTGAAAAACATTAACAAAGTTTATGGACAGGAAGAATTAATATCACAGAGGTCCATTTCTCCAAAACGATCCATAGAACAAATGGAAGTCCAATAAGTACCTCAATAGGATTTTCTTGGAACTTGTAAAGTTGATATATGGAAGAGCAAAATCCCCAAAATAGCCAAGAAAACCTAAGGAAGCATGAGATGGGAGTGAAGGAATGAACTTTCACACCTGAGACTAGCAAAGAAAGACTTCTTACAAAACTATAGTAACTAAGGTGCTGTGATGTTGGTACAGGGAAGGAAAAACTGACTAGACTCTAGAGAGAGTCTAGAAACAGACTCCAATAATCAGAAATCTTATATATGACAGGGCAGCATTGCAGATTACTGAGGAAATGACGGGCAATTTAATGATTTCAAGTGATCACGGAAAAACATTAAACCAGATCCCTACTTCGCCCCATACACTATAACTCATTCCAAAGGATTAAAACTTAACCATGAGAGTTAAACTTGTAAAACTTTAAAATAAATCCTCCCATTAAGATACAAGAGGATTTATTTATGACACCAAGATAAAGGAGTTCTTATAACAGACACAAAAAACTCCCACAAGCAATAAAACGAAAGATTGATGGATTCAACTCATTAAAAGTAAGAGTTTTTATTCAATAAAAACACCACCAAAAAGTGAAAATATAAGTCAGGCAAAAAATATCAAGAATTCCTATAAATCAATAAGACAAGCAGTTTAATAATGGGCAGAGGACATGAAAGGCATTTCACAGAATAGGAAACATGAATGGCCTATGAACTATGAAAAGGTGCTTAACCTCACTAGCAATCAGCTAAATGAAAATTAAGACCACATCTACCAGACTGGCAAAGTTACTTAACAAGTATTTCTCAGAATGTGAAACAACAGGACTTCTTATATACTGTACGTGGGGGTGTAAATTGGTACAATCACTTTTAAAAAAGGTTTGGCACTATCTTGCATTCCCTACACCTAGCAATTCCACATCTAGTCACACATTCTAGAAAAACTCATCCACAGATTCAAAAGGAGACATGAACAAGAATGTTTATAGGTAGCATTTTTTTTTGCAATAGCAGAAAACAAACAACCCAGATGCGTCAACAAGAGAATGACTGAAGTTTGGGTTATTCACACAATGTAATATTACACAGTAGTGAAAACGAATGAACTAAAGCTACCCACAATAATATGGATAAAATCTTAAAAACATTACATGAAAAATATGCAAAGCCCACATACAGTATGATACTATTTTTTTAAAGCTTTAACCCAAGGAAAACTATACATTGTTTAAGGATACAGATGTATGATGAAACCACATTTTTAAAAAAGTAGAGAATGCTAAACAGAAAACAGTGGTCCTGGGGATTTGTGGATACTCATTTTGTCACACTCTATTATGCACATTTGCCTGTATTCTTTCTAGTGTATCAAATATGATATAATTTTTAAAAATTCAAATATAAGTAAGGGACTAAACAGTGCTAATTGAAATCCTGGTGTCTCCGCTTTCTAATAGGTGACCTTGTCATGCCTCTTCCCTTCCCTTGGTGATTAACAGCAGTCTAGTGGGGAGCGGATGTAGCTTAGTGGCTGAACGCCTGCTTCCCATGTAGGAGGTCCTGGGTTCAATCCCCGGTACCTCCTAAAAAAAATAACAGCCTAGTGCTGAGAGCTCTCGGAGGACCCCTGGCAGGAAGCAGGCGGGATGGCACAGAGTCCTTCTGGATGCACATAATTTCTGGGGACAGAAATGAACCTCCTCCAGTCCCCAGCTGGCCCCATTACCCAGAGCTGGGGCAAGGGGGCAGGGCCAGGGCCGGTTCCAACCCTGCCTCTTCCTGCCTCTAGCTTGCTGTGGGCCCTCTCTGGCTTCAGTCTTTCTTTGGTAAAACACACTTTGCTCAGGTGTGCTCAGAACCGCGCCTAGCACAGCACGGCTCAGTCACTTTTGAGCTATTATTATCCCTTTGGAGAACCAGTCTCCAGGGTTACCACCATCAGTTCATGGGTCCATCTTCTTCAGGGCTAGAACGCAACCCGAATTATTTCTGAGTCCCGGGGCCCAGTGCAAAGTCTGGTAAAGAACAAGGGCATCGGGGAAGCGGCTGTGGCTCAATCAGTAGGGCTCTCGTTTACCATATGGGAGGCCCCGGGTTCGGTTCCCGGGGCCTCCTGGTGAAGGCAAGCCCGCCCGCACAGCGTGGTTAGCTGACCCAGCGAGCACAAGCAGCAAGGGGGGGATAAATGAATAAATAAATAAAAATCTTTAAAAAAAAAAAAAAAAAAAAAAGAACAAGGGCATCAGGGGATGTTTGCTGAACTAAATGAGATTGCCAAGGGGCAGTACAGCCTCTGCTCCCATGCTTAGGGGATGGGAACCTCACCCCTCACTGGGGAAGTTCTGGCCTGATAGAAAGTCCCTCCTGAAACCTGCCTCCTAATAGCTTCCTCCGAGTTTTAAGAAAGGGGAGGACCGCGGGGAGAGGAAGCACTCCCAATTTGTGCCCACTCTCCAGGGCCCAAATCCAGCCTACCCTTCTTCCTTGGCTTAGTGCCTTCCTCAGGCTCACAGAGCCCCTGTTCCCAGACAAATGCTGGTACAGACACACACACAGACGTGCACACACCCAGATGCAGACGAACCAACACACTCCCAGGAACTTACACGACATCACTGGGCCCATGGACATCTATTCAGTCCTACAAACGTGTCCACAGCCACTAACACTCGGGCACATGTGCACACACACACGACGATAAGCACGCAGACACACAAACAGATACAGGTCCTCAGACACACTTGGGACCGCCAGAAGCCAGGCAGCAGGGTCAGAGTCCCTCAGGGGAGGAGGGCTTGTGCGTTCCTAGAAATGGACTTGATTTACCCTCATCATGTCCTTCAGGGGTGGCTCAGGCTAATGCTGGAGACCACCGATTCCCCCTCGATCGCTCAGCAGGCCTGGCGTCTCAGCGGCTTGTTTAGAAATGGCATAAACGGACATTCAGGACATACTTTCTGCTCAATTCCATGACATACAAATTGTTGCACGAATTGCAAGCTAATGACAATCAGAGCAGTAATTGCTGCAGGCCAGTAAGCTTGTGCAAACAGACCTCTGCTGTTCCCTGCACCATCACACCCAGCCTGCCCCAGGACCTCCAGAGAGCAGGACGCTGTGATCTGGGACAGGGCTGGGGATGGTAGCATCTCCGGCCTCACCCGCCCTGAGACCATATGCACTTCTGACCTCTACATCTGGGGTCCTGGGTCTGAGTTTCCTCAAGCTCATTCTCCAGAAGGTCCCAGCCAAGCACAGCTCTGAGCCTCAGTTGCCTCAATTCCCCTGATGTCACTGGGCCTTTGGCAGCTGCCCCTGCAATTGCCCTGCCCAGCGTGCCTTCCTGCCAGGCCCCATAGGAGCTCTCTGTCCCCAGCACTGTGCATACTGGCTGGCATACCCCAAGTACTCAACAAATAGGTGCAGAATGAGTGAACAAACTAGGTTTCATTACTACCATCCGTAGCAGACCCTCCAACCTGCTCTCCCCAGGGAGACTACTTGTACACAAACCCTCTTCTCGGGGTCTGCTGCTGTCTAGGACACCCACCTAAAACACCAATCTACCGATGAGAAAACAGAAGCTTCAGAAAGGGAAAGTAACTTTCCCAAAGTCACAGCCAAGGAGAACCCTTCTCTTCCACTGTTCACCCACACTGCCCTCGGGGCTTGGATCGGGGGAGGAAGCCCCCCGCCCCCGCCATCTTACTGGGATGGCTGGTGAGGTCCTCATGCCCACTGGTCCTTGGTTATGGGTAAAGGAAGCTGCCCCACCTTGCCCTCGAGTTCAAGCCACCTTCATACCATTAACGAGGGGCGCTGTGGTCCTCGCCGGGCTGAGGGGTCTAGAGGTAAATATGGTTGGGAGCTGGGGGAGGACGCCGAGCTCTGCCAGGGTTTGGCCACAGTCCACCGGAGGGAGGGCACCCTCCCCCCAAAAGCTCGGGATCCCTCAGAGGGATTCTCTCCACAAACAGGGCCATCAGTGCAGAGCCAGAGCGAGCGACCCTGACATGAAACAAAATCTCATCAGGGCCCCATGCTGGACACCCTGGCCCAGCACGAGCTCTGCAGGGCCAAGTCGGGACACTGCTTTCAAGCTTAGTGCTCTCCAGCAGCCTGTATAAATCTAGAGGAAAGGGGGCTATTAAACCCTGGGAAACGGCAACAAAAGACCCTAACTATGTTCTTGGAGGAGCCTCTAGAACTAAGCTTTTACCAGTTAGTTAACAAGAGGGGCCGAAGTTTTAGTGTCCTGGCACGCCTGTGAGTACACTGGCTCTTGGGAGGCTCGGGAAGTCCATGCACATCTATGTTCACACACACGTGATGCTCTTCCTGCTTCAACAGTGGGTCTCCACAGCCCTGCAGACAAAGCCTGAGCTCCTCAGCCTGACGTACAAACAAGGCTTTTGGTTACCTGGCCCCTGCTCGCCTCTTCAGCCTCTCCCCTATCACTCCCCCTTACTCGATGTCCCGAGCCACTCGCTGCTCTCACCTCCGGGCCTTTGCATATGCTGTTCCCTTGTCTTGGGACACCCTTCCCATCCTTTTGCACTGGATCTAGTTTCCCTCCTGAAACTTCCCCATCCTCTATTAGAGTCCCAACCTCTGGGCTCCCACTTATTTTCCTCCAAGGGATTTATCACAGGGTTTTTAACTAGGTTCACAACTCTGTCTCCCCCTCTAGGCTGACAGCATTTCCAGTGCAGAGTGGGGAGGGTTTCCCCGCTGTATAGGCAACCCTCAGCATGGGGTGGGACACAGAGCAGGTGTTTGGCAATGAATGAATGAATGCATGAATGAGTGAACACATGCAAACAAGGCTGCACACACAGAAGCTGCTCAGACCTGGCCTTTGTGCCCACCCAGGGCACTGAGATGGCTGGAGGAGCCACTGCACGGAGGACTTTGTAACGACCCTTCATCTCCCCAACAGACAGAAGGGGGAGGCATCCCAGCCTTCTTTGGAGACTCAGGACAAGCAGTCATTAGGAGAGGAATGAGAGCTCCAGGAGAGTTCAGAAGGAGTGAACAACCCAAACCATTCCCCACTGTGTGACAATGGGGTCCACTGGGAAAAGACCACCAAAACCAAGCCCCCAGTGTCCTTGCCGTGCCCTGTGACTCCACAGGGTGCTCCCAGGAAAGCATCTGCTTTTCTCTGCCTGCCCACTGCTTCTTTTCTTCCCTCGTGGCAGCTTACCCCATTCCCCAGGAGCTCTTGGAGAAGCGCCCCCCCTGCAACCCTCACACTTCCTACTCGGCAAAGGCTCTGTTCCTGTGGTCAGGCTTCAGCCCCAACCAGGGCGAGCCTCATCCTGGGCAACTTTCCTAAACCCTCCTTCTTCCACCCCTTCTCAACCACCCTCTCCCACGCTTTGGGTTCTGGTCTCCCCTATTTTGGCCTACTCAGAGGCCAGATGCAGGAACAAACCTTAGCTCCAGCTGTGTTACTATAGACAAGTTACTCAGCCTCTCTGTGCCTCAGTTTCCTTATCTACAAAGTAGAGATAGAAATACCTGACTCATAGGTTGAGATGTTCTGAATGCTCAAAGTGATGCCTGTCATGTGGCCAGGTGTATCACTCCCCTTCCAGCCTGTCCACCCATTGACTTCCCATGACTCCCCGTCCACTGGGCCTGTCCTGCCTTTACCTCCCTGCCTGATGGGAGCTCAGCTCAGGTGCCTCTCTCTGCCTCCCAACCCTCTCAGCTACTTACCCAGTATAACTCGACCCTCTGAGCAAAGCCACAGATCAGCTCTGTCCACATGGGATTCCAAGGGCTGAGAGGGAAAACGATCACCAGACTCACACACTTACACACATGGTCTGGGCCACCGCAGATTCGAAGGCTCCACCCTGTACCCCACCCTCCTCCACTCAAGCCACTCTGATCCATTGTGCAGTTTTCCCTCTAATGCCCTCCTTGGCCTCTTCAAAATGTCTCTGCTCCCCTCCAGCCCTTCTCATCCCTGTTCCAACAAGTCCAAGGCTCTCTCTGATTCAGCAAAATCTTCCCTGACCCCTGGTGCTCTCACGTTGTTCTCCTTCAACCCACGCCATCCCCACCTGTCCCTGCCCTCACTTTGCCACCCCAATCTCGACAGCCCAACCTCTTTGCTCTCCTTGTTCTTCTTTGTCTCCTCCCTGCCAATCTCCATCCCCTTGTAAATGCTGCTATCCCCCTGTGGGCTCTCTCCAGCCCCCTTACCCACCATCTCACACAGACACTGTCTGCCGGCTCCTCCAGGCCCCATGCCTTCAGGTCCACCTCTAGGCCCATGAGGCCCCATCTCCTGTCGTGAGCCCCAGGCTCGCACGACCCCTGCCTCCTAGGGCCTTCCAGCTGGGACTTCCCTACTTGGCATGTCCAAAACCAAACTCAGGCCTTCCTCCTCCAAGCCTCCAGGGCTTGCGCCAGTGTCACTCAATGAAGCCAGACCAGAGACCCGAGCACCAACCTGCTCCCCGCTGACAGAGCCTCTGCCTTCTGTCAATTATGCCCCCTGAATATCTCTTGGGTCCAAATCATTTCTGTAGCTGATACATGCGCTGATTTTACTAGCTGCCTGGCCTTCCCCCATATCAGAGAATCCATCCATATGGTGAGTGAAGGCACAAACAGGGAGGGTCTTCCATGTCTCCTACAAAGGAGCTGGGGACAGCTGCCCAGACGGGCCTGGCCAAAAGGATGCTCTATCACAGCACTGACCCTGGGGCGAGACCACAGAGGCGGAAGGCCAGCAAGGAGCCACCAAGGTGTCTGGGTAGGCTGCTGTTCGCATGAAGCAGATAGAGCCTCCCTGCTTCTTGTCCCGAGGGACACAGGATCCTGCCTAACTTCAGAGTCTGGCCCTATCCTCCTGGATATATGGTCCATGGTCCCAGGGGTGCAGGGCTTATTATGGCTAGAGTTGGTGTCTGTGGTTTGTAACAAAGAAACCTGGCAGAAGCAGCTCCTCGCTCTCCTCTGTTATCACCCCCATCCAGGCTTCATGATCTCTCGCCTCCTGGCCTTTGCCCATGCAAGTGCCTCCTCCTGGGATGCCTCTTTCACTTTCTCTATGATGCTATTCTTACTACCTCCCCCCCAACCCCTACCCCAACTCAGGCCCAGGCTGACAGGTGCTCATTCTCCTAGGCTCCCCTGTTCCCTCGAGCACTGACTTCATTTTAAGGTCCTTAGCCTCCGTGAGGCTGTGAGCTCCTTGAGCAAAGGACTGCATCTGCTCTAAGTAATAGGCCAAACCCTGAAGTCTGCAAAGAGAGGCTGCTTGTCATAGAAGCCTGAAGTCAGAGGAACCTGGATTCTAATCCAGTTCCCACTGAGTGATCAGGGTCATGATACTTAACTTCTCTAAGCCTTAATTTCCTCACTTGTAAGATGGGGGTTATGATGGCTACTTCAGAAGGCTCATACATGGATAAAGAAAGAGCACAACACAGACTAGAGTGTAGAGCAGGTAAGGTAACTTCACTGGCATTATTTACTGTACCCTTTTCTTTTCTCAAAGAATATGAGCAAAGTTATTTATGAAAATAAGGTCTATTGTTTTATCGAGTGACTGTATTATTATAATCCTAATAATGAACTCTTTCAATTGTACAGACTTCGTACAGCACATGTGACCCTCACCATGACCTCATAAGGATTTAATCTTGGACAAAACTGGCCTTAACAGAGAAACTGGTTGGTTGGTCCACTTCCTTACCCAGACAATAGAAATTCTGTAATTCAACAAGCTGCCCTCTTTGCCTTGGCTTCCAGGAAGCTCAAAGAAAATATAAGGTTCAATCACAATAACTAAATGTTTAGAATTTTCATATGTTTTGTCCTTTCTTTAATATATGCAAGTTTAACTACATATAGATATTTTGTTATCAATAGCTATTAATTTTTTAAAAATATGGAACACTTCACGAGTTTGTGTCATCCTTGCTCAGGGGCCGTGCTAATCTCTGAAAGTTCCAATTTTGCTATACATACTGCCAAAGTGAGCACTCAATTAATTATTAATGGAAGACAAGAATACAATAAGGAATAAAATGGATTAGAAAAAAAGAAAACAGATTAGAACATCAGAACATGATTTTCTGGTGCTTCCTCACTCACCCTTTTTACCCAGGAAGAAACTGGAACCCAGAGAAAAGAAAGGGCAAGGTAAGGCATGGATTGTACCCCATGAGCTCCCAGCTCTGTAGGTTTTGCTTTCAGGGCCACCTTTCCAGTAGACACAGCAGGCACACTGCCCAGAGCCCACATTGCTTTCAGGACCCATGAAGATGCGTTAATTTAATTTAAAATTAGAAGAAAAAAATGAGCTTTTAGGTCAAAGAAAATGTCCTTATACGAATACCATCATAAAAGATAATTTTTAGTATTTTTCATGGAAGAAGGGGCCCACGAAGGCCCAAGTGCTACAGCCCACGAACATGATGGGGTCTGGCTTACCCATCTCAACACTGGGGATGCTCCTACCTGCCCGGCTTCTTGGGTGCCCAGGCCTACCCACACCTCTCTCTGACAGGGTCCATGAGGAGCAGAGGCTCAGCGTTTTCAGGAACATTTCAGGGGGAAGAGGGGCCTTGCCAGGTGAATCTAATTTATACCCTGCCGTAACCACCTCAGACAGCTTTTGAAAAGCTGAAACCACTGCTCCGGCTGTGGGAGGGGGATCCCCTTGCCGATTTCTCCAACCAGTTGACAGGACCTCACTTCCTGGGTTTGCAATGTGGAGACAATTAAAGAGTTGGCGCTTTGAAGGCACGAGCCAGCCGAGCTGCAAACTTCCTGACGGAGGTGTTGACTGCAGGCGGCAGACCCTCTGTTCCTATCAATTGGAGCTGGGAGCAGCCCTGCACTCCACAGGACCACACCTTGTCTTCCCCCAGCATGAGCTGGGCTCACTGTGGGGACAGCAGCCTGGAGAGCAGGGCTGGTTCCAAAACCCAGCCTACCCAGAGTGCAAGCGGCAACAGAACACAGGGAAACAGCCTGCCCTGGGCTTTGCCGTTGACCTGCGGTCACCTTCTGCAGCCACCCTTTCTCTCCAAGATGGGAAGATAGAGCAACAGTTCCAAAGACACAAGGTTGCTACAGGGATGATACAGGGTGGAGGGTGAATGAACCCTCCAGGCAGATGGAGCAGGATTAGCACACTCACCCAGCAGATAAGAAAACTGAGACCAGAACAAGGAAGTAGCTTGCCCAGCCAAGGTCAGAGTGCATGAAGTATCAGGAAAGGCCCTGGATGCAGAAGCCTCATGGGCAGGGCCCAGGTCTTTCTGAGGAGTGGTTTCACTGCAGGCTTACCTGGATTCAAGTCCTGACAATTCTTACTGATTGGGAAGACTGCTCTGAAACTCAGTTTCCCTAGAATGGGACTAATGAGAATAGTTCCTGTCTCACAGGATAGTTCGGAAGATTATATGAGTGAACCCATTCTGCGTGCTCAGTATACAGAAAGCGCTCAACAAATACTAGCTCGAGATAGCACTGCCCTGCCCATGTTCTCTTTCCTGCCTGGTGTCTGCAGTCATGAGCACAGAGCCTCTCCAGCCTGACCTGGGTCCGTCAGGGCTGGAGCTCCAGGCAGCTGCACCCGACTGCCACCCTCCCTTTGGCTCCCACATGCCTCCCCCAACCTCTGAGGTTGGCTATCGTCCTGCACACGGTGGCCAGAGAAGTGGGGTATGAGGACACCTGGGGCTCCTAAGACTGATTCTTGATGCAGCAAAGCTTGCTAGCACAGTTTAAGTGGAGGGATCAACTCCAAGTTCACAAAAAGTCCAAATGACACAGGACTGCTTCTGAGGAGTCACAGTAATGAATTAAGATGCCTTGCTTAGGGGTCCGCCAGGGTGAGCTCAGCAAAAAGGGGGAGTAGTCAGCTCCCTGACCCAGAGTGCATCCTGAAGCAGCGGGAGGCCAGGCTTGGAATCCCAGCACTTCACCTCTCTGAGCCTCAGTTTCCTCATCCATAAAATGGGACAATAATGCCTACCTTTAAGGATTGAAGGAGAAAACATGGACAAAGGGCTTATGTTGTTATCTGGAAGACAGCACATTCTTAACAAATACCACTCTCCTTCTTTCCTCAGACTTTCAAGTAGCAGCTGTTGAAAGGTTTAATTGTTTGCCCTGCAACCCTGGCTGAATTAGTCCTTTCGTTGCCAATTTAATGCAAAATTGTACTCTTGCCCACCTCTGTGGCCATGGTCATAAAAACAGGACCTGTGGAAACAAGTCAGGATAAACAGCTGCAGCAGCGGCTACTAATTACCAAGTACCTACTATGTATAGGACCTGATTGTAAATTTCTTTCCAAGACACAGAAACAGCAAGGGAGTATGGACAAGAGCTCCTCCTTTTCTGGGCCTCAGTTTCCAAATTTGTATATGGGATTGAGCCAGAGGGCTTCTAAGCTCTTATCTGGGTCTGACATTCCACAAGTTTGTGGACTGGAGCCATAGCCTTTCCCTTACCCTGATCTTCCAGATTAGGGAGGGAGAGAAATTGGGGCAAGGGTTGGGGTGGGAAGGTGTGAACTAAAATGTGTTGCACACCTACTGTGCACCAGGTGCTGTGCTGACTTAATATGGAAATGCCTCTCGCACAGCAGCTGTGCAATCCCCTCCACAACCCTGTGAGTTGGATGCAAAAAAATCCATTTTGTAGGACGAGACTCCTCTCAGCCTGGGTCCTTTCTAGCACACTCCATGAATTCTGCCCCCACTGAGCCAGACTATCCTCCGTTCACTCAGTAACATTCATGTAGCAAATATTTGATGATCACCTACTGTGCACCAGGAGCTGTTTGAGGCATTGGGAGTATAGCAGCAAACAGAGCATAGAAAGATCTCGATCCCACAGAGTTTATATTTGAGTGGAGGGCCTGATAAAAACCAAACATATAATATAATGTCAGGGAGAGTAAGTGGCAGAGAATGGATGAAGTTGCTATTTTACACAGGCAGTCAGGAAAGGCCTCCTGGAGAAGGTGATAGAGGCCTGAGTGAACAGAGGTGAGGGGTGAGCCACATGGATCTCAGGGCAAGAGCATTCCAGGCACAGGGACCAGCTGTGCAAAAAGCCCAAGGTGGAAGTGAATTTAGGAGGTTTGAGGAATAGCCAGGAGGCCAGGGAGGCTGGAGAAGAGCAAGAGAGAGCATGGAAGGAACCGAGGTCAGAGAACACAGCAGGGGCCCCATCCCTCCTGGCTTTCTTTATCCTCCATCTCCTTCCTCTCCCATTGGGCTATGCCAAGAATGTGGTAGGATGAACTACGGTCGTCTGAATATCTGCTTTCAAAGGATCTTAAGGATCCTAGAGTCCAAGTCTTCCATTTTATAGATGAAAAAGCTGAGGCCCCAAGGAGTTTCATGGCTTGCCCAGAGCCACAGAGAAGTTTGAGTGCAGAGCTGGGGCTGGAACCGAGCTCTGAAACCATGGGCAGCACTATCTAGACTGATAGAGTCAGGGGCATGAGATCTCGGAGGGCTTTAAACTTCATCTAATTAAAGTCCTTATTACACTCATGGAGAAATGGAGTCCCCAAGGTCCAGGTGGTTCTGTCTGCATAAGCAAAGTAAGAGGTCAGGGACAAACAGAGGCCATGAAGAACTCGTTTTGGTTTACACCTGTGTGGGCCTTTGTACAAACCCAGGCTTCATCTGAGCCTAACATCACAGCATCAATCATCACACCTTTCCAAGGAACAGAAGGAGGTATGATGTTTGAACCCATGGCTGGTTGAAGTCTCTCTGGACTTCTCCCTTGGTGATCCAGGCTCTGCCAGGAGGGAAGGTGTTTCTGACGTGTGGAGTTCACGCAGCCAGCCACCTCCCACTGTGTGACCTCCAGCAGGGCATCTCCCAGCCATGGGCCTTGGGATCCCCATCAGTCAAAGGGTGCTGTGGGGGTTGGGTGGACCCTCATATGAGATCATCTCGAAGGTCCTTCTTCAGACAAAACAGTGTTCTTTAGAATTTGAGAGGCAGTGATGGTACAGAGGGAGGCACTGCATGTAGCTCTCAGCATGCAGCCTAGCACACAATAGTTCCTCAACAAATGGTGGGAAGGACACTGGGATGGGAGGCCAGGGGACTGAGCTGTAGCTATTCTGCCCTGTGATCTTCAATGAGCCAAATCTCTTTGGGCCTCAGTTTCCACATTTGCAAACAGCCAAAAGTGTAGACCCAGGCAGTCAGACTTGCAGCCTCTATGAGCTGCCTTCTCTTATCCTGTATGCCTTTGGGGAGCAGAAGTTGGTGGTGATGGGAAGAGGGGTCTTGAGGAAATATGTGAGGCACAGTAGACCCATTTTTCTGCCCATGGTCAAACTCTCTTGAGTTCTCATCGCTGACATGCTGATTGGCAGCTAAACCTGCAGAAATGACCCCATAGGCCAAAGTGATCCCCAAAATTCAGATGCCAGGAAGCATAAATTCATGGTTGAATGGGAGAGCAGAAGACAAGTGTGGGCAGTGGGAAACTCACAGGACAGAGAGTCAGGGAGGTGAGATGGAGTCCCAGAGCTCACACCTGGGCAGGTGGCTTCTACTCTGCAGACCTCAGTGATCCCATCTGTTAAATGGGAATCCTGCTACTGTCCTGTGCATTTCCCAAGGACAGGAACCGCCCATCAAAATTATGCATCCCAGGACCCTATTCAGAGTCCGGCTGTGCCCCGGGGAGATGTGACTGTTACTTACAACTTGAAAACTATGATTTTTGGATCTGATAAAACAAAGGGCCTGATAGCTGGTTCTGCAGCTGAACAACACGCACTAGGTGCTTGCTTGCTCCATGCCTAGCAGAGGCCTCCCAGTTTCGCCCCTAGAAATGCACAGTCCTGTAGCAACCTGCCAGCCCATGACTGAGAAATGCCCAGTGCACTACTATAGCATCTGCCTGCTCGCTGAGGCTTATGCCTGCACACGGCAGACCTATCGGAGGAGGCTGGGAGGGTATGTGGAAGGGGAGAGAGCAGCTTGCCTTTGAGCGGTCGGCACTTCCCAGCCATTTGGAAATTGTCACTTGCCAGGCAATAAAGTCAATGATGGATTCTCGTTTTATCATTACCCATGTAAGAAGAATGTATCGCAAGGAGGCAGAGCTGTACGTCAGTGCTGTAATCACTTACAGACTGCGGAGGCCCCAGTCCTGGCAGCAGAGGAAGATTTATTGTGGGGATGGACGGGAAACAAAGAACAGTTGTGCAAACTTTACGGAGCCACATTATGGGAAATGCTTTTCCCATTTTCCCCATTGGTAAATACTCTGGATGTTGTTTCCAAAGGGGGATTGCACTCTGTTACCCAACCACGTGCAGACACTGTGCCCCACCATGGCTTGAGGAGCTCACCTGGCCTGGCCCTCGGGTGCTGGGCCCTGGCTGGCAGCCAAGCCCTGCTTCTGGGGGGCATGGCTTGCCCCCCCCCCGGCTGCTCCGGGTGGATCTGGGGAAAAGGGGCACTAGGTTTTGGTTGGTCTCCCTTCCTGGGCCTTGGTGTTCACATCTACCTGCTGTTCCCCATCCAACATACCCCCCAAACTATAGACAATTCTAAATGTTGACATTATCATGTCAGTCCCATGCTTAGAACCCCTCCATGGCTCTTTCCACTGCCCTCGGGGTAGAGTCTGAGCTCCTCATGCTGCATTTTGAGGCCCTTTAAGACCCAGTTTTGGTCCCAGGCTCCAGGCACACAACTGACTCCAGGCACAAGAGGACACCTATACTCCCCTCAAGGGTGAAGATTGTCTCAACTCAAAACTTTTGCATGTGCTGTTCCCTTTCCCTGTAATGCCTTTCCTCATGATCTGCACCTGGCAAGCTCCTACTCACCCTTCAATGCTCATCTCTCATGATGTCCTGGAGGAAGACTTCTCCTTCCTTGCCTCCACAGCATTTAGTTAATTCCCTCACCACCAATCCAGTCCTCATTTGATTTTGCACTCCCTGCATCTAGCACTGAACCTGGCACAGGGTGGATGTCAATCAAACTTTGTTGAAAGGTTGGTGGGAGTGAGGGGAGGGACAATGTAGATGGGCCCAAGGTTCTCTCCTGAGGGAGGGCCACAGGCAAGGACTCAATGGACACTCTGTTCCTTCTCCTGTGGATGCTGGGACAGGTGTCCTAGCCCTTAAGGGTCATCTGGCTCATCGCCCATTTAATGGGACACCTAGGTCTGTCACTGCAACAGTCCAAGTGACACGCAAAGAAATCGGCTCTGACTAACCCATCTGCTGTCCAGCAGAGACAGAGCCTATTAAGGCTCAATCATGAAGTTTACTGTTTCCAGGAGGTCCCTCTCAGAAAACTTAGTCTGGTGACTTTCTTGGAGTCACTGTTGATTTTATCTGACTTTCTCATTCTAATAAGAGGATCATTTTAATTCCATTTACATTAAGTTCAAAAGCTTTTTTTTTTTTTTTCCTTTTATTATTTTAAATTCAATTCAGAGGGTTGTTTTTTATCTTTAATTTTTTCATATTCCATAAAGCAGTGTTGAGTTCACAAAACTTGGCCAGTGTTCCTGTTTCCTCAAGTTTGATTTTTCCCAGGAATTCTCATCTATACAAGAGCTTGGGTTTGATGACTCCAAAAAGTAAATAAATAAAAGCACTCCTGTTTTCAAGTACCATGATCAGTGCTCCTTATACATGCTCTCACTCGAGTCTCCTAACACTCTCCCTTTTACATAGACAGGAGACTGAGGCTCTGTGACTTGCTTGAAGCCTCCCAGCTGGTTAAGGGGCCAAGCAGGGATTTGGACCCCAGCACTTAACCTATGTGCTTAGCCACTGGGCCACAGAGACTCATCAAGTCTTGGCTCAGAATATAAATAGGGAAGGGGAGGGGAGGAGGGCAAGGAAGGAGTGCGGATGGGGATGGAAATGGAAACAAGGGTGGTGGAAACGGGGTGGGTGAGGTGGTGAGTGAAGGTGGGACAAGGTGGGTTAGGGGGTGTCCAGCAGAGCTGTAGGCAGAGGCCGAAAGGCCAGGAACTGCATTGGGGAACATGTGGTTAACAAGTTACATTCCTGATGGAAAACATAACTGGGAGGAGCATGCCAGTGAGGGTGACCTCTGCATCCTGAGGCCCGGAGAAGAAACAGGAGCACTGGGCCGGAATTCGGGAACTCAGCTGGAAGCCAGTGCTGTTGAACTGGGGCAACAATGCCCCTCTGCCCTTCACAGGGACTCTTTTGGGGGCAAGCATCACAGCCCTGTTTTAAAGATGCATAAACTGAGATTGGGTAGTGAAGTGACCTGTCCAAGGTCTCACAGCTAGGGGGCAGCAGAGCTGGAAGGAGCCTCCACCTCCACCTGTCTCCAGTTCCTCTGCCCTTTCTCAGGCAAGTTACTTCCCCATCTGGGGCCTGTTTCCCTCTCTATGCAGTGACTAGAGGAGGCCCTCGGGGCTCTGACCTGATCACAAGTCCAGAGAACTAGAAGGACACTAGATTCCAGAAAGCCTCTCCTCACTAAGTCCCTGAGTTTGATTTTAAATAACTAGGAGAGGGAGGAAGGCATTTCAGTGTAAGCCAAGAGGTGGAGGACTAGAGCCAGCATCTGTGGATCTGGAACCTTGGGTTCAAAAGGGAAGGGAGTTAACATTTCCCCCCACACCCCCACTGTACACCAGTATACTGTAGCGTCATCCCATTTCACATCTCAGGGAACTGAGGCTCAGCACAGCCAAGTAACCTGACCAAGGTCACACAGCCAGTCCTTGGCAGAGCTGGGACTAAACAGCCTTTTCTGTTCCTTTGGGGACCTTCATGCCTGAACAGCCACCCTCCCTTGTAGACTCTCTCTTCTCTCCTTCCCAAATGCAAACTGCCCCAAAGAGTCAAAACCATTTGTTGTGCACGTGCCATGTACAGCCAGGCACTGCATGTACAATGTCTCACCAAATCCTTTCCACAGTCTTATTCCCTCAGTAAGGAAACTGAGGCTTATAGAAGTCAAGTTACTTACACACAATCACAGGCTGGGAGGTGGCAAAACCAAGGTTCAAACTCAGGCTTTCCTGCAGAAAAACTTCAAGCACCAGATCAGGGGGTGGACATGAGGATAGTTAAGATCCCACCTGCTTGTGACTTCATGGGAAGTGTTCTGGAGGATAGCATCCAGGAAACCTCCCAGGGCAAAGTATCTGTTCTGGGACTGGGTTCAGCCCTTCTGCCACCAAGGCCAGGCCAGGCCAAGTACCACAGGGTCTGTGGTCCCCAAGACACCTGGGTCACACCAACAGGCAACACATGCTGGAGAGCAGGAAGCACAGGGGCCAGGAGAACTGTAGAAGCAGGGAGCTGGGGAGGAGGTGCTACATCGGGTTGTAAACAATGGTTAGGAGTTTGCCAAGCTATGCAAGGCACTCCAGACAGAAGAACCAGCAAAAGCCAAGTTCCTGAGGAGTGAACAAACCTGGAGTGTGCAAAGATTCTCTAGGAGTTTGAGTGGAGAGCAAGCTTCAGAGTGGGCATCCCAGGACTACTGTTAACTCGCTGGGTGGCTGTGGGCTACTGATGCCCCTGTGTGGGTTTTAGTTTCCCTGTGTAATAATGAGGGTAGACATGAGGACTGATGTGATCCCAGGAGGGACTGTTAATGAGGGCCACTTCTGGATGCCACTTTCCAGGCTGCTTTTGTCCAATAAGGTTTCCTTACCCAGACCCTTCCCCACCCGAGAAGGGTGAGGTTCAAGCCTGTTTTGGAAGTGGGTGGACTTGGTGACCTGAGCTGGTTGGACAAGCTTGGCCTCTCTCAGCTCATTTACAGAATTCTCCAGGGCAGGGGTTTTAAGTCATGTTCCATTTTGCAGCTTTTTAATTTTTTTTTCCTTCAAGTACTCTAAAGACATCATTCTTTTTATCTTTTGCATTATTTTTGGTGAGAAAGCAACAGTTGCTCTTGTAATTGTTCTATTAGTGCTATGTCTTTTTCCCTTGGTTGGCTTTAGAATCCTCTCTTTAGTTTTGATTTTCAGTAGTATGAGTGTAATGTATCTAGTCACGCTTTCCCATGTACTTATCTTCTTTGGAGTTCATTGAGCTTCTTGGAATTGTGATTTTATGTTTTTCAATAGGGAAAATTTTAGATGAATAATCCTTCAAATATTTTTTTCTGCCCCACTCTTTATTTTCCTTCTGGGACTCCGATTACTTCAATGTTAGACCACTTGATATTGTCAAACAGGTAACTGACACTGGAAGGTCCCCCTTCTTTCCCCAAACCCCAGTATTTCTCTCTCTGGTCTTCAATTATTCAATCTGAATAAGTTCTATTGAGCTGCCTTTAATCTTACTTATCCTTTCTGTGATCTTCATTTTGTTGATAACCCTTTCAAAGTATTTATAATTTCATATCATATTTTTTCATATTTAGGATTTATATTTTGGTTTTGTTTGTTTGTTTTCCTTTATTAGAGAAGTTGTGGGTTCACAGAACAATCATGCATAAAATACAGGATTCCCATATACCACCCCACCATCAACTCTCTGCATTGGTATGGAATATATATATATATATATATATATTTTTTAAAGATTTATTTATTTACTTTATCCATTTTAAACCCCCTCTTCCCCATTTGCTGTTTTGTGTCCATTCGCTGGGCAATTCTCTGTGTCTGTTTCCTGCCATCTCTTTTCATCCTTCTCCTCCAGTCTTCACCAGGATTTGATCCTGGAGACCTCCAATGTAGGAGAGAGGTATTCTGCCACCTGCGCCACCTCGATTCCTGGTTTTCAGAGCCCTCGGAGCATCTCGTCTTGTCTCTCCCGTTACGTCATCATCTTGCTGCATGGCTCCCGGGGCCCGGCAGCTCACCAGCACACAGAGCCTGGCAGCGCATGCGCCTTCTATATATATATATTTTTAATTTTACCTGGAGGTCCCGGGGATCGAACCCAGGTCCCTCCATATGGCAGACGGATGCCCAACCATTTGAGCCACATCCGCCCCCGGTATGGAATATTTGTTACAATTCATGATAGCACATTTTTATAATTGTACTATTAAAGTCTGTGGTTTACCTTAGGGTTCACTATTTGTGTAGTGTAGTTCCATGGACTTTTACAAAATATTTTTATTCTGTTACCATACAATCTAACATTTCCCCATTTAATCATATTCAGATATATATTTCAGTGCTGTTAATTGTGTTCACAATCTTGTGCCACTACCACTGCCATCCACTACCAAAACATTTCCATCAATACAAATAGAAACCCTGTACATTTTTAAGCCTTATCTTCCCATTCCCTGTCCCCACCCCATTCCCTGCTGACTTATATTCTAGATTCTGACTTTATGAGTTCGCTTATTCTAATTGTTTCAAATCAGTGAGATTATACAATATTTGTCTTTTACTGTCAGCTTATTTCACTCAACATGATGACATCAAGGTTCTTCTGTATTGTTGCATTTATCAAGACTTCATTCCTTTTTACAGCTGAATAATATTCCATTGTATGTATATACCACATTTTATTTATCCATTCATTGGTTGATGGTCACTTACCTAGGTTGCTTCCATCTTCTGGAAATTGTGAATAATGTTGCTATGAACATTGGTGGGCAAGTATCTTTTCAAGCCCCTGCTTTCAATTCTTTTGGATATATGTAGTAGTGGGATTGCTGGGTCACGTGGCAGTTCTATACTTAGCTTTCTGAGAAACTGCCAAAATGTCTTCCACAGCAACTGCACCATTTTACACTGCCACCAGCAATGAAAGAGTGTTCCTATTTCTCTGCATCCTATCCAACACTTGTTATTTTCTGTTTTTTAAATAGCAGCTATAGGGAAGCGGCTGTGGCTCAATCAGTGGGGCTCCCATTTACCATATGGGAGGCCCCGGGTTCGGTTCCTGGGGCCTCCTGGTGAAGGCAAGCCCGCCCACACGGCGTGGTTAGCTGACCCAGCGAGCACAAGCAGCAAGGGGGGGATAAATGAATAAATGAATAAATAAAATCTTTAAAAAATAAATAAATAAATAAATAAATAAATAAATAAATAAATAGCAGCTATTCTACTGGATATGAAATGGCATCTCATTGTGGTTTTGATTTGCATTTCCCTAATGGCGAATGATACTGAGCATCTTTTCATGTGCTTCCTGGCCATTTGTATATCTTCTTTGGAGAAATATCTAATTAAAGTCTGTTGCCCATATTTTAATTGGGTTGTTTGTCTTTTTTATGTTGTTGAAGGATTTCTTCATATATACTGGATATTAATCCTTTATCGGATATGTGGTTTCCAAATCTTTTCTCCCATTGTGTAGGTTGTCTTTACACTTTCATGATAAAGTCCTTTGGGGAAAAAAAGTTTTAAATTTTAATGAGATCCCATTTATCTAGTTTTTCTTTTGTTGCTTGTGCTTTGGGCATAAATTTTAAGAAAACATTGCCTAACACAAGGCTCTGAAGATGCTCCCCTGTTTTATTCTAGTTTGATAGTTCTAGCTCTCATATTTAGGTTTTTGATCCACTTTATGTTGATTTTTGTATATGGTGTGATGTACAGTCCCCCTCCTTTTTTTTTTTTTTTTTTTTTTTGCGAGTAGAGAGCCAGTGTTCCCAACACCGTTTGTTGAAGAGAATATTCTTTCCCAATTGAGTAGTCTTTGCCACCTTGTCAAAAATCAAAGTTGACCATAAATGTGAGGGTTGATTTCTGAGCTCTTAGTTTGATTCCACTGGTCTCTATGTCTGTCCTTGTGCCAATACCATGCTGTTTTGATTACTGTGGCTTTGTAATAAGGTCTAAAATCGGGAAGTGTGAGTCCTCCAACTTCCTTCTTCCTTTTCAAGATGGCTTTAGCTATTCAGGGCCCCTTACTCTTACATGTAAGTTTGATGATTCTCCATTTCTGCAGAGAATTTTGATTGGGATTGCATTGAATTTATAAATTGCTTTGGGTAATATTGACATCATAATGATATTTAGTCTTTCAATCCATAAACACGGAATATCCTTCCATTTATTTAAGTCTTCTTTAATTTCTTTTAGCAATGTTTTATAGTTTTCTGTGTACAAGTCCTCTACATCCTTGGTTAAATTTATTCCTAGATATTTGATTCTTTCAGTTGCTATTGTGAGTGGATTTTTTTTTTCTTGATTTCTTGTTCTGATTGTTCATTGCTTGTGTATAGAAACACTATTGATTTTTGAGTGTTGATCCCGCCACTTTGCCAAATTCATTTATTGGCTCTAGGAGATTTCTTGTAGATTTTTCAGGATTTTCTGTATGTAGGATCATATCATCTGCAAACAGGGAAAGTTTTACTTCCTCCTTTCCAGTTTGGATGTCTTTTCCTTTTCTTGCCTAATTGCTCTGGTAAGAACTTCCATTACAATGTTGAATAACAGTGGTGGCAGTTGGGATCCTTGTCTTATTCCTGATCTCAGAGGGAAAGCTTTCAGTCTTTCACCATTAAGTAGGATGTTGGCTGTGGGCTTTTCGTATATGCCCTTTATCATGCTGAGGAAGTTTCCTTCTATTCCTAATGTTCTAAGTGTTTTCATCAAGAAAAGGTGCTGTATTTTGTCAAAAGCCTTTTCTGCATCAATTGAGATGATCATGTGTGGTTTTTATCCATTCTGTTAATGTGGTGTATTACATTCATTGATTTTCTTATATTGGATCACCTTGCACACCATGGGCAAATCCCACTTAATCATGGTGTATAATTCTTTTAATACGCTATTGGATTCAGTTTGCTAATATTTTGTTGAGGATTTTTGCATCTATATTCATAAGTGACAATGGACTCTAGTTTTCTTTTCTTGTAGTATCTATCTGGTTTTAGTATGAGGTTGATGTTGGCCTCACAGAATGAGTTAGGGAGTGTTCCCTCTTCTTCAGTTTTTTCAAAGTGTTTAAGCAGAATTGGATTTAAGTCTTCTTGTAATGTTTCATAGAATTCCCTTGTGAAACCACCTGGTCCTGGGCTGTCTTGGTTGGGAGGTTTTTGATTACTGATTCAATTTCTTTTTTTTTTTTTTTAAAGATTTTATTTATTCATGTATCCCCCCCTTGCTGCTTGTGCTCGCTGGGTCAGCTAACCACGCCGTGCGGGCGGGCTTGCCTTCACCAGGAGGCCCCGGGAACTGAACCCGGGGCCTCCCATATGGTAAACGGGAGCCCTACTGATTGAGCCACAGCCGCTTCCTCAATTTCTTTACTAAATATTGGTTTGCTGAAATCTTCTATTCTACTTGAGTCAATGTATGTAGTTTGGGTGTTTCTAAGAATTTGTCCATTTCATCTAGGTCATCTAAATTATTGGCATACAGTTTTTCATAGTATCCATTTATAGTCCTTTTTATTTCAGTGGCATCAGTAGTAAGGTCCCCCTTTACATTTCTGATTTATGTTATTTGCATCCTCTCTCTCTCATTTTTTAAAAAATCAGGCTCTCTAAAGGTTTGTCAATTTTGTTAATCTTTTCAAAGAATCAACTTTTGGTCTTGTTGATTCTATTGTTTTTTGGTTTTCTATTTCATTTTTCTCCACGCTAATCTTTATCTCCTTCCTTCTGCTTGCTTTGAGGTTAGTTTGCTCTTCTTTTGCTAGTTCTTCCAGTTTTGAGGTTAGGACTGTGATTTGAAGTCTTTCTTCTTTTTTAATATAAGCATTTAGAGCTATAAATTACTCTGTCAGTACTGCCTTCGCTGCATCCCATAAGTTTTGCTATATTGTATTTTCATTTTCATTTGCCTCAAAATATTTCCTAATTTTGTTTCTGATTTTCTCTTTAACCCATTGGTTGTTTAAGAGTATGTGGTTTAATTTCCACATATTTGTGAATTTTCCCTTTCTCCCTGTGTTACTGATTTCTAACTACATTCTGTTGCGGTCGGAGAATATACACTGGTATGATTTCAGTATTTAATTCATTGTGACTTGGTTTTGTGACCCAACATATGGTCTATCTTGGAGAATGATCCATATGCACTTAAGAAGAATGTGTATTCTGTTAGGTCTAGTTGGTTTAGTGTATTATTCAAGTTCTGTACTTCCATACTGATCTTCTGACTAAATGTTCTGTCCATTATTGAGAGTGGTGTGTTGAAGTCCCCTATTATTAACATGGAACTGTCAATTTCTCCCTTCAAATCTGTCAGTATTTGCTTCATATATTCTGGGGCTCTGCTGTTAGGTGCATATATATTTATAATTGCTACATCTTCCTGTTGAAGATTTCCCTCTTTGACCCTCATAACTATTTTTTTACTTAAAGGCTATTGTATCTGAAATTACTATAGCTAACTCAGCTCTCTTTTGGTTACTTCTCCCATGGTATATTTTTTTCCATCCTTTCACCATCAACCTACTTGTAACTTTTGACTTTAAGGTGATTGTCTTACAGACTGCATATAGTTGGGCCATGCTTTTTTATCCATTCTGCAAATCTCTGCCTTTTGACCACAGCATTTAATCAATTTACATTTCAAGTTAGTACTGATAATACTGGTCTTTCTTCTACCATTTTGCTATTTACCCTTTGTAAGTCTTATACTTTTTCTGTCCCTCAATTCTGTTAAAGCCTACTTTTGAATTTATTTGCTTTCTTATGTTGCTATATTGAGTGCCTTCTCTTTCTGTCTGGATATATTTTTCATCTGTTTTCCTTGTGATTACCATAAGGTTAAAATTTAGCATCCTAAATATATCACAATTATATTTGGTTTGCTGCCAACTTAACTTCAATAGCATGCACATATACTTTTCCTATACTCCTCTGTTCCCCCCACCTTTTTTTGTACTTGTTATCACATATCTTTGTACATTGTATGTACAAACACCTAGATTTACCATTACTTTGTATAAATTTTCATTTTAGCATCTATAGGAAGTAAGAAGTAGAGTTACATGCCAAACAATACAATAGAGTAATACTGGCATTTATAATTACCCAAATGGTTACCTTTACTGCAGATCTTTATTTCTTTATGCTGCTTTGAACCACTGTCTAGAGTTCTTTCATTTCAGTCTGAAGAACTTCATTTAGCATTGTTTGTAGGACGTGTCTAGTGGTGACGTATTACCTCAGCTTTTGTTTATCTGAGAATATCTTAATTACTCCCTCATTTTTGAAAGAGAGTCTCACTAGATACAAAATTCTTGACTGGCAGTTGTTTTCCTTCAGCACTTTAAGTATTTCAACCCACTGCCTTTTTGCCTCCATGGTTTCTGATGAGAAATTGGCACTCAATCTTATTGGTATTCCCTTGCGTGTAACATATTGTTTTTCTCTGGCAGCTTTCAGAACTCTCTTCTTGTCTTTTGCACTTGATAACATTAATCCATATATGATGGGGTGTATTTTTCTTCATATTTATCCTGTTTGGTGTTCTCTGAGCTTCTTTAATGTACACATTTATGTCTTTTGCTAAGTTTGGGTAAGTTCTCTGTCATTATTTGAGTACTCCTTTTGCCCCTTTCTCTTTTTCTTCTCCTTCTAGGACTCCTATAACATGTCTATTGGTGCGCTTGACAGTGTCGTAGACTCTTTTTGCTTTTATATTTCTTTTTTCTTTCTGCTCCTCAGTCTGACTCATTTCAGGTGTCTTGTCTTCAAGTTCACTGATTCTTTCTTCTGCCAACTGCCAGGGTTTCCTGGGCATTTTTCATTTCAGTTATTGTGGTCTTCAACTACAGTAGTTCTATTTGGTTCTTTTTTAAATTTTTTATTTCTTTGCTTAGACTCATATTCATTCATTGTTTTCCTGATATCTTTTAGTTCTTTCTCTGTACTTTCTTTCATGTCCTTGGGCAGTTTTAAGATCATTTTTTAAAGGCTTTGCTCAATATGTCCATATTCTCATCTTCTTCGCTGGTGTTTCCTGTATTTTTATCCTCTTTATTTGGATAGGCCATCATTTCCTGTTTCTTTGTTAGTGTTGCACTCTCTTGTTGCACACTGTGCAGTTTAATATTTTAAAATGCTAACTTTGGCATTTACTCCTTGGGGTGTCTGTTTCCTGGTATTGTTAACTAGCCGGTGATAAGAGATTTTCTTGAGCTTCAGCCCTCCTATCAGGAAGGTCTGCCCAAGGCAAATGCAGTGTGCAGGATTTTCACTGACTTATGGGGCCTCTGTCTTGGTATCTGAAGCTGGCAGGCCTTTGTCCCAGACTGTCTGCCTCTATTGCTTTTTTTTTTTTTTTTTTACACATTTTTCATTGTCTCGTGCTGCTTTTGTCTAGAGGGAAAATTTTGGGAGGAGGGTCACATGGGGGAAGGACTTTCCCGGTTTGGTCTTTCCCAGCCAAAATAGACCTAGGGACCAATGAAGAGGGAGCAGACTGGCTCCAAAGTCTGGGGAGGGGGTCAGGAAGGGTGCCAAGAACTTCTCTGACATCTCCCCAAAGCTGAGCTTTCCTGGCCTGTCTAGCAAATGTAGCTCTTTAGCTAACTTTCCCCCATAGACCTGAGGAATTGCTGCACCTTTAAATCTCTGCTGCCTCTGCCCCTGTCCAGAGGGGGTTGAAACATTGGCTGTCCCCACCTTTGAAACAACAGCTACCTTCAGAGTCGGGACCCAGCAATCCAAATTTGTTAATCAAAAGCCATGATCAGCGATCAGCCGTGCACACCCCTGTTCTTAGGGAGAGGATTTTTATGTCCCTTTCTGTCACCAGTCACTAGGTAAGGACTGGACCCTGTGGTGGTCTGCCGCAAGAGTGGGGGATGGGGGATAGCAGCTGCCCACAGAGAGAGCAATTTACAGTTCTTTACCTTATCAGCCTCTTCTTTCCATTTGTCCCTGGATGCTGTACTGTGTTCTTTTGGCCTCTGGAGCTTCAAAATAGTTGTCTTAGACAGTTCCTGCCTGTTTAATAGCTGTTTTGGTAGAAGGACTGAATACTGGAGCTCCCTATTCTGCCATATTCTGTGGAAGTCTCCTATATTTTGTTTTTATTTTATGGTTTCTAGTTCACTGCTGAGATCCCATCTCTGTTCGTCCATTCTTTCTGTATTTTTCTGTTAATTTTGAACATATTTATAGCAGTTATTTCAAAGTCTTCATCTGCTAGTTGCACTATCTTGCTTATCTATAGGTTGGTTTACATTGGATCCTATTTTCTCGCTTCTTTGCATGTCTTTTATTTTATTATTGTACACTGGACATTTTTTTTTTTTAGAAAAACAGATTTTCCCAGAAAGTGGGTGCTCTTCTGCAGCTTAATTTGACCAGAAACCCCAGCCTCCAGGAAGGGAGCTTATTTTTGGGTGACTCATTTATTTTAAAGAATGTAAAATATCTTACTTCACAACTCATGAGGCATTCTCTCCTCTAAGATGGAACAAAAGACAAATCATGTCAGCAGGGCAGGGGACTAGAAACAGGCTCTTAAGATGCCTGAGGTGCTGGCCTCTTGGGGAAAAGTTCAATGCAAATGCCCATCAGCCTCTCCACTCAACTAGGAGGGCTCCTTGAAGCTAGGCCAGGTTTGACTGCTTTCTGGTACTCAGCGATGGCTTGCTGAATGAATTTCAGATCCTGATATTCTCTTGATATTTGTAGACACACTAATGATTTTCTTCCTGGGAGGTGACTTGTAGTCGTGGCTAACGCACAGTCTCTGGATTCAAATCCTGACCTTACAATGTATTCAGGGCCTCAGTCTGGGTGTGAACTGGGCCTTGTGTCTCCATCTGTAAAATGGGTATAATCATTTCAGTCTCCAGAAATGTTCTGAGGCTGAAATCATGGATACATAAACTGAAAAACACCCAACAAATGTTTCAATAATGTTCCTGTGCCCCTTGACTGACTTGAATAAGGTTATACAGCCAGGCCTCAAAAATTCAGCCTCCTGGCTCCACTCCCTCCCTCCATCTCCAGCAATAGATATCACAAGATTCAAGGTTACCATTCTTCCCACAATGCCAGAAGTCTTGCACTGCATCATCCCCATCTCTGGATTCCCAGCTCCCAGTACGAGGCCTGGCACGCAGGGAAGCCTGCCCCTTGGGTGAGGCAAATGTTTCAGAGCAATGCTTCTTTCTTCTTTTGTGGGCTACCTTCCCAAGTCTAAGCCTTCTCCAACTTTTGGTTACCAGTCTTTTCAGGGAACTTTCTCTGACTGTTGACAACCATTTGCTGGGCAATCCTGGGCCCCTCCCCAACCTCTCTGGGTCCCTGTCTTCCCTATTCTCTCTGTATACATAATGGGATGGATTGGTAGACCTGTTCCCAGATAATTCCCTGGCACAAGCCTGAGATGTCAAGATGAGCCACGGGGGTCTGCTCAGCCCAGAAACTTGCCCAACCCACAGGGCTGGTCTCAGGACATGGGAGCTGGGGGGCAGATGCTCTACCCACTGTGATGTGCTACTGGCTGAGAAGCACAGAGGTGACTCTGATGAAGGACGAGGCTGGGCAGAGGCAGGCAGGTGGGAGGCAGAATGGTGAGGCAGGGCTTGAAAGCCAGGTGACACATGATGAGACATTTCATTTAGAAACTTTAGATGGGTGTGGTAATACTTATGCTGGACTCTTTAAGGCAGAAGATATGACATGGCTGGACAAAGCATCTCTCAGAATATATTAGTTCTCTTTCCTCTCAGGACATCCCATGAGAGATGATCCCAGACCCCCAGTCAAGCCTCTGATTCTCAACTCACTGCTTGGCCGGGCAGATCAGCTGACTTGGTCAGTGCCTGTTCCTTGATACTTGGTGGGCTGTGTGGCCTTGGGAAGTGATTTGGCCTCTCTGGACCTTAGTGTTTTAATGAGTTGAGTTCTGAGAATGGAATGGGGCCTGGCTAGCACTGAGCCAGGATATAGCTCTCTCTGAATCTCAGTGACCAGCCACTCTCTCTACACCCTCCCCTACACCCAGGGTGCTCTTCAGAGTAGGGGAGGTTTAGGTCTGAGGCAAGGCAAAAAGGGGATGCCAGAAGCCCCAGATTATGGGGGAGGAGAGTAAGTTTGGCGTGGGCTGGCCCACTGGGAGGTAGTCAAGGCCCTCCCAGAAGAACCTGCCAGGTGGCTGGTGTTCTGAAGTCCTCGGCCAGCAAAAGGGCTGGTTGAGGCCAACCAATTACAGTCAGCTTTTCTCCAGATGTATTTCTCTGGTCCCAGGTTCAATGGCACCAGGACTGGCAAAGAGTGGAGGGAGGCATGAGGGGGATGGATGACCAGAAGCCGATGCAGTTGCAGCTGCTGGAGGGGTCAGGACAGGATGTAAATCCAGCTGCTCATAAGGACTGGGAGGTACAGGATATCTCCGTGTGCCATGGTCCCAGCTTCCCCCATTGCATCATCAGCACCCTGTAAGACATGGGCTCAGAGCAGGCAATCTGTAAATGACTGCAAATGAACGAGATGCAGAAAATCTGGGATCACCAGCAGACACCAGACACCAAGTCTAGTGAACTACCTCCCGCAGGAGTGCCTGCGGGTGCGACAGTCCTGGCCACCTGGCCAGCAGCTGAGGCTACTGGATTCTGCTCCTCTCAAGTCCAGGCTCTGCCCACTGACTGTTTGAGTGGCTTTGGGCAAGTCACCTCCTCCTTTGAGCCTCAGTTTCTTTATCTGTAAAATAGCCATAAACGATCCTGTCCTAACTCCCAGGCAGTTCAGCATGAGAGCAATGTGAAAGAGCATGATGGAGGAAGACGAGAATTACTGAAATACTTTCCCGCCTCTTAATCCTAAAAGGCAGGTACTATTATTGCCCCATTTCACATTCGAGTATGCTACAGTTCAGAAAGGGTAAGTCACCTGCCTGGGATCACACAGCTGGCAGGTGGCAGAGCCAGACTGGGACACAGGTCCGTGTGACCCCAGGCCTGATTTTACCCCTCTGTGATCCTGTCTGTGCCTTCCATGCTGCTCTCACAGCTTTGTTGAAACATGTCACATAAGTGAGAGATTGTTGTCATTACTATGGTATTCATAAAACCCAAAGTAGGAAAGGCTTCACGATGAGAGGTTTTCCTTTTTCACTCTGCCTCTGTTTTGCTCAGTGTGGAGAAAAGCAAACTATGCAGTCTGCTAAGTTCTGCTGTCTCAGACAGTCAAAATCCCAGCCATCTGGGAGAGCCGACCTAAGAAAGCATGAAATTAATCTTCTCAAAATTAACGTACTGGAGGCGTCGCGTCAGTATTTGGGTTGGACGTAAGCTCACTGTCATAACACAGATGAAGCCCCAAATTTAATAAGGCTAAGACAACTTGGGAAACGTAAGAAACCAAACAGGATATTGCAAAGAGATCAGGGTGCTTCCTCTGTCCCGGGTGGACGGGCCATGGAGAGGGCGGGCTGGGGGATGGACAGTTCAGTCAAGTCCAGGGGCTGGGGGGAGGGGAGGGTAAGGCCGCATCCCGGCCCGAGGACAAAGATGCCTGGGCAGAGGGGAGCTATGCTCCTCGTGCACGAAGGCCTGCCTGGTGCCGAGCAGAGGCTCCCCAGGCTAAATCTAAACCAGCTGCAAGGATGGGAGTGTTAGAGTTGGATGGGGCGGGGGAGGCTTACCTCATGAAAGAACTGTGGAAAAGGGCTGCTGGAAAGATAATAAAAGGATTAACTGCTATTTTAGTGGGCCATTTACTCTTCAATCAAAATGTCTCATCTATTTCCTGTTCTCCAGAGGCTCCTGGTCCAAAATTCCTTTGTCTATTACAGCGCTTGGTAGCAGAAGCCTGTCATGAGAAATTAATATTTTACAGGGAAGGGAGATCTTATTTATCTGGGTGCCGGCTGGGGCCCGCCCCTTCCCTTGGGTTACCTCCTGCCCCAGCACCGCAGGAAGGGGCGGCACTACCATGGGCTGGCAGGGAGGACCTCTGAGCAGGCTCTGAGAATGCCTCCCACAAGATGGGGCGATCTTTGTTATGGTGTCCAGCTGGGGGCACCCAGCAAGGGCTGGCCCTGAGATCCCAGAGAATCATCACTTTCACAGGAAAAGGCCTACACAGTTAAGAGCACTATAGCTTAGAAAGATGTGGGTTCTTACTCCACTCTGCTATTTACTAGCTGTGTGACACTGGGCATGTTATTTCTATTAGTATTATAACTATTATGATTATTAGCCTCTAACTAGCACTATTAGTGTTGTTGCTGCTGTTATCGTTTGCCTCTAACTAGCTGTGTGGCCTGGGGCAAATTACTCAATCTCCCTGAGCCTCAGTTTCCTCATCTGTAAAATGGATGTTCATGGTCTGGACCCCAGAGGGTTGTTGTGAGCTTCTGCTTATAATAGCACCTGCCCCCAGTCAGCACACAGTAGCTGCCTGCTGGTATTACCACCGGCATAGCCCTAGACACCTGAAGAGGCAAGATGAAGTGTGCTTGCAGGTAGCAAGGGGAAGGCCCGTCAGACCCCGCTGCACCTTTGTTTCTTCACTGGTAAAAAAAGTCTTTGGTTTTACAAGATCCTAGCAAAGTAAACACAATTACGGGTGAGTGTAGCCGTGGCTTGGACATCACCGCCTCCGTGAAGCCCTTCTAGGCCTCCCCTCCCTGGAGACTCCATCCTAGGACCTGTCACTGACCCTGGACCCTCTCCCACGTATGCCTGACCATGAGTGTCCCGAAGGCAAGGTCCCTGGTGGTTCAGCTTTGGGTCTCCAGTGCCAGACATAAGCCAGGTGTAAGCTAGTGCTCTGTGGAGTTGGCTAAATCGAATGAAACCCTGGCAGGCTGGCGCAGGAGAAAGAACCCCAAAGAGATATCATGAGATTACGCCAAGTGGCCTCGGCCCATCTTGCTGGGCCTCCAGTTCCCAAACTGGAAGATGGGTGGGGAGGGCCTGGACCACCTCAGAGCTCCCCAATGCCCAACAAGGATATTCCAGGATGCTGCGATTCCTCATGGGCCATCCAACTGTGAGAAGGCCACTCTCCACACCACGCTGGGGTTCGGGCCATGCACCCTCTGCCTAGGCCCCCACAGACACCGGTAGGGCCACTCACAGCAGAGGAGATGTCAAGGAGCTGACAGCTCAAGGGTCTCAGAGAGTGACAAGGTCCCTCTGTACCCTGACTGCAGAGTCCTGGCCTGTGGGCTATCTGTTGGTCATCTCCCAGGCAAGCTACATGACACAAGACTCCAACAAAGTGGGGGACCCCCAGGGATCAGCCTTGCCACCAGTCTCCCTCCAGCATACTTTCAGTCCAAAGGCAGATGAAAAGGTCAAATTCTCAGGCTGCTCAATCCAGCCTCTTCCTACCACTCCTTTCCAAACACCAGTATGCCAACCACAGGTTCCCTCCCACTTCCATTCCTTTACACAGACTGTCCACATCCTCTCACTAGTCTGTGATGTGAACCCCTGCTCATCCTTCAAGACCTCACAGCCCACAAGCAGATGGGGCCCAAGGACAAACACCTGGCCCCAGGAGGATGGTGTTTATGCTGCCGGTTGCCAATGCTTCCTGCCTCCTACCTGGTCCCTGCAGGTGCTGCCCTGGGCTCTGAGCAGGGACAGAAGCTCATTCCCCATTCCGAGTCTCCTGGTACGTGTCGGCCTTATTGACCCAGGCTGAGACTCCACGAGGTGGGGCCCAGCGGCAGTGACAGCCTGTGAGTGCGGAAGAATCCGACTTTGGCCATGATACCAGCCCCGGTAGACCAGACACACTGCTGCCTTCCTCGCCTTACTCACCCCCAGTGGCTGGGAAGACTGAGCTGTGGCCCATGTTTCTCTATCATACAGAGCACCCCCTGAGGCCCAGCCCTTCCATTCCCAGGCAGGTACCCCTCCTGGTGGGCTTCTGGGCCTTGGGGGCCCAGCATCTAGGCTGAGGTTATCAGGGACTAAGACCGTGCTCCCAGCCCCTAATACAAAATTTTGCCACAGTGAGAGCAGAGCACAGAACTAACTTGTCAGATGGGCCAGAGGCCCAGGTGCACCTGTCTGTGTGTATGTGCATCTCTCTGGGTACCTTAGTTTTGGTCCCAGCCAGAACACTTGAGGCTGCTACACCAGGCCTGAGCTGCTAACCCTTGGCTTTACTCCACAGGCTACCGTGTGGACCCGCAGTTCTCAAACCCATGCTCCTTGGTCGAAGCTGAGCCCGTCAGCTGCTCCAAGAGAAGGTCCAGGGACACGGGCCTCCCAGGGAAAGATACAGGTGAAGGCCCAGTGCAGGAAGATAGCATGTTCCTCGTGCCTCAGACAGCCCCCAGCGGGTGGGAGATGGAGCACGGGCACAAAAGAGAGACGACTTTGACCTCAGAGCACGTGTGCCACCGCCTGAATGGGTGTGTACAACACCAGACCGTGTGGTATATGCTAAGGCACGTCTAACACCTCAGGTGGGGGTGGGGAGAGCATGAGGGGCCCCTCTCCTAAGGCGCCCCATGATGGGGGCATTAACCATCTTTACCAGTGGCCACGTCCATCAGCACTGGCCCCTCCCTCCTCAGGCACAGGGTCTCGGGTGAGGAGTCCCAGCTAGACCTCTCGCGGGCGGGGAGGGGCAGCGGGCTGCTCTAGCGGGGTCCGGCTGGGGCGTGGCTCTGGGACTGGGGGAACTCACCATGCACTTGTTGGGCTTCTCGCCCGAGTGCACCCTCATGTGGATGAGCAGCTTGTAGCGGGCGTTGAAGGGCTTGAAGCGGCGCACGCAGCCAGCCCAGAAGCAGGTGAAGTCCTCGCCCTTGCGCTGGTCGATGTGGCTCTTCTCGATGTGCCGCACCAGCTCCTCCTGCTGCTCGTAGGCTGCACAGCAGTCCACCCAGCGGCATGCCTGCCGCCCGGCCACCACCCTGCCCGCCAGACCCAGCCCCAGGCTTCCAAGACCGGGGCCGGGGGGCAGCTGAGGCAGCGGGTAGGGGGGCGGCAGGCTCTGCTGGTGAGGCCCGAAGAGCTCTGAGAACTCGTCTGCAGGCTCCTGCTTCAGGAAGCCCCCCTTCCGGCAGGCTTCCAGATGCAAGGTGCCCTCGTGGCTCTCAGTGGATGCAGGGGTGGGCCAGGCCCGCTTGGGAGGACCCCCCAGGTCTCCTGGCAGAGGGGGACTCCGGAGCCCATTTGCACACGTCACTAGAGCCGTCTGGGAGGAGCGGATGATGGAGGTAATGCTGAGGCTCTCAGAGGAGGCACAGGGTGCGGAGGAGGCAGAGGAAGTGGGGGGCAGGCCCAAGAGGCAGCAGCGCTTGAGACCACCCTCGGTGAGGTGGGTGTCAGGCTGGGGGCCCAGGCCAGAGCCAAGTTCGCTGCCTAGAAGGTAGCAGGAAGGTGCAGGGTTGGCGAGGCCCCGGCTCGCGAGGTCCAGGTCTGTGTGCAGGCCGGTGGCTGGGGGTGCCCGGCAGTGGGTAGACAGGGGTGCACGAGCCTCCACGATGGCCTGGAAGTCGGGCAGGGATTCCTGCTTGATGTGCTGTGTGCCTGGGAGGCCGCCGTTCACATACGTGGCCTGGGGCCTAGGTGACCTGGAAGACAGCAGCCAGAGAGGTGATGAGAGGGTGGGCACTCCGAGGGGGGAGGCTCAGGCAGGGAAGGGCAGGGAACCTGAGGGCAGGGGGCTGGAGAAGCCTGGGGCAGGAAAGGGCGGCTAGGAATGGAAGCTGAGAAAGAGACGGTGTCCTGGAGGGCACGGAGGAGAGTGGAGGAAGAGGCAGGGTGCTGGGAAAGGGGTCAGGAGAGGCAGGAGGTCTGAACAGGGGGATGCGGTGAGGAGAAAGCAGGAAAGAACCCAGTTTCATCTTTACCAAAATCCCTCCGGCTGCATATGTCATCCCATCCTGCCTCCAAGGCCTCCCTGAGGTCTGCCCTGGTGCCTTCCCCACGACCCCACACCCCTGTGAGCTCTACAGGAAAGAGGCTGTGGCTGGCATTTTGAGGGACACTCAAGTCTAGCCTGTTTTCAATTCCACTTACATGTCCCTTAAATATTTCTTCATTTTTGTTGTCTTTCTTAATTTCAAAAAGTGTTCACTGTATAAAGTTTTGCTCCAAACCTGCTAAGTCTTTTCCATTGTTAATGTCGGTGGGTTGGGGAATTCTGAAGCACAGTCATGGTGGGAGGAACATTTTAGGAATGACTGAGGAAAAGCTTCTTGAGGGGATGTCCCAGACTTTTAAAACCAGACACCAAGAGGCCCCTGACTGCACAAAACCACAATTTTGGGGGAGAGTCGTGGGGAAGGCCAGAGGTGGCAGCAAGTGGGAGGCAGGAGATCTGGGTTCCAGGCCGGGCTCAGCCCCATCCCAGGCGTGCAAACTTGGGCAAGTGACTTTGCCACCCTGGGCCTCCGTCCCCATCCACAAGTTGGAAACAGTTCTCCTCCTGAGAGTGAGGAAGGCGCAGCTGGGCAGGGCTGGGGTTTGCCTCTGTGGTCGTCCTGCTCACGTCTGTGGTGCACAGGGGTTCCCAGAGAGGATGTGGGAACCTTCTGTCTATCCACTTCACAGCCAGCCAGGTTCAAGAGCGACAGGACGATCACCACACTGCCTGTCCCCTGAGGACTCTGAGCAGGAGGGGGCCAAGACACTGGGCTGAGGGCCAGAGAAGCCCCTGATGGCTCTCCGGCAGAACTGGAAGCCTGGGTATGTGCCCAGAGTCTGACTCGGACACATCCTGTGACCGTGCCCCTGTCTACGCGTGAATGAGGTCTGATGCTCTCTACCTCACAGGGCGGCTGCCAGGATCACGTGAAATGAGGCCGTGACAGCCTTCTGTGAAGAGGATGGCAGGGTGAATGGTGCTGTGATTACAGCCTTTGTGGGAACTGCCATCCTGGGCTCTTTGCAGCCAGGGCTGTGGGGGCATCGGGTATCTGTTGACAAGTATCTCTCTGTTTCCCAAGATGAGTCAAGTCTGGGAGGGTGGAAGACAGCCCTGCAGCCCACAGCCACCTCCCTCTTGGGCTCCCTGCAGCTGTAGCATCCCAGCTCCAGCCATGAGGTCGAGGGCAAAGGACAGGGCAGAAGAAGGAACTTGGTGCCAGGAGGCCCTCAAATCCTCGGCTCCAATTCCAGTGCTAACAGATAGGGAATGGAGCCAAGAGGGCTCGTGGCTTCCCATGGTCACACAGCGGCAAACCAGGGGCAGGTCTCGGGCCAGAACCTAGGTTCACGTCCCCCAGATGTGCATGTTTCTGCACGTATAGCACTGACCTGAAGCTCTCTCTGGATAAAGGTGAGGAGGGTGGAGGATGAGGCTTTTCTGTTTGCTTGTTCCTCAACTACACTTGAACAACCTCCTCTGCCTCACTCACTAGTGACTTCTCTTCCCTCCCAGGAACTCTGCTGTCCAGAGTTTGGCACAGATGGTCCCTGGATGGAGCTAGAAGGCGCTCTATTCCGAGGTAGACCGCCACCCCCCCCCGCCCCCCAACCAGGCCCATCATCCCCAGGAGAAAGCTCCAGGTATCTTCAAAATCTGAAATAAAGGTTGTGACTTTACAGAGCTTAATACAAAGGCAAAATAAAAACATTAGCTGCTCTCCGCAGGATTGCAATCCTGGGCCTAGCATGGGCAGGGAAGAGCACCCAGGTAGCCATCTATTTGGAGCAACTACTTTGAAACAGCATCCAGTTAAATCAGCTGTACCCAAACTCAGCAAAGTTCGAACTGCATTCAGAGGGAGGGGCTCAGGCCTTGATGCTTATTGACTCCAAATGCCAGCCGAGCAGCCCCTCCCTGTCCCCGTGAGTCCTGGCAAGCAGCTCTGGTCCTGCTCAGCCGCTGAGCCCTGGACAGCCCTGGGCAACTCCCATCCCATCTCTGGGCTGAGAAATTGTGACTGTGGGTCCCTAGACAAAGTGAACAACTGCTGAGCAGCCGAATGTGCCAGGCGCTTTCCTGAAGGCCATCTCACAGAGTCCTAATACTGTGGGATACTGTTGAATGCATGGACAAGTTCTTCAAGGCAGATCCTTCCATCTGTGTTTCACACCTATGGAAACTGAAGCCCACAGGGGGAGTCAGAGATAGAGTAGGATTTCGAGCCTGGATCTGTTTGACTCAAAAGCCGAGGATTTTCCCACAGCACTCCGCTGCCAGGGGCCCCAGCTTCCTCGTCTTTAAAATGGATTTGACTTGATGACCATTACATTTCCTTGCAACATCAATGTTCCAATTATCAAGGACTCATATGTTCTTCCGTCCATCATCCTGGCCCCTGGGTGGGGGCTGCTAAAGTTGGGATAATCATTTCTCCAGCAGAGGCTCAAGAGAAGAGGAGGTCAATCTCAGGCCTCACGGGCCCATGCACCTCTTGGTTCGGGGGCTGCAGTCTGAGCAGAGGGTTGGCGATTTCACACAACAGGCATTTCACTGTGCTGGGTGATGATGGGACACAGAGCCGATTTGGAGATGCCATCCCTGTCCTTGAGAAACTGCTTTCAAGTGGGGAAAAGTGTGGACCAGCCCCCTGAGGGAACGTTTATGCTTTGCTGAGGGGCGGGTAGAGTTCTGGAGAAGAGAAGAGAGCCAGTGGGCTCAAAGGGCAGGATGTGACGATATGGAAGTGTACGGCCAACTCAGAGAGAGGCCAGGAGGCTGGGTGGTCACAGGGGAGGCGATTCCCAGCCCTCCTGAGGGCCCGCTCACTCTGCATTTCTCTCCACATTTTACAGGTAAGGAAATGAGGCCCAGAGAGGTTCAGCATCTTGCCCGTGGTCATGCAGAGAACCAGAGGTGCAGCCAAGCCTTGAACTGCACTTAACAATACATTCTGCTGGCCACGGCATCTTAAGCACAGAAACGACATAACCAGGACATTGCTGAAGTTATTTAAAACTTCTCACCACCTGCTAATGATCTCAGGCTAGTTCCAGAGCCTCTCTGGCCTCAGTTTCCCTCATCCTATGGCTATGTGGGTTCAGCAAGCTAATGCACGTAAAGGGCCTGGCTCTGCGTGAGGCGCATGATAAACGCTCCATGACCTGGGCCTTGGAGGACAATGGTGAGGCTGAAACCAGCTAATATGCACTCACAGTAGTCACTGAACAAATGGGAGCTATTTTTATTAGAACTTGAAAGTTGGGTTGGAGTCGAGGAGGCTGGTGAGGTGGCTGCTGCAGGAACCCAGGCAGTAGATTAAAGCCCTGAGATGGGGAGGGGGCAGCAAGAAGGGAGAGGAGGGGCCCCAAACACAGCATAATCCAGTGAGAAAGAGGATTTGGATTGGAGATGGGATAAAGGGGTTAGGCCCTCTCTTTCTTTAGGAAAATGAGGACTTCTGAAAGTGTCAGATCAAATTCAACCACTTTGGTAGCAGGGGAAGCAGGAATTTAGATAGATTCCAGGTACTGTCATATGCCCTAAATTGTCAAAAAGACAATTGGAGTAATATTTCTGATCCTCTCTACCAAAAGAAAATTCTACTGCCCAGTTTCCCCTAGGTCAGCATAGCTTCTACCCCAAGTTAGAATGAATTTCACTGGAGAAAGTGGGTGCAGCTGGGGGAGCCTTAGTGACTATCAAGCAGATAAAGGCGTGTGAACTTCGCTAAACCATGCACAGCTCAGAGTCTAAAAGATGCTTCATCCTATATCACTAATATCAAAGAAGGCCACAGGGAATCTGAAACCTCAAAGGAAAATGATTCCACGTGGAAAGATTGCTCATCCCTCTCTTTAAAGTACCTCACATTGCAGAGCTCCCACTCAGGTGCAATCTCCATCAGGGGAGACCTTTGCTTTCTTCACCAAGCACCTCTGACAGTGCTGGCACACACTAGGCACTTGAAAAACGGCTGGTGGAAGGATGAATTGTGAACAGGAAAATGGGTCAATCTTTTTATTTTATTTTATTTATTTATTTATTTATTTATTTATTTATTTAAAGATTTTTATTTATTTATTCATTTATCCCCCTCTTGCTGCTTGTGCTCGCTGGGTCAGCTAACCACGCCGTGCGGGCGGGCTTGCCTTCACCAGGAGGCCCCAGGAACTGAACCCGGGGCCTCCCATATGGTAAACGGGAGCCCTACTGATTGAGCCACAGCCGCTTCCCTGGGTCAATCTTTTTAAATTTCTGGTCTGTGAAATAGGCCTCAGGTCAGCAGCCCCAGGGGAAGTCCCCAGGGCCAAGTGGGTGTACACAGAGGGTATTTACCTTTGACTTCTGCCTCTATCAAACCTCTGCAGAGGGCACAGACCTGCTCCATGAAGCCCCAGAGGCACCTCTGGGACCCAGGGAGATGCTGCAGGAGGCAGGTTTCAGTCCCATATATAATTTGATGGAACATATGCCCAGAGGTGGACATCACTGGAATCACACAGCACTGAATGGATGGCTGCCAGCCTTGGGCTCCGTGGGGTGATGGCCTCCTGGGGAAGGAGGTAGTCTGGGTGGGGGAATCTCCCTCCATCCTACAAGTACAATATTAGCACTATGTAAACCCTGGGGTAGATTTTCCTTCTCCAACCCACCCCTGAATCTTCCTCTTTGGAAAGACACCTTGGCCCCTGCAATGGGGAAACCACTTCAAGGCCATGGCCAAGCAGGAGTTGTGGGTGCTAGGCCAGGCAGACATCTTCATGCTACCAAGCTCTGGATGGTTCCTTGCCCTCCTGTGCCTTAGTTTCCCCAAGTGCCTCACAAGCTAGGCAGACTCAGGGAGGTCTGGAGGCCCTTGGAGCCTTGGTTACAAGGAGGGGCCACAGGAGGCAACTGACAAGTAGAGATGGGCACATACCTGTTGTCAGGGTGGGGGAAATGCAGCAGCCTCTCGCAGGCTGGGGCGTGACTGCGAGGCGGTGGGGTTCCTGCAGGGAGAAACAGGCCCTGGTGGCAGGTGGGGACAGGGCCTTCAGCAAGGTCCATGTCCAGGAGGCTCTTCTTCTCTGAGCCCGGGGTGCGGTGGCCGTAGCTCCCGTTCACTGGACAGAGAAAGGCAGGGAGAGAGGAGAGGAGACAGGTGAGAGGGGACAGCCTGTGTTAGGGCGCAGGGAGAGGGTGGTCCTCGGAGTGCAGTGTGGGCAGAAAATCCTCGAGCCAACATGAATTGAACCCCTGCTGCGCTCAAGGCACCTGGGACACCTCATTTGATTCCCAGAACCGCCCAGCACGGTCAGTACATGGATTGACTCAGAGTCATCCAAGTTTCAGATGACGATGCTGAGAGTCAGTGGCTAAATGACCTTTCCACAAACCCCAAGCACTTACTAAGAATCCCACACGAGGTGTAGGAAAGACTGGGGAACCAGACAGACTACCTCCTGGTCTCTTGGAGCGTGCAGCTTCCTGTCCTCAGGTTGGACACACTGCGCTCATTTGAGAATTTGCAAGAAACTGCTGTGGTTGGATTTAGAGCCAATGCTGCCCAGCGGGTCAAGAGAAAGCATTAGTGACCTCAGAAACATCACCGACATGGCAAGCAGCAGGTGCTCACTAAAGAGCATCTGCTATTGTTATTACCAAAGCTCAATTCTACATGGTTTTCCAAATTGCATTACACCCTAGAAATACAGTGTATAGTTATTTACTACAGTTCTAGTTATTCACCAATTTACAGTTCTTCGCCGAGTAGTTCTGTATCCTCCACGGTTCTCTGACAGCTTCACTATTATATGCCTTGCCTTGCCCAGCTCTCTGGTTTTTTATGAAGATTAATTAAGGCAGTAGATGTGAAAGCCTCTGAAAAGCTATACAAAGTGAAATAAAAATGTAAGGCATGGTTATTCTAAGTCATTTCCCCTCTGTTGTGTGAGGAGATTAATCTGGAACCTATCTTTGTAGACTCTCTGCTTACCTCACAGGTTTATGCTGACAAGGAAAGGACATGAGCTTTGGGGCCCAGCAGACCTCAGTGTGAGCCCCTGCTCTGCCCTGCACTAGATCAGTGCCTCGGACAAGCCCCTCGCTGACCCTCAGCTTCCCTGTGCCCAAAGGCGGCGGTTGCACCATTTCTCACAGAGGTTGCGAGGCTTTGAGAGCAGGGCTGCAAAGCCCCTGGCCCAGGCAGGCACCTGGTAGTGCTCCAGGAAAGGAGGTTGTTCTTATTGTCAAATAGCACTTTGAAAAGTACCCAGTGACCTAAAGATGCAAGAAAACAACAATAAAGGCCCAAGTACTGTCCAGGTACTCTCAACATTGAGCAAGATAAACCACCAAAATGAGGCAAGACCTGAGTCCAGCACATTATCAAACCCTTCAACGGAATGTCAACAACAAGAGTGGCATTTGCTGAGGTGTACATGCTGGCCCTGGGCTATGACTTACATCCATTATCTCATCTGAGTTTCACCACTGCCCACTGAGATGCTATTATTATTATTATTCCTATTTTACAGAGGAGAAAACGGAGGCTCAGCAAGGTTAAATCACTTGCCCAAGATTACACAGCTAGTAAGTGTCTGAGCTGGATCTCTAGCCCAGGCTGGTCAGGCTCAAACCCCACGTCTTTATCACTATGTAATAAGAAGTAGCCTTAGGGAGCCAAGCATCCAGCCACTCCCAAGGACCACTCCCAAGGCAGCTCCTTCAGCACACAGCTCTCCCTGTGCCAAGGCCAGGCACTCTGCGCAAACTTGCCATGTGCCCCCTTGTCGAGCTCTTGACAGTTTGTAGCTGAGAACATGACTCTCTCAAGGTCTCAGGGCAGGTGAAGGGCTCATATGAGTCTCCAGGTTCCCAGGCATGGGTGGGCCTGCTGGAGAGGGCTCTGGCAAACGTGCTCAGAACTGGCCCTCCATGCACCCTTCCCTGATCAAGCCCGGAGCCTGTGTCCCGCGGCGAGGAGGGCTCACTCCTGCTGGCTTTGGCCACTCCTCAGTCAGCCCCTCACAAGCTTATTTCTTAATAACTTGGTTGTTTTTTAATTAAAAAGAAATCCTTGGTAACAAATGTGAATGGCCTGTTTAATGAGAGCAGGCTGCTGTTCGTTGAACTCCATCTCTGCTTGGCGTTCTTTACGCATTCCAAATCGTTTCTGCATGTAATTTTATTGTCCCATTGAGGCAAACCCTGGGACTGGGCCTCAGAAAACTGGATAATTTTATGACCATTAATAGCACTTGGAGCAGAGGGAGTTTAATCATGATACGGGACTGTTTCACCAGGGCCTTTCTCCTAGAGTCTTTGGAGGCAGCTCTGAGCTTCCTTCAGGGACCCTGTGGCCCTTTGAGGTCCTCAGGGATCTTATCTCCATCCTTCCCTTGAGGGAGAGAGATGGAACATGGGTGCTCCGGAAGGCGGTGGGAGCCCAGCATTTACAAGTCCTTACAACATGACAGGCACATTCAAACCATACAGGTATCTATCCTTGTGGGGCAGGCTCATTACAGCCATTTTCCAGATAGGAAAACCAAGGCTTGGCAAGATCGGGTGCCTTCGACAGGCTCAGGAGTCTGTAACTGTGAGGCCACAATTCAATCCCAGAGCTCTCAGACTTCAAAGCCCAAGTTCTGTCCCGCTGCCCTTCAGTCCACCAATGAGTAACTGGAGACCTACAAACGAGAGCCCCCACATTTCATGCAAATGAAGATCCTATTGGAAAGGCTTTGGGAATGTAAAACACACTGCCCAAGTAAAACCATTATGACTCCTACTTTAGGCTTTGCAACAACTCTGCCATTTACAGACACAAAGGCTCAGAGGTTAGGTGGTTTGCCCAAGTTCACAGAGAGAGAAAGGGACTGAGTTGAGAAAGGAACCCATCACCTTCGTGGGAAGAAACAGACATTACTCAACAAACAATTGGAGCCTGTTAGCTGGATGCTCTAAGAGGTTTTCCTACAATAAATAAACAAGTCAGCATTCGGAGGGAGGGAGGAAGGAAGAAGCCACCACGGTCACAGTTTGGCACTGCAGGGTGCTACAAGCCCACTGGGGCCCTCATTTAATATGACCAGAGTGAGCGCTTAGGCCTCCCCACCTTGCAGAGGGACACTGAGCACCAGAGCTGGCAAGGGGCTGCCCAAGTTCACAAAGCATTGCTGGCAGAGTCAGGGCCAGAACCCAGGTCTCCAAAAGCCCAGACCAGGTTCGAGCCCAAGTAGCCTGCTTTCTCAAAGCCTGGAAGTTAAACCCAACCCTGTAACATGTGTCCCAGAGATGATGCCGCCATTGCAAAAATCTGGGTACCTTTGCTGCTGCCCGCCATGGGCCCAGCCCTGCCAAGAAACCTCTCGCTGCCCTCCTGCCTGCTGATGTCTTGCCTCACAAGTCCCAGATGGGTGAAGCCCCATCCTGATTGCTTTTGTCTCTGAGAATCAAGGGTAGAATCTTTCCCTAGGGAAGCAGGGAAGAGAGAGGGGTGGGTAGACCCACTGCCCTGAGGCTGGCGGGTAGGGTGCCCTGGGAAGCAGTTCTATCTCCCTCTGTGCAACAGGGGTCAAGAGCAAACCCTGGATCTGGCTTTTCCCCACGTAAATGAGCTCTGAAGGTAAGAGGAGCCCATGTTCATTTATACAAGTTGGTAAGAAATCCTAGAATGTCCAGGCTGAGATTGACTATTCCATTTATAGATGAAGAAACTGAGGCTCAGAGAGGGAAATGACCTGCCCGTGGCCACACAGCAGATCCGTAGCAGAGCCTGGACTGGCACCCTAAGGCTAGGTAAGAATTTGGTTTGGTTTCCTCTTTAAGCCTTAGTTTCCCCATCTGTAAAATGGTGATAACACCTACCTCACAAAGTTGTGAGAACTGAGATTATGAATGCAATAAATACAATTGGCAAGGTGCCTAGCTCACAGTAACTACACAAAAACCAATGATGATGATGATGATGATGATGATGATTTCTTCTATTTCTCCCTGAACTTGGGTTGGGGCAAGGAGGCAGAGCCCTTTATGAGAAGCATTCTGTCCCCAGAAGGGCCAGGCCTGGATGACCCTGAGGCCAGACTCAGAAGGACAAGCCCCTAAGGCTTGGGGATCACCAAATGCAGGACCAGGCAGCCTGAATGAGGTCATAGCCAGCAAATCTAAAGCAAATGGCCCCAGCTACACACGAGAGATTTGCAAATTACCATAATGATTTAGCTATAAAGCAGCACCATAATATAAGGTGACTCCCCACAAGAATTTTAATTTGTACTGAAACCTGACAATACTGTAGGAGAGTGAACAATGCTGTGTTCACCATCTTGGGCCCAGCTGCTACCTCATTGCAGCACCAGGAGCAGCCAGCAGTCGGTTCAAGGTCTACCAGATGACGATTTCCTCATTCACCAACAAGCAGGTTTTCAGTGCTTACCAGGTGCTGGGCTCGGTGTTTGGGCACCGCACCTAATAGTTTACAAAAACATTCTTGCAGCCATCACCAGGCTCAGAAAGGGCAAGCAATGTTCCCAAGCTCACACAGCAAGCATAGGGCTCAGATCTGAAATGGATCTCCTGATATCTACCCAGCAAACTTTTTCTGTAAAGTGTCAGATCATAGATAGCAGTCTCTACCACAACTACTCTGCTGTACTGATAAAAGAAGCCATAGACAATATGTAAACAAATGCATGGGGCTGTGTTCCAATAAAACTTTATTTAGAAAGATTAAGTAGCAGGTCAGAATTGGCTCTTGGGTTGTAATTTGCCAAACCTTGATCTGGAGTAGAGCTTTGCAGTTATAAAGACAGGGATTAAAAATCTGATGCTATCATAGTTTCTGAGTGGCACTTTGCTGCATCTGTAAAAAGGGGAGAATAAAATCCTCACCACAGAGTGGAGATGCTGATGTAAAAATCACTGCCAAATACTGCACACAGGGCTGGCCCCTGATGGGCATTTCATAAATGGTAGTATCTTCAGCTTGGCTCTGGGCCCCTCACTGCCTGGGCTCACCCCTCCCACCTGGGCGTTCCCTCGCACTCCCATGATGCTTTGCTGCTGTGCTGCCACAGTCCTCTCCCATCCAATCAGGGGGGTCTGACACATCCCAAACTCCTCTACTGTCCTTTGGAGCCTAGCAAACATGCATCTCCTTCCAGAATGTTCTCTGGTCTTTCTCGTCCTTCCTGAGCTCCCCCACCTCAGAGCTCAAAGCAGTTCCTGCAAATCGCTGCCATTTAGTGTGGCACCTACTGCATAACTGCCATATGCCAAATACTTTACATGTTTTATCTCTAAATCTTCACGGCATCAACTACAACGTAGAGATTAAGATACTCTGTATTTCCACACTGATGCTTTTAAGTGCAATTAAATTCCTGCCTCCCCTACGAGTCTATGATCTTCCTCAAGACAAGAATCTTGGAGCCCCAGAGCCCCTGAAGGTCAGTGCGTCCAAAGACATGGTTTTGTCCAAACTACTTCACATACAGAAGAGAAAATGAAGACCCAGAAAAGAGAAGAGGCTTGTCTAAGTCACAGAGTGAGTTCTCCAGATACCTGGACCCCACTGGGAACATTGCCCCTCATTCCTAGCAATGGTTAGGCCCACAGTAGGTGCTTGGAAACTGGAAGGGTAGGTGGCTGGAAGGACTTACAAGTTCATTTTTGTCCTTCTATGTACGGACACTGTGACTCAGGGAAACTAGACAAGCTTTTGTCAGATATACCTAGGCTGAATTGTTCTGCCACTGCTCTGCCACTAACCTCTAGGCTATTTAACCCTAGAAGAGTTACCTTGCCCCTATGAGCCTCAGTTTCTTCATCTGTAAAATGGGGATGGGAATCCCAGCTTCAGAGGATGGCTGGGAGGGTTAAGTGAGTTAGTAAGTGTGCAGTCCCTGGCATGGGGCCTGGTCAGAGTCAGCCCTCAGGAAAGCTCTCTCCCTTTTGTTTTCCTGACAGGCAGGGGAGAAAAGGTCACAGCCTCCCTGGCACAGAGGCCTCTTTACTGGGCAATAAGCTCCTGCTGCCACTGAAAGGGCAGCCTCAGGTCAGTGGGGCTCTGCCAGCAGCCCTTCCCTAGGAGTCTGAGCAAAGGTTCCAGAGTCAGTCAAGCAGAGAGGGCCTCCACCTGCTCTCTGAGCCTGAGCTGTGCCCTCTGGACCATGGAGGGGTGGGCTATCCTTGACAATGCTGGTATTGAGTGTCTCCCATGTGCCAGGCTAAGACAGAGGGAGTCCCCCAGAGATCACAGGGGCAGGATGCACGGTGCTTCACACTTTTCAGGGCCAAGCAGGGTGTGCTGGATTGAACTGTGTCCCCCCAAAAGATGTTAAAGTCCTAATCCCAATTCCATGAATGTGACCCTGTTTGGAAAGAGGATCTCTGAAGAGGTGATTAAATTGAGATGAGGCCAAACTGGAAAGTAGAACTTGAGTTATGGCTTGCCGGCAAGCCATGGCCAGAACGCTACAGATGTTGGAGAAAGCACGGCACTGCAGACACCTTGGTTTCACACTTTGAGTCTCCAGGACTGAGATGATGTATTTCCATTGTTTCAAGCCATGCAGTGTGCGGTACTTCTGACACCACACAGCAGAAGCAGAGCCAGCCCTGAATGCATGCTGCCGATTCAGAGCTTAGACTTTTCTACCTCACGGAGCAGCCTCGTCATGCCTTCTTTTCCTTCCTCAGAAAACCCAAAGGCCTGGGGACCAGCAGGAAGTGGGGGCTTCTGAAAGAAGAGAAACAGGAAGGTGGGCAGCTGGGCTTTTTCTCCAGTCTCCAGGCCCAGCAGGATGAGTTGCCAAGGTCCACTCATTCAGCCTGGAGTCACCTCAGGGTGTTCACGGCTACCAGGAGGCCTGTAACCTCAGAGCGGCAGTGCCTGATGCTCAGGATCTCATGCCGGCAGATGACTGCTTGCTATCCCTTATTCCAGACCCCAAGAACCCTATAAAGTCCCCTTTAAAGCTAATCTGGATATACAGGAACTTGGGCCAGTAAAACCTGAGCAAGCTCACCGCTGGATGGTGCCTCAAAGGAGCACGAGCAAGCCCGCAGCTCTATCCCAGTCCAGGGCCAGGAAGTAAGTGGCCCAGGGCTGGCTACATGTGTAGGGACAGCCATGTATGTATACAAACATATATGTGTGACAAGTCTTTTTTTCCTCTGGCTCTTTTGTTACTATAAAACTAGCACATATTTGTTGTAGAAAAAAATAGAGAATGTACCTAGGCAACAATTACATAATAGATTTTACCTGTAAGGCCCTGACCCAGCGAGAGCCACAGCAATATTTCCCTATGCCTCTATATACTTTTAAAACAAAAATAGTATAATATTATGCAGTTTCTCATAATTCTTTTCATGTGTAATGTATCATGAATACCAAAGTTTACAGAGTGCCCATGATGTGCCAGGGATAGTATTAGCCTCTTTCCATGCCAGAACCCCACTTCCCAGAAGAAACTGAGAGAGTGACTTGTCCAAGGTCATGCAGCATTTTAAATGGTGGCGTCAAGATGCAAGCCCAGATCTATCAGACTTGGGATGCAGTGCTGACCCAGGCGTTGTTCCACGTCAGACAGATTTAGAGTAGATATGCTTTCCCAGTTTCCATTCCCTCCTATCCTCTTCCTAATAGAGTCCCATAGCTATAGGGCTTGAGAAGGAGAGGCAGTATAGCTTAGCAGTTATGGTTGCTCAGAGTTATGTACCCCAGAAACACATGTTCTTAATCTTAATCCATTGCTGTAGGTGTGAATCCACTGTAAATGGGACCTTTTGATGAGGTTACTTCAGTTAAGGTTTGGCCCAGTGAAACAGGAAGGGTCTTAATCCTCTGACAAGGCCTTATAGGAAAGGCCATTGAGAGAGAAGCCTGAGGAAGCAGCCAGAAGCTGGCAACCGAACCCAGAAGAGAAAGAGAAGGCGCTGCCATGTGCACTGTCACGTGACAGAAAAATGAAGGACCAAGGATTGCTGGCAGCCAGCACCAGAATGCTATAGTCTTTAGGAAGAAAGCATTGCCTTGCTGAAGCCTTGATTTTGGAATTCTCCTAACCTCAAAACCATGAACCCACAAATTCCTGTTGTTTAAGCTAACCCGTCATATGATATTTGCTTTAGCAGCTGGGAAATGAAGGCAGCAGTTAACAGTGCAGTCACTAGAGCCATCCGGACTAGGTCTGAATCTTATTTTTACCACTTACTTTCTGTGTGACCTTGTCTAAATCAAACAACTGAGATTATCTGTGCCTCAGTTTATGAAGCTGAAATGAATTAATATGGCATTTGTAAAGCACCTAAAACAGTACCTGGCATGCAGTAAGCACTATGTAAGTGTTTGCTACCCCTGTTGTTCTTATCAATCCTATTACCAGAGAGGGTTTTGGGAAGCCTGAACCAATTATCATGTTCCCATCTCCTCCACCACAGTGCCAAAGAGAATGACTCTGGAATAGGCATGTAAGGCCATTTGGTTTAATTAGCAGAAGCTGGAACTTCCATTTGATGGATGGGAAAAGAGCAGCCTCTCCTCCCCTGCATGTGAATGAGGAAGCACCTAGCCCTGGGAGCTAGAGGAAACCATCTTGTTATTTCAAGAGAAGTTAATTGGAGAACATCAATAAACCAAAGTATCACAACCAACAGCAAAGAAACTAAGTCACAGCACTGGTGGCATTAAGAACTTCTTGTGTGAACAGTAAAGTTCCTATAGTGTTTTAAGCCTGTCTCAGATGGGTTTCTGTTACAACCCAAAGCATCCTTTTTTATACAATATTCTTTTACCAAATAATTTTTATTTACTCCTACAACCTTTGTCTTTTACTGAGAACATTTCATCCATTTACACCACTCACATTTAAAGTAATTACCATCTCACTGTCCTGATTTTGTGATAATCAGGGTAGGCTAAAAATTCACTATATTAGAAACCATGCATGTGTCCCCAGACCTAGTTTTTCTCCCTAGGTCTGGTTTTTAGAATGCTGGTGATAAATTAAGCCTGATTTATTATATGACCATCCTGTATGGGAAATGACTGTAACTTTGGGTATCTTTGGTCAACCTTAAGAGATATAGCAGGGGGATGGATGTCACTCGGGTGGTTGGACGTCAGTCTCCCATATGGAGGGACCTGGGTTCGATCCCTGGGACCTCCCAGTAAAAATTAAAAAAAAAAAAGAAAAATATAGAAGGCATGTGGGCCACCAGGACCTGTGTGCGGGTGCACCACCAGGCCCTGCGAGCAGGTATGCCGCCAGGTCCTGTGAGTGGGTGTACCGCCAGGCCCTGCAAGCCATGCAGCAAGATGATTATGTAACAGGAGAGTGACACAAGGGAGAGCCAAGATGAGATGCACAGAAAAACCAGGAACTAAGGTGGCGCAGGTGTTAGGACGCCTCTCCCCCACATCGGAGATTCTGAGGATCAAATCCCAGTGAAGACAGGAGAAGGATGAGAAGCGAGGGCAGGAAACAGACACAAAGAGTTGCCCAGCGAATGGACACAGAAACAGCAAAAACGGGGGGGGGGGGAGGAATGGATAAAAGTAAATAAATAAATCCTTAAAAAAATGTATAGGGGAGTAAGATACAGACTATAGTTAGTAGTAAGACTTTATACTCCTTCATGATTTGTTAACAAATGTTTCACAACAATGCAGGGTGTTTGTTGCGGGGGGGGGTGTGTGATGTGTGGGAGCCCTGTATGATGTTATGCATATTTGTTTTGTAAGAACACGATGTTTACTGAACACTTATAGTTTATGTATGGTCATGTATGAATGATAAATTGTTTTTAAAAAAGTAAAGTAATTACTAAATAATTGGGTTTAAATCTACAAGCTTACTATTTGTTTTTTATTTGTCTATGTTCTTTTTCTCTACTTTCTTCCCTTCTTTCATATTACTCAATTATTTTCTACTGTTCCATTTTCTCCCTCTATTAGCTTATTAGATAAACATTCTTTTATTTTTCTTTTAGAATGACTATCCTAGCAATTACATCATACATTCTTGACTTTTTACAATCCAATATAGATTAATTATTTACTACTTCCTGGACAATGCAAGGACCTTAAGGCTCTTTAATTCCATTTCCCAATTTACCACCCCCACACACAAACACTCTCATACACACACACACACACACACACACACTTTGGGTTACTGGTATGGATTTTACTTCTACAGATATTTTTAAACCTCACCAGATTTTATTGATGTTTTGCATAGGCAATAGTCATTTAAATATTTTTGCTTTTCTTTCTTACTTATGCATCCTTCTGCATGAAGACTTTTTTTAAATTGTGAGTTTGCTGGCAAGAGATTTGCTCAACTTTTCTTTGTCTTAAAATGTCCTTATTTCACCTTTATTTCTGAAGGATATTTTCACTGGGTACAGAATTCTAGGTTGGCAGTTATTTTCTTTCAGTATATTATAGATTCAGTCCATTGTCTTTCAGCTTTCATCATTTCTTCTGTAAAGTTATCTGAAATCTTTTTGTGCTCTTTTGAAGATACTGTATCTTCCCCTCACCCTTGACTACTTTTAAGATAGTCTCTTTTTTAGTTTTCAACAGTTTGACTATTATTATGATGTGCCTAGGTGTTATTTTCTTTGTATTTATTCTGACTGAGGTTCATGTGACTAGATGTCTTCTCCCAGTTTTGGAAAAGTACTGACAATGATCTCTTCAAAATTTGTTCCTGCCCCCATTATCTTTTCCCTATCTTTATGGGACTACAATGGCATGTAGGTAAGATCTTTTCACCATGTCCCATCTATCTTTTATGCTCTTTTCTATATTTTCCATCCTTTTAAAATATTCATGCTTCAATATGGATACTGCCTCCTGATCTGTTTTCCAGTTCACTGATCCTCTCTTTAGCTGCACCTATTTTATTAAATTCATCTTTTGAGATCTTAAATTTAGTTACTATATTTTTCAGCTTTAAAATTTCCAATTGATTTATTTTTATAGATTTTGGCTGTCTATTGAAATCTTCCTTTTGGTCATCCATTTTCTTGAACATATTAATCACAGTTATTTTAAAGCCTGTGTCTGATAACTCCAATATCTGGATGTCCTGTGAGTCTGTTTTTATCATGCCTTCCCAAGTCCTGTCTCTTGGTATGTCTGACAATTTTTTAAATTGAATACCTAATATAGTATATGAAAATCTGCACAGGCTCTAGATGATATCTTCCTCCAGGGAGAATTTGCTTTTGCTTCTTAAAAGAAATTAAATGGGAAAGAACTTAATCCTGTCTGAGATTCAGCTATATTAAAACTGGACTTCTACTTTATACTTCTGCTATGATGCTGCCTTTCTGGAGCCCCAACTAAAAGTTGGGATGCCAGGGGCCCTCTCCTCTTTGACCCTGTACATCAATATTTGTCTTTCCAACACTGTAAGCTGTTGAAAGCTTTGCCTAGCTTCTCAACCTCTTAGCTTCCACGCTCTGTTGATTTTTTGGCCCCTTAGCCTGTGACTTAACAATCAGCAAATATCTTGGGAGGAAAACAACACTTTTTGGCACTTCTCATCTTGCTGGGATCTTGGTGTCTCAAATCTTGCCTTGGTAGCTCTAAATTCCAATGTTTATCTCCAAAGCACAGGAAGGATGCAGAAAGCTCTGGTCACCTGTGTGATTGTTGGTCCTACATCATTTACAACTGGCAAATGCCTGAAGGAAAGAAATGGCACATAGTGTCAAATTCACTTAAATGCATTTCCGATCTCTCCAGCGTCTCTGTTCCTCAAGTCCTGGATGACTTGGTAGCTCCTTGATGCTTTCAAATACATGGTTTTTCTATTTTATACAGAGAGAAGGTTGGTTTGATAGAAGTTGATTTACTATAGCCAGAACAAAAATCCCGTTCCAACAAACAATTTAAATGATAGTATAGTATTAAATCATATGGTTGAGGAGCAGACGTTGCTCAAGTGGTCGAGTGCCTGCTTCCCATGTACGAGATCCTGGGTTTGATCCCCGGTACCTCCTAAAAACAAAACAAAAACAAACAAAAAAAACAACTCTCATTAGAGGGCAGATGTAGCTTAGTGCTTGAGTACCTGCTTCCCACGTACAAGGTCCTGAATTCAATCCCCAGTACCTCCTTAAAAAAAAAAAAAAAATCATATGATTATATGTATTAAATCACATGGTTGCACATAATTTATTAATCTATTTTCCAGAGTTGGGATTTAGATTGTTTCTAATTTTCACTTTTCTTAACAGTCATGTAATGAATATTGTAATAGATCTTTCTTCATATACATCCACATTTATAGCCTTAGGATAAATTCCTAGATGTGGGATTGCTGAGTCAAAGGAAATTTTAAGCATTTTGCTACTTGCTGTCCAAATTGCTCTCCAAAAGGGATATATCCATTTATACCATTGGCACTGTAGGAAAACACCTGTTTTCCTATACTCTCACAGCTTTGGATACTCTCATTTTTTAAAAGTCTGTCAATTTAACAGTTCTAAGTCATTTATAATAGAAAAGAATAGGAGGTAAACTATATAAACAATATTACAAGAATAAGTAATGTTACTCAGGAGAATTTTTATGTGCTCATTAAACATGATAATAAAACTCCACGATGTGAAATAAGTGTGGTCCAAAAACATCAATTACTTAAAAATGTGGAGTTGTTTTATTATTCAGTTAATTAAATAATTATTTTTGGTGCTTCTTCTAGTTAATGTGTGGAAATACTTTGTGTATCACAAAGTACACAACATATAAGCAATGAAGAAAGTCTCAAATGGTTATGAGGTAGTCATTCCTAAACCAGTCAATTCTCCCCAAACTCCCAGGGAAAAGAGGAATGCTCACAAGCCCATTTGGAAGAAAGGCTGGACAGAGGACAGAAGAAATTGTCAATAGTCAATCATGCTTTAAGAGAATTTATTTAATCACAAGGCAACTTATCATGAGTTTTACTGCATTTACTAAAGGTTTTAATTACAAGGGGAAGTATTTATAAGAATTATAGCAAATGAAAAGAAAGGATTCAAAATTCTGTATTCATCAATTCAATTTCTGGGCTTCTGGGTTGACCAAAATGGTGGCATAAGATGAATAAAGGTGCCGTTCCACCACAGACAGTTAAAGGATCATAGTAACTGAGCAAGTGCCAAATTAAGAAAACACAGCTTTAAAAACAGTAGGAAGTTCATGGAACCCTTGCTGGCCCCTCCCTCATGCCCTCCCTGATGTGTCAGTTCCATTGTCAGTCCTTGGCCAAGTTCAGGAGGAAGCATAGTAACCCCCATGCACATACTAGCATGCCAATCTGTTAGGTGGCAGGCTGAAAGACTAAACCACAAAACTCATCTCAGGCTTACCCTCCCAGAACTTGCCTGCAGGCAGAAGCAGCTTGCAGACAACTGCTGCAGTGTAAGAAACAAGTAAGCCCAACTTACCTGTGTCAAAGGATTACTTACTTTAAGTCGTGCAACAGAGCAACTGGGAGAGGGACAGAGTTTATTTTATAGGAAATAGAGGGGGATTTGCATTCCTGTAAATGGGGGAATTTCTAAGGTCATGAGCATGGACAAGGCCAGGAAAAGATGTAGGCTCAAAAAAGACAGAGAGATTCCTGCATGTCACATTTGCCTCAGCCTTATGTTTCCAATAAGAGGGCTAAACTCTGAAGGAGAACACCAGGCAAGACAGAGCCAATTTTCAAAAACTGTGCAAGGTGTTTTGGGCTTTGGTTTCTTTGTTTTTGTTAGCTCCTAGCACTCAAGGAAATCTCTGTTGTATCATTAGTTGAATAAAAACTCAAGGAATAGACATCTAAAGGACCTAAATCCCAGAGGCAACACTTCAAAATATTAAAATGTACAGCATGCATCAAAAGACCACAAGACAGACAAACAAACAAACAAACAAACACAAAACAGGATATAATGCCCCATCCAAACAAACAATATAAAAATCCAGAAACCATCAATGAAGAAGACCAGACTTTGAAGATACTGGACAAAGGCTTTAAAAAAATGATCCTCAATATGCTTAAGGATATAAAGGAAGACACAAAGAAAGAACTAAAGGATATCAGGGAAACAACGAATCAACAATAAGAGATTCTCAATAAAGAAATTAACAACTTAAAAAGAATCAAACAAGAATACTGGAGTTGAAAGATCACAATAACTGAAATTTTAAAATTGCCTGGAGGTTTGCAATGGCAGATTGGAGCTGGCAGAAGAAAGAATCAGTGATCGCAAAGATAAGGCAATTAAAATGATTCAGGCTGAGGAGCAAAAAGAAAAATAATTTTAAAAAGCAAACAGAGCCTAAAGAAAGACTTGTGAGACACCATCAAATGTACCAATATAGGCATTACGGGAGTGCCAAAAGGAGAAGAAAAAGAGAAAAGGGCAGAAGAAATAGTCAAAGAAATAATGGCAGAAAATTTCCCCAATTTAATGAAAGATATGAATATGCACATTAAGGAAACCCAATGAACCCAAACAGGATAAATTCAAAGAAAGCCACACCCATATAAATAGTAGCCAAACTGTCCAATGGCAAGGATAAGGAAAGAGTTCTAAAAGCTACAAGTGAAAAGCAATGTGTTATGTACAAAGAAGTCCCAATAAGATTAAGAGGCAATTTCTCATCAGAAACCATGAGGACAAGAAGGCAGTAGAATTATATATTTAAAGTGTGGGAAAAAAAACAATTGCCAGAATTTTATGTCCAGCAAAGACTGGCTTTCAAAATAAAGGGAGAGATGAAAACATTCCCAGATAAACAAAAGGTGAAGGAGTTCATCCCACTAGACCTGACCTACAAGCAGTGCTAAAGGGAGTTCTTTAGGCTGAAAGGAAAGGACACTAGACAGTGGACTAAAGTGACATAAATAAATTAAGACTCCCGGCAAAGGTAATCATATGGAGTAACTATAAATGCAAGTACTATTGCATTGTATTTTTTGGTATGTAACTTCATTTTTTACTTCATATAGGTGCTAAAATGCAAATGAATAAAAAAAGTAATGATAAATTCATGGCTTTGGGGGACATACAATGTATAAAGATATAATTTCCAACAAGAACAATAAAAAGGTGGGGAGACCAAGGGATATAGGAACAGTTTATGTGGTATGCTACTGAAGTTAAGTTGGTATAGAAGCAAATGTGATTGTTAAAGATTTAGGATATTAAATTTAAGCCCCATGGTCACAACAAAGAAAATATCTGAAAAATATATACAGAGGAAATGAGAAGGGACTACAAAAAAATCAAATAAATATGAAGGTAGACATTAACAGAAGAATTGAGGAACTAAAATGATATAAGACTTACAAAAAAACAAGTGGCAATATGGCAGAGGAAAGTCTGGCATTAACAGTAGTTAGTTTAAATGTAAATGGGTTAAACATTCCAGTCAAAAGGAAGAGATTGGCAGAATGGATTAAAAAATATATATGACCCAACTATATGCTTATATTATATATAAGAGACTGACCTTAAATTCAAAGACACAAGTAAATTAAAAGTGAAAGGATGAAAAATATATATACCATACAAATAGTAACCAAAAGAGAGCTGGGGTAGCCATACTAATATCAGATAAAATAGACTTTAAGTCAAAAACTGTTACAAGAGAGCGTATGTGGCTCAAGCAATTGGGCGCCCACCTCCTACATGGGAGGTCCCGGGTTTGGTTCCCTGTGCCTCCTAAAGACCAACAGATGCCACAATGAGCAGATGCCACAATGAGCAGAAGCGCAACCAGCAAGATACTGCAACCAGCAAGATGCTTCACCCGGCAGATGCCACAACCAGAAGATGCCACAACTAGCAGGACGCCACAACCAGCAGGGAATGAAAATAGCTCAAGCAGTCGGGTACTCACCTCCCTCATGGGAGGTCCAGGTTCGGTTCCCAGTGCCTCCTAAATAAGATGAGCAGACAATGCTCAGGCAGATGAGGGAGCCATCTCAGGATTGGGGGGCGGGGGGGGGGATAATAACAACAACAAAAATATTTTAAAAAACTTTTACGAATGACAAAAATATCACTATATACTGATAAAGGGATCGATTCAACAAGAAGACATAGTTATAAAAAGATGCACTTGATGGAAGAGTTTCAATTTGTATGAAGCAAATATTGACAGATTTGAAGGGAAAAGGAGACAGTCCTGCATTAGTGTAGGAGACTTCAATGCATCACTTCCAATAATGGATAGAACATCTAGACAGAAGATCAGTAAGGAAAGAGGAGACTTGAATGATACTCTAAACCAACTAGACCTAATAGACATATATAGAACAATTCATCCAACATCAGCAGAATGCACATTCCTCTCTGGTATACATGGATCATTCTTCAGGGTAGACCATATGTTAGGTCACAAAAGAAATCCCAATACTTTCAAAAATACTGAAATCATATGATGCAGCTTTCCCAACCACATTGGAATGAAGCTAGAAATCAATAACAGAGGGAATGCTGTAAAATGAACAAATATGTGGAAATTAAACAATGCACTCTTAAAGAACCACTATGCCAAAGAAGAATTCACAAGGGAAATTAGGAAATATCTTGAGGCAAATTAAAATGAAAACACAACATACTAAAATTCATGGAATACAGTAATGGCAGTGCCGAGAAGGAAATTTATACGTCTAAATGCTTACATTAAAAGAGAAGGAAAATCTCAAATTAGAGATCTAATCTCACAACTGGAGGATCTAGAAAAAGAATAGCAAACTAGACCCAAAGCGGGCAGAATAAAATAACAAAGATAAGAAAATAGACAAATGAAAGAGAATAAAAACCAATAGAGATAATCAACAAACCAAAAGTGGGATCTTTGAAAAGATCAATAAAATTGGCAAACCTTTACCTAGACTGACAAAAAGAAAGGACACAAATAAATTAAATCAGAAATGAGAGGGGAAACATAACTACTGACCCCACAGGGAAAAAAGGATTATAAAAGGATACTATGAACAAAGTATGTCAGCAACTTAAATAACCTAAATGAAATGGACAAATTCCTAGAAATATTCAAACTACCAACACTGACTCAAGAAGAATCAAAAACCTCCCAACAAAGAAATTCCAGGACCAGAAAACTTCAATGGTGAATTTTACCAACCATTCCAAGAAAAAATAACACCAATCCTATATAAACTCTTCCAAAAAACTGAAGCAGAAGGAACACTTCCTAACTGATTCTATGAGCCCAACATCACCCCAATACCAAAGACAGATAAAGATAGCTCAAGCAAGGAAAATTACAGACCAGTATCTCTTATGAATACAGATGCAAAAATCCTCAAAAAGATACTAGCAACCTGAATCAAACAACACATTAATTATACACCATGATCAAGTGGAATTTATCCCAGATATGCAAGGGTGGTTCAACTTGAGAAAATCAATGTAATACACCACATTTCTGTTTCCCAGTCACCAAAGCAAATACCTTACAGTGGGTTGGCTTAAACAATGGAAATTTATTGGCTCATGGTTTTAAGGCTAGAAGTCCAAAATCATGGCATCATCAAAGTGATGCTTTCTCCCAGATGATTTTGGGCCTGGCTACTGGTGATCTTTGGTCTTTGGCTTTTTTGTCACATGGCAATGCACATGGTGGCCTCTCCTGGCTTCTCCCTTCTCTTCTGGGTGCCTTGAAGTTCAGTTTCTGGCTGCTCCCTCTGGCTTGTTATTTTTTCCATCTTTCACTCTATTTATAAAGGACTCCAGTACTCTAGATTAAAGCCCAACTTGATTTATTTTAGCCACACCTTAACTGAAGTAACATCTTGAAGAGATCTTATTTATAATAGATCCACACTCACAGGAATGGATTAAGTTTCAGATCATGTTTTTCTGGGATACATAGCTTCAAGCCACTATATAGCACATTAGCAGAATGAAGGAAAAACAAAAAAACAAATGATCATTTCAATTGGCACAAATATGGCATTTGACAAAATCCGGCACGACTTCTTGACAAAAACACTTAGAAAATTAGGAAGAGAAGGAAACTCCCTTAATATGTTAAAAGGCATATATGAAAAACCCATAGCTTAAATCATACTCAATTGTGAAAGTCTGAAATCTTTCCCTCTAAGATCAAGAACAGTACAAGAATGCCACTGTAACCACTGTTGTACTAGGTGTTGTACTAGATATTGTACTAGATGTTCTAGACAGAGCAACTGGGCAAGAAAAAAGAAATGAGAGGCATCCAAATTTGAAGGAAGCAAAACTTTCCCTATCTGCAAATGGCATGATCCTATATATAGAAAATCCTGAAAAACCTACAACTAAGCTACTAGAGCTACAAAAACAAATTCAGGCAAGTGGCAGGGTACAAGATGAACATGCAAAAATCAGTACCATTTCTATACTAGTAAAGAACAATCTGAAGAGGAAATCAAGAAAAAAATTCCATTTACACTAGCAACTAAAAGAGTCAAATATGTAGGAATAAATTTAACCAAAGATGTAAAGGACATATACACAGAAAACTAAAAAATATTGCTAAAAGAAATGAAAAACCTAAATAAATGTAAGGACATTCCACATTCATGGATTGAAAGACTAAATATTGTTAAGATGTCAGTTCTACCCAAAACATTTTACAGATTCAATGCAATCCCAATCAAAATTCCAACAACCTTTGCAGAAATGGAAAAGCCAATCATAAAATTCATATGGAATGGTAAGGGGTCTTGAAGAGCAAAAGCCATCTTGAAAAAGAATGAAGTTGGAAGACTCACACTTCCTGATCTTAAGACTTATAACCAAGCCACAGGAATCAAAACAGCATGGTACTGTCACAAGGATAGTGATATACCAATGGAATCTAACTAAGAGTTCAGAAATAAACTCTCACATCTATGGCCAATTGATTTTTGACAAGAGTGCCAAGGCTACTTAATGGAGAAAGAATAGTCTCTTCAAATTTTGTTGGGAAAACTGGATATCCATATGCATATCCATATGCAAAAAATTGAAGGTAGACTTGTACCTCACAAAATAAGCTTGAAATAGATCAAAGACCTAAATATAAGAATCAGAACTACAAAACTTCTAGAAGAAAACGTAGGGAAACATCTTCAGGACCTTGCATTAGGCAATGGTTTCTTAGCCTTTATACCAAAAGCACAAGCAACAAAGAAAAAACAGACCAATGGGATTTAATCAAAATTTAAAACTTGTATGCATCAGGACTTCATCCTGAAAGTAAAAAAGACAACCTTAAGAATGGAGAAACACTGATATGAATTAAGCAAATTGAGCAGACTCAAGAGCTAGAGACTGGAAGATATGTTTACAGGAGACAGAAAGGGAGTAGAGGGTTATGAATCAATGCCCATATGGGCAAAATCTACAATAATGTGGAAGGGTGTAGCTGTGCAGTAGATGGGCATGGCAGTGGTGCAGTGATGCTATTGGGTTTGGCAGTGCTGGTCTGTGAGGGGGTAGGGTGGGGGGAATTGGATTGGTCTATCCATGGAATTGGGGGGAAGGGTGGGGGAAGGAGCAGGTGAGCTAGGAATTTGCAGGTCTGTGGCTAAACCTACAATGTCAGGAATGTTCTTTTGGCAAATTTGACAGGTGTAGGGTGTTGGATATGGGGGGGAGGCGAGTATACAGGACAGGGCACACCTGGGGTGGTATTCTATGGACTACGTAAGTCTTCGTCTTGTCATAGTGTGTTATATCAGTGGGTGAAGACCCACACAATAAACAAGAAAATATTAAACTCCTATCCTGGGAGTCCTGCTATGTTCTTAAATAGAGGGGCAAGAGTCTCTCGAGAACATAGGCAGTGCTTAATAAAAGAAAACAGACTAATATGTCAAGCCCTCAATACTATTGCAACTATGAATCTTATTCTTCAAAAATTGAGACTTAGTGGTTACCACAGGTCCTGAGGGGAGAGGGAGGGAAGAATAGAATAGATGGAATATAGGGCATTTTGGGGGCATTGGGATTGTTCTGCATGACTTTGCAATAATGGATACAGGCCAATTTAAATTTCAACAAAATTTATAAAAGTGTATGGTCCAAAATGTAAATCATAATGTAAACCACTGACCATGGTTAGTAGCAATGCTTCATTCAATATTTGTACATCAATTGTAACAAATGTACCATCCACATGTCAAATATTATTAATAGGGGCAAAGGGGGAGGGCATTGGGTATATGGGAATCTCCTATATTCTCTATGTGACTTTTCTGTAACCTAAAGCTTCTTTGAACATAAAATGAAAAAAAAAAAAAAGACATTGGGGGAATATATGGAAGAAAATGTCACTGATCTTACAGTGATAAAAGGCATAATGTATAAAAATTATTTTTATTATTTAAAATTAACAAAAATTTTTTGTATTTTATATGTTTTAAAAACTAACATTATTATTTCATTTTCTTATTATTTTTATTTGGTTATTTTCTTGGTTTCATCTTTGGAAAGGTTTTGGATCACAGAAGGGTGACAACTAAAGCAGGGGAGGATCATTGGTGCAGGGTGTCAGTGATGGGGGCATGCAGGGGAGGGGGTTCATCTAGAGAATGCTTCTAAGACATATGAATGTGCTCAAGTGTTCATGGGACATTGTCACGGTGGGTGGAGATCCACACAATAACCAAAAGAATATTCAATTCCCATTCTGGGGAGTTCTGCCATATTCTCTAATGGAACAGCAAGATTCCCCCAAGTACAGGGGCGGTGCCTAGTGAAGGAGGACAGACCATTGCACCAGGCCCTTGATATTGATGATTGTACTTATGAACTTTTTCTTTAGAAATTGAAACTTTGCCTAGTATTATACATTGCCTAAAAGTTAACTCCTGAGGGCCTTCTTGTTGCTCAAATGTGGCCTCTCTCTAAGCCAAACTCAGCACATAAACACACTACCTTCCCCCTGGCATGGTACATGACTCCCAGGGATGAGCCTCCCTGGCACTGAGGGATTATTACCAAGCGCCAACTAGCAACGCACCTGGAAAAAGACCTTGACCATAAGGCGGAAATGGTAAATACAAGTGAGTTTTTATGGCTAAGAGATTTCAAAGTGAGTCGGGAGGTCATCCCAGAGGTTGCGCTCATGCACATCTCAGCAGGATCTCATTGACTGCCACAGTAAATAGTGCCTCAAATGGTGGGGCTCCTGAGGGCTCTAGAGACATCTACACACTATAGGCAGGGCAGATACTGCCAGTGGGCCTTACCTTGGAATATATGCTCCCCAGTGTGACAGAATTGGACTCATTTGTGGTTTCCCTACACATGTCTCTTCTGCCCCTTCTATTTGAACCTATAGTTAGTACTATACTTGATAGGTGTATGTCCAAGAGACTTAAATCTTTGGTCCATCCATGCACCAGTTGGGCCCTGAATCTCATCAGAGTTGCAACACTCATCCAGGACAACTAACAAGGCAATGATGGACTCATCTAGTACAACTAACAAGGTGATGATGAGGGACAATGTCCATCCCAAGGAACAGATAGAGTCTGTAACTGCAAGTAAGATAGTCCCATCCATCTGCCCCATGGGATCTAAGCCCCCTCTTAATTAGAGGCAATTAGTAGGCATCACCATCCCAGAATCTTCAGATTGGGGAATGAACAATGGACTAAATAAAGTAGACTTATTATTCTACTATAGACTTATTGTTATTCTAGCAATGGAAGATTGCTAGAATTATTGTATTCTAGAAATGCCTTTGTATCATTGATATAAAGGCAGTGGCCACCAGAGGCTCTAAGGGGAGGGACAGCAAAAAATAGGTGTAATATGGGGACATTTTCAGGACATTGGAATTGTCCTGCATGACATTGCAATGATAAATACAGGCCATTATATATTTTGTCATAACTTACAAAATTGTGCAGGACAGAATGTAAATTATAATCCATGGTTAGTGGCAATGTGTTCGTCAATTGTAACAAATGTACCACACTAATGAAGGATTTTGTTAATGTGGAAAGTATGGGAGGGGGAGGGAGTGAGGCATATAGGAATCTCCTATATTTTTTATGTAACATTTATGTAATATAAAGTTTCTTAAAAAAAAAAAAAAAAGGAAGTGCAGTTCTGGTAGACAAAAAAAAAAAAAAAAAAAAAAAATGGAGAAAGTATTTGGAAACCACATATCTGATAAGAGTTTCATGTCCAGAAAACATAAAGAAATTTTACAACAATCAATTGTAACAACAAAAAGACAAACTAAAATGGACAAAAGACTTAAATAGATACTTCCCCAAAAGAAATATACAACTGGACAAAACACATAAAACAATGTTCAACATCATTAGCCATTAGGGAAATGCAAATCAAAACCACAATGAGATACCATTTCACACCCCTTAGAACGGCTATAATTTTCTTAAAATTGGAAAATAAATATTGGAAAAGATGTGGTGAAACAGAAACACACAGTTATTGTTGGTGGGTATGTACAATGGCCCAGCTGCTATGGTAAACAATTTGCTGGTTCCTGAGAAAGTAAAGAATTAGCATATGACCTGACAATCCCACCTCCAAGTGTATTCCTAAAAGAATTGGAAGCTCGGACTCAAACAGGTATTTGTATACTAATGTTCCTAGAGGTATTATTCAAAATTGTCAAAAGATGGAAGCAACCCAAGTACCCATCAACATATGAAAGGATAAACAAAATGTGCTATATATATACAATGGAATATTATTCAGACATAAAAAAGAAGAAAGTTCTGATACATGTGACAACATAGACAAACCTCGAAGACATCACGTTCATTGAAAAAAGCCAGACACAAAAGGACAAACACTGTATGATTTCACTGATATGAAATCAATTAGAATAAGCAAATTCATAGAATTAGAAACTAGAATACAGTTTACCCTGGGGCTGGTATAGGAGCAGGGAATGGGGACTTAATTCTTCATTGGTAGAGTTTCTGGTTGGGGAGATGGAAACATTTTGGCAATCAATGGTAGTGATGGTAGCACAGTATTGTGAATGTAATTAACACTAGTGAATGATATATTTGTGGATAAAAGAGGAAATGTTAGGTTGTATATATGTTACTAGAATAAAAAAAAATTTTTAAGTAGGACTATTCAACACAGTGAACTACTATGGACTATAGTTAATAATTATATTATTTCATCATTTTAAATGTGTTAATAATAGGGAAAACTGTATGAGGGGAGGGTATATGGGAACTCTGTATTTTCTGCAATATTTTTCTGTAAACCTACAACATCTGTAATTTTTTAAAAATCTATACACAATAAAAATAACTTGCATGGTAAAAAGAATGGAAAAATTGATCCATCAAATGTTAATTCTTTCCTTCACTTAACACATGGATATTGAATGCCCACTCTGTGCCAGGACAATTCTAGGCACCAGGAATGCCGTGACGACCAAGATAGGAAAATTTTTGCTCTCATGGAGTCTACATTCTTGGTAGGAGAGAAGACTAATTCAAAAAAAGTAAACAAATAATTCTATACTATAATATCAGGTAGTGATAAATGCTGTGAATTAAAATAAAGTAAGATGATGGTAGCATAACATGGTGAATGTAATTAACAGCACTGAACTATATATGTGAATGTGGTTAAAAGGGGGAAATTTTAGGTTGTATATATGTCACTAGAATAAAAATTTTTTAAAACCCACAGGACTGTACAACACAAAGTGAACCCTACTGTAAATGATGGACTATAGTTAATAGTACAATTATAAAAACGTTCTTTCATCAATTGTAACAAATATACCACACTAATGCAAGGTGTTAATAGGATGGTATATGGGAATTCTATATTTTAAGCATGATTTTTCCATAAACCTACAACTTCTCTCATTAAAAAAAAAGTCAAAAGATGAAGCTAAAATGTAAAGGGAGATGGGGGCTGTCAGGGAAGGTCTCTCCAGGGAAGTGGCATTTCGGCAGAGGCCTGAATGAAGGGAAGTTGCCAGATGGACCCCAGGGGAGGAGCATTCCAGCAGAGGGAACCGCAAATTCAAAGGCCCTGAGGCAGGAGTGTTCTCGAAGTTAGGAAGGTAAGAAGGCAGATGTGACCCAAGCCTAGTAAGCAAGGGTGAGAAAGGTAGACGATAGGGCCACAGAGGAAGCAGGGCCTGATGTACAGAGTCTTAGGTCACCGTGAGAACACTGTGGTTTATTTGGGTGTGGGTAGGAAGCCATTGGAGGGTGAGAGCAGGGAGCGACCAGACCTGATTTACAGCACGGAATGATGTCTGAGTTTTGTGTTGAAAAGGAGACTTTAGAAGAAAAAAGAGTAGATGAAGTGAGAGTGGTGGTTTTAAGAATAGGAGTGATTTAAAAAAAACAAAACAAAACAAAAAAAACCTCTATGTTCCCTTCTTGGGGTGAGGGAACCATACTGTAACCTAATTATGGTGGTGGTTACATGACCCAATGCATTTGTTAAAACTCACAGAAATGTTTACCAAAAAGAAAAGAAAAAAAAAGTGAATTGTGCTGCAGGCAAATTTAAAAATAATTTTTAAAAATCTTTATATTCCATATTTTAAAACATTTCATATTGTTTTCATAATGAAAACACTATGTGTAAGAAAACCACAATCTTTGAGAATAAACTGAAGACTGAGTTGGATTAGACTGCCGCCCCTACTTTGGCACTGACCATCACCCAGTATACTGTGCACAGGCTCCTGTGCCTCCCAGCTCACCACAAGCTCGTGTGCTGGTCCGAGGTACCCCTGGGTACCCTTCCTCTTGGAGTATCACAGATGAGCACAGCCTAAAAGGAGCTGGGGACATTTACATGACATAAGGCGTTGACAGGAGGGACGTGCTACCCAAGGCCTCCTCAAGGCCCAGGGCTCCTGCCCGCTCAGGTCGTCTGAGCAGCCTGAGCAGGAGTGTCTGCAGCGGCCTTTGCCCTCTCAGCCCTCCTATCGCATCTCACTGCCCCCACTGCCACCGCGGTGCCTCCCAGCTCCTTCCTGTGAAAGGCCGCCTGAGGCCAGGTGTAAATGACTGCTAAGGGCCCACCCCAGGGGAGACTCTGGGTGGAGTTCGTCACAGGGGGGCAAAGCTGGGGTTCCAGGAAGCTGGGAGAAAGAAACGCTGAGCGTCTTTAGTGCACAGAAGCCTCTCCCAGGGGTGAGGGATATCCTTTAAAATTCCCAGAGTCTATGTTTTATCATGCTAAGCCGCCATGATTTCCAATATTCATGATTTGAAATTTCCATGCCTCTGGGATTCCGAAATGCCATGATTCTCTTTCTGAGATCATGCAATGTTATAAAACAAAGCATTTAAATTACTTATCATTCTAAGATTCTATGATTCTATACATCAGATATATGGAGAGTCTCTGATTCTGAGGTTATAAAATTCCATGATTCTCTACCCTGAGTCCTGCCATTTACTGTTATGCTCTGGAGTCCCACCTGAGCCTCTGCCTCACCCAGATCATCAGGGAGCAAGACCAATAGTGACAGTGACCAAAAACTGGTTTTATCCAAGCACAAAGCAGCCAGGAAAGCGATGAGATGACAAGAAATCCAGAGGAAATGGCTGTTGAAATCTGTAAAAACTTCTCAAAGACAAACATATTCCATCTGTGTTTTTCAGTAAACACAGGACCGTAAATGTTTACGTCAGGCATTTATTTATTATTTCATGTTTGGCGTTTTAAAAAAAAAAATCTCTCCCCCATTAAATCAAGCTAATTAGTTGATTCCTATACCCAAGCTGTTTTTCTCTCATAACAGATGAACTATTCCCCAAACTGCCCAAAAAACTCAGGAAATAAAGCATACAGCAATGGGGGGACAGCCCAGCTCCAGGCAGGCAGGGAGGGAGTGCCAACACCTGAAAATCCCTGCTCCACCTCCATTCTCTCTGGAGGATCAGTGGTTCTCACTGAGAAAATGCCACCGTCTGGAGGGTAGGCAACTCAGCTCTCCGGGAAACGGCATCGTCAGGAGATGGGGCACAAGGCAGGCAGTGGAAATGGTTCGTCATCCCTCAGAGAGACTCACAAGTTTCTGGACTCTGGAAAAGATTATATGTTCCACAGTGTGACCAGAACGGCTGGAAAAGCCTACTGGGGCATCACAGAGGTTGCTTTGGCTTCTGAAAAATCACCCCCACCCCCGCATCTGAAACCACATGGCTCCCAGGAACCTCTCCTCCAGAGAGCCTTCTCTGACCAGCTCTGTCCCACAGGGCTTCTTGCTCTCCCCCAGAAGACCTACAGCCAGTGCTCCAGTCTGCAACCCCAGCCTACAGGGCCGGGGGCCTCTCACACATTACTGCAGCCAGAGGGTTTCTAAGATGGGGGTTCCATCCCCGAGGTGTACTGGAAAGCAGTGGGGACATTTCTGGTGGTCACAATGATTGGAAACCACTGTTCTTTAGTAGCAGGAGCCAGGGATGGCCAATGCACTGCAAGGGTGGGTCAGCCCTATGCTAACTTTTGACTATCTCGCCCAATATTCATGCAACAAGCAACCTGGTCATCTAAGCCTAGAACACAGCTCCTTTTTACACAAAAAGCCAAAGTACTCTTTCATGGTTTTAATACACATTAACTTTTCCAGGAATAGAAGTACCATGCAACTTGAGGAAAGACTGTATTGTACTTAGTTTGGAATTGACCAGGAGTTGTTCACCATTTCAGAAAAGCGCATTACACTTGGCCACTCTGCCTATGACATGGGTGTCTGTAGCTGTCATGCTCAAGAATGCTCATACAGGAGCAACTGATGGTATCATCATGTCTTCTGGTGTAGATGGCCTGAGCATTTGTATGTGGAAAATGGACTTACTTCCATTTTATTTCTTCTTCACTTGACAATAAAAACATTTGTGATGGTTAGGCTAATGTGTCAACTCGGCCCAGTTGTTTGATCAAGCAAGCACTGGGCTAGCTATAATACAAGGGCATTTATGGACATTAATCATCAGTGAGTTGATTGCATAGTTGGCTGGTTACATCTACAATCAACTAAGGAGACTGCTATCACCAATGAGTGAAGCCAATCAGTTGAAGGACTTAAAAAGAAGTGATTTCAGCATTCAGAGAGAGAATTCCCATCTCTACCTCATACAGATAGTATCTCCTGGGGAATTCATGGAGGACTTTAATCAGAGCCCCTGGCTTGCAGTCTGCCCTATGGAATTTGGACTTGTGCATTCCCACAGTTGTGTGAGACAATTTCATAAAATTGCATAGTACTTACAGTTATCTACTGTCGGTTCTATTTTCCTAGAGAACGCTGACTAATACAGCTTGGTACTGGGAATGGTTCTTGAGAAACAGAATTTTAAAAATGGGATTTCTGAATTGGTTCTGGGATTTTTGCAATTGGCTCTCTACTCTAATTAGATTCAAAGGCACTAATGACTCTGTTTTCAATAATCAAGAGGCCACTCACAGTCCATGGTGTAAGCTGACAGTAGAGAAATGCAAAATATCACCATTGGATATGACTACTTCCATGCTTATAAGAAGCGAGGCTCTGGGTGGGTATTTTTTTTAACACACTAACAGTGTTTTGTGGCATTAAAAGCTACAATGATGTTGGCTGGCTGTTCCTAAATACACTGGATACAGTAACAAAACAGAGGGATGAGCTAAAGGCTTCAAATTTGCAACTTAAATGCTGCATGAATGATGTGAAAGTTTCTATGTGTGCCCTGAAAGAAAATCTTGTTTCGTGCAGCCACAGACTTGAGATCTCTGAAAACCAGACTCAGAGTCTCACTGCGAGTAGCAGGGTTACAACAGAAACTAAAATCTCAACCTTGCAGGGTGTCTGCTGTTAAAGTGAAGGCATTGATTAGAAAGAAGTGGTATCCTGGGATTGGGATGGAGACATATGGGTTAGTGATGATGGCAGTGGGAACATTGAAACCCTAAATTCTGCTGGAAGACTCTGACAGATAAACCTGTGATGGTCTGCCCTGAGGAGACAGCCACCCAACCTCCTCCTCCCCACCCTGAGACGACCACCCAACCTCAAGCCTGCACCACCTAACCTCCAGTTTGCCCCAAGTAGTCTGCCATCAAACTCCCACCTGAAGAGATTAATTTCCATCTCACCAGATGAAAGTGCAAAAGAATACTATGAGGTAATGGCTTGCAAGGAGCTTCTAATGCTTCTCCTTACCCAACCCCACCACCCCTCTTCTCTTCCAGACTTATAACTATACTAAAACCACAAGTCCCCAAAGGTGAAATACAAAGCTTGGCCTAGAAGGAAGTATGCTATACTTCAAAAGAACTGCGTAAGTTTTCTCATTTATATAGACAAAAATCAGAGGAATATATGTGGGAATGGATATTAAGGGCATGGGATAATGGTGGAAGGAATATAAAGTTGAATCAGGCTGAATTTTTTGATTTGGGCCCACTAAGAAGAGATTCTGGATTCAGTGTTGTAGCTCGAGGGATTTTGTTTGGGTGGCTGGCTGAAACAGGGACCAAAAAATGGCTGACACTGCCTGAAGTCTAGATGCAAGAATTGCCCTGGTATACTGAAGATGAGGGGCTCCAAAGGCTTAAAGAGTTTGGAATGTTAAAATGGATTTACTATCTAAGACCTGCCCGCCCACCCCAGTAATGTCCAGAGGACACAACTTTGAGCAGGACTGTGAGGAATATATTTATGAGACTAATTCCATCTTCCCTTTAGAGCTCTGTGGTTGCTCTTCTCCCAGATATTACTGTGGGAACTGCTGTCATGGAACTAGGATCTTTAAACAGTATGGGGATGAATGGATCCCAGGTCAGCAGAAGCCAAGTGGCAGCATTTAATCACCAAAGACAAGGTGGGCATGGCTACCACAATGAGAAGCAGATTCAAAGCAGCAATCAGAATAGTCTGAGTCACAGACCTATGGCATTGGCTAGTAGATCAGGGGGTATCTAGAAGTAAAATCGATGAGTAGGGTACTAAATTCCTACTTGATCTGTATAAGCAGAAGAGTTCTAGTCCAAGTGAACAAAAGCCTAACCCGAATTACAGAAACAAAAAGTCACAGCCCCTTAATCAATTCCCAGACTTGAGACAGTTCACAGACCCAAAGCTCCTTGAACAAGGGGAAAGCCAGGTTCCCTTGGGGAAGGACCTATTATACTGCCAAAAATTTATACTGTTAATCTTCTTCCCAGCCTTCCCCAAAGAGATATATGGCCTTTTACCAGGGTCACTGTGAACTGGGGAAAAGGAAATAACCAGACATTTGGGGGATTATGAGACACTGGTTCAGAAGTAACATTAATTCCAGGAGACCAAACGTCACTGTGGCCCACCAGTCAGAGTAGGGGCTTACGGAGGTCAGGTGATTGATGGGAGTCTTAGCTCAGGTCTGTCTCACAGTAGGTTGCCAGACCCATTCTATGGTTATTTCCCCAGTTCCATAATGTATAATTGGAATAGACATACTCAGCAACTGGCTGAATCCCTACATTGGCTCCCTGGCTTGTGGAGTGGGTGCTATTTTGGTAGGAAAGGCCAAGTGGAAGCCAATAGAACTGCCTTTACCTAGCAAAATAGTAAATCAAAAGGAATCCTGGGGAAACAGATGTGGCTTAAACAATTGGACTCCCATCTACCATATAGGAGGTCCAGGGTTCGATTCCTGGGGCCTCCTGGTGAAAGGCAAGCTGGCCCACGTGGCAAGCTGGCCCACGCGGAGTGCTGGCCCATGTGGAGTGCTGGCCCGTGCAGGAGAGCTGGCCCGTACAGGAGTGCTGGTCTGTAGAGAGCTGGTGCAGCAAGATGACGCAACAAAAAAGAGACACAGAGGAGAGACAATAAAAGGCACAGCAGACCAGGGAGCCGAGATGGCACAAGAGATTGAGCACCTCTCTCCCACTCCGGAAGGTCCCAGGATCAATTCCTGGTGCCACCTAAAGAGAAGATAATCAGACACAGAAAAACACACAGCGAATGGACACAGAGAGCAGAGAGCAAGCACAAAACAACGAGGAGGTGGGGGGGCAGGGAATAAATAAATAAAAATAAATCTTTGAAAAAAAAAAAGGAATCCCGGATCCTGAAGGGATTGCAGAATTTAGTGCCACCATCAATGACTTGAAGGATGCAGGGGTGGTGATTCCCACCACATCCCCATTCAACTTTATTTGGCCTGTGCAGAAAACAGATGGATCTTGGAGGATGACAGTGGGTTAACATAAATTCAACACATCCCCTGGTATCTGGTATGCAGCTACTGATCTGGCTAATGCTTTTTTCTCAATTGTTGTTAGTAAGGACCACCAGAAACAGTTTGCTTTCAGCTGGCAAGGCCAGCAATATACTTTCACTGTCCTGTCTAAGGGGTATATCAACTCTCCAGCTCTATGTCATAATATTGTCCATGGGGATCCTGATCATCTCTCCCTCCCACAAGACATCACATTGTTCCATTATATTGATGATATTATGCTGATTGGATGAGTGAGCAAGAAGTAGCAACAACTTGATGCTTATTGGTAAAGCATCTGTGTGAAAGTGGATGGGAGATAAATCTAACAAAAATACAAGGGCCTTCCACCTTGGTGAAATTTCTAGGTGTCCAGTGGTGTGGGGTATGTCGAGATATCCCTTCTGAAGTGATAAGCTGTTGCATCTGGCCCCTCCTATGACCAAAAAAGAGGCAGAATGCTTAGTTGGCCTCTTCAGATTTTGGAGACAACATATTCCTCATTTGGGTGTGCTACTCAGGCCCATTTACCTAGTGACCAGAAAAGCTCCTAGTTTTGAGTGGGGACTGGAACAAGAGGAAGCTCTGTGACAGGTCCTGGCTGCTGTGCAAGCCACTCTGCTATTTGGGCCATAAGATCCAGCAGATGCAATGGTACTGGAAGTGTTAGTGGCAAATAGAGATGCCATCTAGTGCCTTTAGCAGGCCCGTATAGAAGAATCACAACACAGGCACTTAGGATTTTGGAGCAAGACCCTGCCGTCCTCTGTAGGTAACTACTATCCTTTTAAGATGCAGCTTTTGGCCTGATACTGGGCCTTAGTAGAGACTGAACACTTAATCATGGGCCACCAAGTTACCATGAGACCTGAGTTGCCTATCATGAGCTGGGTATTGTCTGACCCACCAAACCATAAAGTTTGGCATGCACAGCAGTAGTCCATAATAAAGTGAAAGTAGTATATATGAGATAGGGCTTGAGCAAGCCCTGAAGGCACAAGTAAGTTACATGAGGAAGTGGCCTAAATGTCCATGGCCACCACTCCTGGCATGTTACCTTCTCTTTCCCAGCCCACAGCCTTTTGGGGAGTTCCTTACAATCAACTGACTGAGGAAGAGAAAATTCGGGCCTGGTTTACAGATGGTTTTGCACGATATGCAGGTACCACCCGGAAGTGGACAGCTGCAGCACTACAGTTCCTTTCTGGGACATCCCTGAAGGACAGTAGTGAGGGCAAATCCACCCAGTGGGCAAGACTTTGAACAGTGCAACTGGTTGTTCATTTTCCTTAGGAGGAGAAATGGCTAGAGGTGTGTTTGTACACTGATTCATGGGCTGTTGCCAATGGTTTGGCTGGATGGTCAGGGACTTGGAAGGAACATGATTGGAAAATTGGTAACAAAGAGGTCTGGGGAAAAGGTATATGGATAGACCTTTATGAGTGGGCAAAAAAACATGAAAATATTTGTGTCCCACATGAATGCTCAACAGAGGGTGACTTCAGCAGAGGAAGATTTTAATAATCAAGTGGCTAAGACGATCCATTCTGTGAATAGCAGTCAGCCTCTTTCCCCAGCCACTCCTGTCATTGCCCAATGGGCTCATGAACAAAGTGGCCATGGTGGTAGGGATGGAGGTTATGCAAGAGCTCAGCAACATGAACTTCCCCTCACCAAGGTCCACTTGGCTACAGCCACTACTGAGTGCCCAATCTGCCAACAGCAGAGACCCACACTCATAGCCCGATATGGCACCATTCCCTGAGGTGATCAGCCTGCCATCTGGTGGCAGGTTGATTACATTGGACTACTTCCATCATGGAAGGGGCAGAGAATTGTTCTAACTGGAATAGATACATACTCTAGATATGGGTTTGCCTTCTCTCCATACAATTCTTCTTCCAAAACTACCATCCGTGGACTTACTGAATGTCTTATCCACAAACATGGTATTCCACACAGCAAGGCTTCTGATCAAGGAACCCACTTCACAGCAAATGATGTGTGGGAATGGGCACAGGCTCATGGAATTCACTAGTCTTACCATGTTCACCATCATCCTGAAGCAGCTGGATAGAACAGTGGAATGGCCTTCTGAAGACTCAATTATGAGCCAACTAGGTGGCAATACCTTGCAGGGCTGGGGCAATGTTCTCCAGGAGGCTGTGTATGATCTAAATCAGTGTCCACTCTATGGTGATATTTCTCCCATAGGCAGGATTCACAGGTCCAGGAATCAAGGTTGGAAATGGGAGTGGCACCACTCACTATTACCCCTAGTGAGACACTAGGAAAATTTTTCCATCCTGTCCCTGCAACCTTAAGCTCTGCTGGTCTTCAAGTCTTAGCTCCTAGGAGTGCTTCCACCAGGGAACACAACAATGATTCCATTGAACTGCAGGTTAAAACTGCCACCTGGCCACTTAGGAGTCTTCAGGCCTCTAAATCAACAGGCAAAGAAAGAATTACTGTACTGGTTAGGGTGACTGATCCTAATTATCAAGGGGAAATAGGACGGCAACTACACAAAGGAGGTAAAGAAGAATTTTGACTAGAATACAGGAGATCCCCTAGGGCGTCTCTTAGTACTACCATGCCATGTGATTAAAGCCAATGGAAAACTACAATAACCCAATCCAGACAGGACTAACATTGGCCCAGAATCTTCAGGAATGAAGATTTGGATCACCCCACCAAAGAACCATGGCCAGCTGAGGTGCTTGCTGAGGGCAAAGGGAACATGGAATGAGTATGTTTGCATATGTACATAAAATTAATATCTTTGTTTTCTTCCCTATCCTTTCCTCTTATTATATGACATACGTTGTATTAGTTTCGTGTCCTTAGTATTTAAGGACGTCAAGTTTAAGAGTGAATTTTACCCAAGGACTTGCACAGTATTCTGGAGGGATTTAGTGCATTTCCAGCTGTACACAGGACAGCTGAGTATTGTTAGGCAGTATATATATAAATATATGTCTCTTATTGTTTTTATCTAGAGATTAAGTATGGTTTAAGGTGATGTGTTTGGCTGCCAAGTTGACAAGGGGTGGACTATGGTGGTTAGGCTCATGTGTCAACTTAGCCAGGTAATGGTGCCCAATTGTTTGGTCAAGCAAGCACTGGGCTAATGTAATACAAGGGTATTTCACGGACTTTAATCATCAGTGAGTTGATTGTATATATGGCCAATTATATCTACAATCAACTGAGGAGATTGCCATCAGCAGTGAGTGATACCTCATCCAATCAGCTGAAGGCCTTAAAGAAAGTGATTTCAGCATTCAAGGAGAGAATTCCCATCTCTACTTTGGACAGCCAGCGTCTCCTGGGGAACTCATCACGGACCTTCATCGGAGTCCCTAGCTTTGCAGCACTCCCTAAGAAATTTGGACTTGTGCACCCCCACGCTCACGTGAGACAATTTTGTAAAATCCATACAATTTACAGATATCTCCTGTCAGTTCTGTTTCCCTAGAGAACTTTGACTAGTACAATATTATATGGAATTTTTAAAAAATTATGGGGTGGGTAAGTACCATTGTCTACATATGTCAGGAGCATAAAGAAGGTAGCATAAAAAGGGCCCTGTTAGGAAAAAAAGGCACTGTGGAGAACCAATGACCCAGGGCAAACTCCCCCTCCACTCCCACCCCTCACCAAGTCACATAGTGAGTGACAACAGAGCTAGGATTTGCTTGGCCAAGTGTGTCTGACTCCAAACTCTTTCCTACCATGCTGAGACACTCCAAGGATAGGATCATGTCTTGATTTCTTTGAATCCCAGGGTCTGTTTCTAGATTCAACAACAGAGCTCTGAGCCCAGGACAGACCCCCAAGAAGGAAGACACACAGTTCCCATGCAGGCTCCCTGGGGATAGTGAGTTGGCATCCAGCGAGGAGTAGAGGAGGTGCTAGGCTGACTCTGGAAAGCCCCAGGAGAGGCAGGCCTGAGGAGAGACCTCAGGCAGGTTCAGTCTCAGAGCACTGGCTGGTCAGCAGAGGCTCGAGTGAGACTGAGCTCCCCTCCTCACCCCAAACCTTCTCCATTTCTTGCTGTGTTCCCTGTTTCAGTGACTCAGAAGCTTTTTCCAGCTCCTCACTTCCCACACCCAATCCTTCCATTCTCTTCCTGTCTATCCATCCCCTCCTCCCTGTCACTGCTATCGTTCCCCTGGATGGCAACCTCCACATAAGTCCCCAGTCTCCTCTCCTCCCTGGACATGATCCACCCACTCTACCACAACCAGAGTGAGCTTCCCAGCGCACAAAAATCTGACCGTGCTTAACCCTGCCCAAGCCCTCTATGGCTCCCACGACCCAGGAGATAAGTTTTGAATGGCTAGGCCAGGCATTCTCCTTTGTTCCCACTGTACCAGCCTGACTCCTGCCCTTCAGCTCCCCAGGCCTGCCCTGCACTTTCTGCTTCCTTGACCTTGCTCTCCCATGAACCCTCCCCACAGCAGACCCTCCCTTTTCTGTGCCACATAACCAGAGCCCCCTACCAGTTTATGTGTAAGTACATCAAATGCCAGTTGGAAGAACAAATGTGCAAAAGAACAATCCAGAAATGAACACATTGGGTTCAAGTTGTGCTGGAGCTTGAATGACACCTGAACCTGTGCAGATAGGAAAGGCTGACCTCACAGGTCAGAGAGACAAGCCCTTTCTCTAAGATGCAGCCAGGTGGGTCGTCCAGGCCTCAGGCCCAACTCCAGCCATTATAGCTTTACTGGTTGAAACCCACTGATTTCCCTGAAAAGATGAGGTATGTAAACATAAAGAACATTTCCAAAACTGTGTTTGAGGGAACAGGAAGCAGCACCTAGCAGTGTTTTCATTCCAAACAGGAGTGGGCCTCTGTGAGGGGCAGGGAGACCGTGCACTTGCCCTTGACCCACCCTGCGGCTCTGCTCTGGGCTGCACTGGCCCATGTAGGACCACCTTGTCTTGGACTTCCTCCAGCCCTCACATTTGGGACTCCTCATTACCTCATGGTCCTGCCTAGTCCACCTTGTTTCCAAATTCCCTCAAGAACACAAGGGTTTCTCTAGGACAGGTGGAAGAGAGCACATATCCACTCACCTCCTGTGCTCCAACATGGGCCAGGCCCTGGGCTGGGCCCTGGAACACAGAGATGAGCCGGGCACTGCTGCTGCCCTCAGGAACCCAGTCTGGTGAGCAACGTCAACCCTTAAGCCAGAAATGATGCTGTGACAGGATTGGAGCTAGAAATGAAATTCTCCTGAGGATGAGGTGCAAATCTGCCTTTCCTTGTCCTTCCTCCAGAATGGTCACTACATCCATCAAGCCTTTCCTGACTCGTCATCCTCTCTCTACGTAGATGGCTGCTCCCACACATGTTAGGAATCCCTCCCCCTGCAACCCCTCCCAGGTGGTATAAATACTGTGTCTGAATCTGGGAGGACAGAGCACTGTCATAACAGTCCTGTTAGACAGGTCAGTTAACCCATTTCACAGATGAGGATACTGGGTTCCAGGACAGTGGAATGACTTGTCCTGAATGACACACCTAGAAAGATCCAAATCCCAGGACTGGTGACTCCAGACGACAGTCCTTGGCCCAGGGCTTCAGCGATCAGCCCACGGGTCCAGGGTTGGGGTTGGGAGGAAGGAGGCATTCCTAGGGGACCTGTACACACCCCTCAGAGGATATTCCTCAAGTTGTTCCACTATAAGATGTCAGGGGTAAAACAACCCTGAAAGATAATCTAACTCAGTCTTTTGTTTTAAATAAAGGGAGACTGAGGCCCAGAAAGAATAAGGGGCTCACCCAAGGTCACATGAGAGCAGTGGCCAAGTCAGGAGCAGAACCCAGTTCTCTGAAGACCTGGTCAGGCATTCACTCCATGGCAGCTGGCTGCTGCCTCCAAAAGGTGGCCAGAGAGGGTAAACACTCCCCTCTCTGGCAGGGTAGAGTATCCTAGACAAGGTGGGATATTTATAGGGACAACCAGCTTAGAAGTCTGTCTCACAAGTTCTCCCACCAGCTCTGCAAGGCAGGGGTCATCAGTAACCCTGCAAGAGAGATGAAGAAACCAAACCTGAAAGGTGCTGAGGACCGTGCCAGGATTCAAGCCAGGTGCACCTGCTAAGCCCCTGCTCTCTTTAGAATGCTGGGCTGCCATCTACAATGACATGCAACTTCTCTTTACACAGATAATCTGATTTAGCCCTACAGAAGCTTGTGGCCATGGTTGACCCATGCTATGATGCCTGCTCAAGGCCCCAGCACCTTTTCTTCTGACCAACCCTGACATCACCCTATGCCATGTCAATGGATGTGTGTGGTTGGAAAACAGGGTGAACAGAAACTGGGCTGAAAGGCTGACTGGACTCAGGTCGTGATTTCCCCGATGTCCGCCTGCTTCCTTCTCAGCCTTCCTACTGCCAATTTCTGCCGGGTGAGCCATAGCAACTCACTGCCAAGCACGGCGACCCAGTCGGCAGCCTGGCCATGAATGAGTGCAGTGTTTGGGACCAGTCAACAAGATGGATGTTGTTTCGTTTCGGCTCCACGCACCGTAAACATTCTGCCGCAGACGCAGCTCCAGGTGGCTCGCTGGCTCCTGCTCAGCAGCTGGGCCAGCCTGCAAAGACCCATTAACGTGGACATAAACAAGGAGGGCTGGGGGATGGTGGGTGGGGAAGCTTCTGGGGTCTGCCCCACTTTGAGAGTCAAGAGCACCAAGAAGCAGAAATCCAGGGGCCAGGAGGGAGGCAGAGGCAGCTGAGGGAGGAGGAAGGAGGCCCAGCCTGGCTCCAGTTCTAGCTCTGATGCTGTTCTGCTCTGTGACCTTCGGCAAGTCTCATACCTCGTCCAGGCCTCAGTTTCCTCATCTGGAGAAACAGACATGGGCTCCTGTTGGGCTACAAGGAGGCCATGGAAATTGTCTGTGAATGAGCTGACTGGACCAGCAGTTACTTGAGGATAAGGACTACATCTGATTCCTTTTGGCCCAGTGGTTAATAGCATGGACTTTAATAAAAATTGTTATTACTTGTATCCCCCGCATCTCATACAGCCTAGCCCTATCAGGCTGTCAGGATGAAGCAGGTTGGCCAAGGCTGGGGGGATGGTCAGGTCTTCTGGGATTCTCCTCTCTTGGTCTAAGATGATCTTTGGATCTGAGACCAACTAAGCACTCAGCCTGCCTGGCGCCCACGTGGGCCTCACAGCCTGGCCCCAGACTTCAAGCCCCGGGCCCATGCAGGAGGCAGTCCAACTTGACGAACATCAATCCTCCAAGTGCCAGTTGGCCAAAACTCAGTGTGTCAAATGACCAATTCATCAAAAGACAATTAGCTACAAATTACTTCGCCAAATGGATATGTTCCCAAATTTTCCAAATAAACAGTTACCCAAAACTTTTATAAAGATGACAACAATTTGTGTTGGAGGAGATGGTTTTAGTTTTAGTGAATAAGTTTTCATTTTGTGTTCATAGCAGCATTTAAAAAAATTTATTAAATTAGTTAAAATCAAGGATCATGGTTTGATTTAACATTATTTATTGTTTACTATTTGGTTTATTTCATTGTAATAAAATGTCAGTGTTTCATATAGGAAATTTTCAAGTTATACTGTAGAGTGGGTTTGAATGGTAGTCTCCAAAAAGATATGTCCACATCAAATTCCTGGAACCTGTGAATATTCCCCTATTTGGAAAAAGTGTCTTTGCAGATGAAATTAAGTTGTGGATCTTGAGATGAGGCGATCATCCCAGATTATCTGGCTGAGCCCTAAACACAATGCCAAATGTCTTTATAACAAACATGCACAGGGGGGCGGATGTGGCTCAAATGGTTGGGCATCCATCTCCCAAAGGGAGGGACCTGGGTTCCATCCCTGAGACCTCCCGGTAAAATAAAAATATAGAAGGCATGCAGGCCACCAGGCCCTGTGCACCAGTGCACTGGCAAGCCCCACGTGCAGGCCTGCCAGGCCCCGCCAAGCAACGCAGCAAGATGATGACGTAACAGGAGGGTGACACAAGGGAGAGCCAAGATGAGATGCTCCGAAAAACCAGGAACTAAGGTAGGCGCAGGCTGTAGGACGCCTCTCTCCCACATCGAAGTTTCCCAGGATTGAAGCCCGGTGAAGACAGGAGGAGAAGGATGAGAAGAGAGGGCAGGAAACAGACACAGAGAATTGCCCAGCAAATGGACACAAAAACAGCAAAAACGGAGGGGGTGGGGGGTTAAAATGGATAAAAATAAATAAATAAATCTTTAAAAAAAAAGAGAGAGAGAGAAACAGAGACAGAAGAGAAGGAGGTAGTGTGGCCATGGAGGCAGGGATTGGAGCCAAGAGGCCATGAGTCAAGGAATGCCAGCAGCCACCAGAAGCCAGAAGATGCAAAGAACAGGTCCTCCAGGAGTGTGGCCCTGCCAACACATTGATTTCAGACTTCTGGACTACAGTATTATGAGAGAGTAAATTTCTGTTGCTTTGAGGCACCAAGTTTGTGGTAATTTGTTACAGCAGCCTCGGGAAACTAATATACATTGTTTTTAAAATCATTATTTTATGTTGTTTTCTTTTTTGCCAATTCTTACCTTTTTTTAAAGGAAATAACAAGCTTAGTTTGTTATTATAACAGTTATGATATGGTTGCTTCTGCTACTTCTTAGTTTAGTTACCATTTTACTGATCTTTTAGGATTTTTTATGCTTTTCAGCCAGTTTGGGTTTTTTTAATTCTTTCTTTATAATTTCATATTTATGGTTAGTGTGTGTTGAGTTTGATATTTGCCCTTGAAAACTATTAGCAAATCAAATCCAATATATAAATATTTAAAAGGATAATATATCATGACCAAGTGAGGTTTCTCCTTAGAATGCAAAGGTTCTGAATCATTCTAAATTAATCAACATAATTTACTACATAAAAAGAAAAGGAGCAAAGCCCTTATGATCAGCTCAACAGGTGCAGAAACACCACCACCAATTCATGATAAAAATTCTCAGAATACTAGGAAGAGATGATAACATGATAAGGCACACCAACGATAAACTATTGCTAACATTACACTTAAAGTGAAGACTGGGGAGTCGGTGTAGCTCAGCAATTGTGCACCGGCTTCCCACATACAAGGTCCCAGGTTCAATCCCTGGCTCCGGTATCTAAAAAAAAAAAAAAAAAAAAAGACATTTCTCTGGGTAGCGGATGTGGCTCAAGTGACTGGGCACCCATCTACCATATGGAGGACCCTGGGTTCAGTTCCCAGGGCCTCCTGGTGAAAGAGAGCTGACCCGTGCAGAGAGCTGGTACAACAAGATGACACGACAAAAAAGAGACACAGAAAAGAGACAGTGAGAGACACAACAAACCAGGGAGCTGGTGTGACTCAAGCATTTGAGTGCCTCTCTCCCATGTCGGAAGGTCTGGGATCGGTTCCCGGTGCTCCTGAAGAGAAGACAAGCAGACACAGAAGAACACACAGCAAATGGACACAGAGTGAGCACCAGTGGGGGGGGGGGGCAGAATAAATAAAAAAAATAAATCTTAAAAAAAATAAAGTGAAAGACTGGTTTCACCTAAGATTGAGAATAAAGTGAGGATAAACTATGCTCTTTTAGTCAACATAATATTAGAGGCTCTAGCCAGTACAATTAGGCAAGAAAAGAAAAAGGTATAAAGATTGGAAAAGAAAAAGTAGAACTCTTTATTCTCAGATGACATAATTGTTTATATAAAAAGTCCTAAGGAATTTCCAAAAAATAAAAAGAATAAACTAATTCAGCAATGTCACAAAATATAAGGTCAACATATAAAAATCAATTATAATTCTATTTACTAGAGGAAATGACTGGAAATTGGAATTTAAAAAGCAATACCACATACAATAGCATCAAAAAACATAAAATGCTTAGGAGTAAAGTTAACAAAAGTTAAGACTTTTACATTTAAAACTATTAAAACTGCTGAAAGAAAGTAAAGAAGACCTAAATAAATGTTCATGGATGGAAGATTCAAAATTGTTAAGATGTCAATTCTACCCAAGTTGATTTAATGCAATCCCAATAAAAATTCTAGCAGGCTTTTAGATAAAACTTGATAAACTGATTCTAAAATAAATATGGAAATATAAAGGGAATAAAGAGCCAAAACTATCTTGAAAATGAAAAAGTTTTCAGGACTTTAAGTAAAGCTAAAGTAATGAAGACAGTGTGGTATTGGTATAAGAAGAGACATATACAGCAATGAAACAAAGAAAGAACCAGAAATAAACACACAATTATATGTGTAGCAGTTTGATATTATTGATGAATTCCAAAAAGAAATATTGGATTATTTTTGTAAACTGGTCTTTTTCTTGGGCGTATTAGAGTGTATTGGGTTCAGAGGTTTTATTTTACTTGCTTAAATAATGATTAAGGCTTTGATTGGGTCATGTCAGTAGGATGTTGCATCCCCATCCCCTGGGTGGGTGGGGACTCACAGATAAAAGACATGGCAAAGGACAGAGTTGAAGTTTTTTGATGCTGGAGTTTTGATCCTGGAGCCCAGGAAGTAAACACACAGGAGAAGCAGATACATGAGGAAGGAGAGAAGTCTCCATTAAACACAGGCAGAGGCCTTGGGGAGATAGAGCTGTTCTTGCCTGATATTCTACAGCTGGCCTTGTGGAGAAAGTGCTGCAGCTGAGCCCGGAGAGAAATAGAGCCCCAGGAAGAGAGGAACCCAGGAAGCCTGAACCCTCACAGACATCGGCAGCCATTTTGCTCCAACAGACTTTGGTGAAGGATTAACTTATGCTTTATGGCCTGGTAACTGTAAGCTTCTACCCCAAATAAATACCCTTTATAAAAGCCAACAGATTTCTGGTATTTTGCATCAGCACCCCTTTTGGCTGACTAATACAATATGGTCAATTGAATTTTAACAAAGGTGCCAAGACAATTCAATGGAAGAAAGGAAGTCTTTTGAACAAATGGTGTTAGAACAACTAGATAACTGAACGGGAAAAATGAACTTTGACTCCTATCTCACACCATACACAAAATTTAATTCATGATGCATCATCACACTAAACTTAAAACTAAAACCATAAAACTTATAGAAGAGAGCACATCTTGCAATAGGCAAAGTTTCCTAGATAGACCATGATAAGCAAGAAACAAAAGGAAAATTTGATAAATTGCACTGAATCAAAATTGAAAACCTTTGTTCTTTGCAAAACACCATTCAGAAAATGAAAAGGCAATCTATAGAATGGGAGAGAATATTCCCAATACATATATCTAGCAAGACTTGTATCCAGAATGTATAAAGATGTCTTATGACTCAATAATAAAAAGATAACCCAATTATAAAATGGCCAAAAGACTTGAGCAGAGCCTTCCCAAAGATATGCACCTGATGCTAATACTCACAGGTGAGGATGCAAAGATACTCTACATCTTTTAGTCATCGGGGATATTAAAATATAACCAGGGAGCAGTAGCAACACCAGCTTGTCTGAATACTGGTAACTGGATACCCACCAAATGGCCATGACCTCTGTTATCACCAAGGGTTGTCTTCTTGATGACCAGGTCTGAAGAGAAAATAAAATGTGAAACCAGTTTCTGGCAGTTCTGGGCCTGGATGGTGAAACTGGTTTCATTGGTATCAGCCTCCTGAGCAAGAGGGAGTAAGAAAAAGCTCCCAAAGGAGATGACTCTTGAGCTAAATCCTGAAAGATTATTTGCCAAGACAGGGAAGAAGAGCAAGGAGCAGCAGCCACCTAGAGACATGCAACAGTAGATGTATTGGGGAGCTCTGAGTACTTTAGACCTGGGCCTAGGAAGCCCAGGAAGTAAGATGAGCAGGGGCTGATGCAGGTGGGACCTGGTGAGTTACGTGGGTAACCTTGGACTTCATCCCCTATTATGATGGAGCTATAAATTCCATCACCTGGCCCGTATCTGGACCAAATCCCAATCTAAGCAAATCATATTCATTCATTCAATCTTCATTCACTCAAGTATTCATTCAACAAACATTTACTGTACACCTATTGTTGACATTTGTATCTCTCCATCTCAAAGAGTATTCCCCATTCCCAGCCCTGGCTCTTTCTCTAGGATACAGCTACCATAGCATGAGTTCCTATTTCGCGGCAGGAGCTGAGCCTCATGCTCTATTTTAAAAAATCTTTTTTAATCCTTACATATTCCCCCATTTTGCAAATGAGGAAATGAGATGATGCTCAGGTAAAAAACTCAGATTAGGCACATCTCTAACTCCCAAACTCCCATTCAGATTGATCCATTCATGCAGAAACAGTGCCCATGTGCAGACCGAGGGCCAAACCCTGTGACCAGCACAACGTCCTCTCTACCACTGAGGTCACATCTGCCTGCCCGTGACTTCCTCTCCCATCAGAGCTATGTAGAACCACCATTCTGTCGTAGAGGTCTGGGATGCCCAGACTGAGTGGCTTTGGAGCTACTGGGAAGGCACTGACTCAGAAGTGGTATCAACAACTCACTTCTCTATGGCATACAACAATGGCTGCACTGTCCCTTTGCTTCCTGGCAGAACCACGCCAGAAGGGCTCGCCCGGAGTGGGGGTTGTTCTCGGGAATGGGAATGAGGGCAGGGCAGGGTGCCAAAGTTCCAGCCTCCAACACTCCCAGCCCACACCTCTCCCTGGCGCGACCAGACCCTGGCCAAATACCGAAGTTCCCATTACTGCAGCTAGTGGGGTGGTTAATCCAGTTAGAGGCAAGTCAAATAAACAAACAGGAGACACAACCCATAACTTCCCCAGGAGGCAGCCACACACACCCCCTCCCTGGAGGTCCTGCCAAATCTGTCCTCGATAGCCCAGCAGCTATGGGCTATGCACACTGCCATGTCACCCCAGGAACCCCCATCTCTGCTCCAGACCCTTTTTCAGTGGCTCCCCAATCCTCAACCTGCATCCCCAAGATTCCTGAACTGACCAGGCCAGTTGTCTGCCTCTGCTTCCCCCAGCAGCCCCTCATTGCTCTCCTCCTGCCACACTGGCCTTGTCCTCAGGCACAGGTCAAGAGCTTTGCATTTTCTGGTCTCTCTTCTCCCATATCTTTGCAGCTCCTTTTCAACATTCAGTTCTCAGCTCAAATGCTCCCTGACCACTCTGAGAAGTCACACCAATCACACCATTCATTTTATCATCTTTCTAGGACCCATCATTATTTACAAGCATCTTATTTATTTGTTTACATCTTTATTTTCTGCTCTTTGAGGGCAGGGACTTGGTCTGTTTTCCTCACCACCCAGATTGGAGAACAATGCCTGGCACATAACAGAAATCCAATAAATATCTGTCACATGCATGAATCCTGCAAAGCCTAGCTTAAATGACGTGTCCTCAGTGAAACCTTCCTGAATGTTCTTCCTCTACTCCTTCAGATCAGCAGGCCTCACCTTCTTCTCCGTCACCTCTCTCACCCCTGGTGTCTGAAGGCAGGGCTGTGACTGATTCATCTCTGCATCCAGCACCTAACACAGATACTGGCCCACACAGAGGCTTAATAATACATTTTCACTTTATAAATGAATGAGTAGAATTTAGCTTCTCCACCTATGATAAATGTGGAAGGGCTCTGTAAACTGTAGAGTACTGTGCACCCAAACACATTCTCCAATGACTGACAAACAGGGGGTCTTACCACACGTCTGTCTAACCAAATTCTGGAAAGTTTCTGCCTGTACCCTAATTTGCAGTCCCACAACCACTGCCAACCATTGAAACAGTGCAGCCTCTGCCATGTTTGGCATGAGTCTTGAACTCAGCTGAGAGGCAGAGGTTAAAAAAACCAAAGAGTTGAGCACTCCGTCGTCCTGGGAGGGGGAGGTGTGGAGAGCTGGCCTGCACATGTGAGCAGCAGATGGTCAGCCTGGCCGATCGGGAGGTTTCTATTTCAGTGACAATTCATTTTTAGTAATTATCCCTCTCTCCTTTAAAGTCACCTAAGGCAGCCCTCATGGGCACAGAGGACCTCTTCCCTGGGCTAACTTTCAAGTTATTTGCACTTTTGGAGATGCGTAGAATTGAAAGCAGATGTGCCAAATTGAGCCTCCCTCTTGCCGCTCCATCTCTGTTTTTTTTTTTTTTCCCGCCAGCCCACTGTAAATGTTTTTAAAATGGGACCCCAGTACTAGACATGTCAAACAGCTGAATTCAAGGTAGAGAGGAGGCTGCCAGCAAGGAAGACGGATGAAATTTAAAATCCTTTTCGACAGATTAACTAGAGACACTTTGAAGCCATAAATCATGCAGACAGTCTAGAAGAAGCTAATAATGGATTTTGGTTTTGTTGGTACTTATTATCTCGAAGAGATAGCAGAATGAAGGGCCAATGCGCCTAGTTGGGAAACCCACAGGGCCTTCCTAAAGCTGATTATCCAATAGAGAAGAGGTGGGACAGGAAGGGAGGAGGGACATAAGAGCTAGTATTAATGATGTACCTGCTATGTGCCAGGCACTGAGTCTGATGTACTTGTTTTGTGAAGAAGATAATATTGTCCCCATAAGTATGAATGAAGATATTGACTCCAAGATGCTTCAGGATAACTTGCTCTAGGCCATATACCCTGGTCCCCCTCATTCTAGAGCCCTTGCTCTTTCCACCCAACAGAATGTGGGAAAAGAGAAGGTGCAATCCAAGAGCACAGGGGATCTGGGAGAGAAAGAGGCAGAGCATATGAGTGTGTCAGCACCCCGAGGGCACAGTTCCGAGTGAGTTCTGCATGTTTCCACTGCTGGTCCTTTACTCTCACAGGGCTCTCTGCCTGATATGCCTTCAGTGGTCATTTCCTGAGCTTACTCTCATGCCAGGCTCTGGCCTGGGTCTCTATCCTCAAAAGCATTCCCTGCTGCATTGCAGCATTTTTGTGTCTGTCTTTTATATCCAGAGGGCTTACCTCAAATAAATACGAACTTGTCCATCCCTGGATCCTCCCCTGGCCACATAGGAGATGTGCAATGGTATGTTTTAATTGAACACCCTGATCCCCCAGTAGAGCCTCCTGAACAACAGCCTCACATCTACCAAGGGCAGGGGGATGGCTAGGGGAAGAGGAAGAGAGGAAGTCCATGTTTAAGGAGCATCCCACCAATTCATTCAACACACATTTGGTGAGTGCCCACTCTGTGTCAGCACTGGGGGCAGAACCATGCATCGTGGTACCCACGCAGAGCTCACACCTGACAACCAGGCACTTTAGAGGCTAATTTAACCCTAGGAGTAGGCAACTGAGGAAACTGAGGCTCAGAAAGGGAAGCAACTTGGCCAGGATCAAATACAGCAGTGCACCTGTCTGCCTTCTGCCACACTGCCCATCTTTCACAGCCCCTCCCTCCACCATTAATGCCCCACCCGACTCGCCAACTTAGCATGCCTACTATGTGCTGAGCATGAGCTGCCAGGGGTGCAAAATGCAGGGTGGGGACAGAATGGACTTAATGACTGAAGGACAGCAAATAACATCCTAGGACATCAGATGGGGCAGCCATCAGGGAAGGCTGCAGGGCAGAGGGCAGAAATTCCAACTCTCCCTGTTTAAAATTCCCCATGGCTTCCCATCCACAGCAGCAGGTCCCAAACTCTCTGGCACATCACTTTTACTAAACATCTAAAGAAGAATTAATACCAATCCTTTCGAATTCCAAAGAATTCAAGAGGAGGGAACACTTCCCAATTCATTCTATGAGGCCAGAATTACTCTGATACCAAAGACTGGTAAAGACATCACACAAAAAAAGAAAAGTACAGACCAATTTCCCTTATGAATATAGATGTAAAAATCTTGTTTTAGTTTGCTAAAGGCTGTTGAGAGCAATATACTAGAAATGTGTTGGCTTTTATAATGGGAATTTATTAGGTTAAAAGCTTACAGTTCTAAAGCCATGAAAGTGTCCAAATCAGGCATCATCAGAGATGCTGTCTCATTGAAGGTCGGCTGCATGCAATCCTGGACTACTTCCACATGGCAAGACACAGTGGCGGTGCTCCAGTCTGGGTCTCTGCTCCAGGCTTCTACTCCAGGCCTATGGTCTCTCCAAGCTCAGCTGTAGGTGATCAGGCAAATGACTCATCTCTTCCCTCTCCTCTGGGCCTCATCTCTTTCAGCCTCTTGGGGTCTCTTTTCGTGCCTCTGTGCTCCACTGATTCCAGCCTCCAGCCTCCAGGACCTCTCTCTCAGCCTCTCGGAGTTTCTCTGTCTCTGCCACTTTTTCTCTATGTGTCTCTGCATGTTTCTCCTGTTCATAAAGGACTCCAGCAAGAGGACCAAGACCAACCCTGGGACACACCTCACTGAAGTAATCCAATCAAAGACCCCCCATCTGGCTCTATTCCAATCAAAGGGTCCCATACTCACAGGAATGGATTAGCTTCAAGAACATGAGCTTTTCTGGGATCCACAAAAAGCTTCAAACTATCAAAAATCCTTAACAAAATGCTAGCAAAGCAAGTCCAATGGCATATTTTAAAAATTTAAACAGAAGAACCAGTGAAAACTGGCAGAAACCACTTTCTACAAACTCCAGAAAACAGTTAAAGGACTGTAATAACAGGGCAAGTGCCAAATCAAGAAAAAGGCTATTTAAAAGTGGGAAGATATCCTGGCCCCTGGCTGGCCCCACCCTCACCCCTTACCACCTGGGCAAAGAGTTGATCTGTGCTCCCAAGGCTTAGCTCCCTGGTCTCTGTTGTGGAAGAAGCAGAGTAACCCTCATGCACATACTGGGAGCTTGTATGTATGGCCCAATCCGTCTGATGGTGGCCTGAGGGGCTCGCCTTCCCAGAACTTGCCCTGCCTGTAGAGGTTGGCTCCTTGAGCTCTCCTACAGAATGCTGTGGGAGTGCAGTCAAGTTGTGCTGCCTGGGGCAAGGGACTGCTGGCTGTAGGGCATAGAGTACAGTGCCCAGGTCCTGGAGGAAACTGTTTCCCAGGGAAGACAGCACATTCGGAGTTTATTACAAAGAGGTGAAATCCTATGGGCACATACACTTGCCCAAGAAAAGATGCATGCACAGAAAGGACCTGGGAGGCCTCTGACCTGGAGCTGCTCTCTAAATTCATTGTACGGATAAGCCTGAAGGAAAGTGCTCATACAAGTCAATCTGCAAAGACTAGGGAAGGTGTTTTCTTTTTTCACTTTGATTTCTTATTGTTGTTGTTGTAGTTAGCTCCTGGCGTTCAAGTAAACCTCTGTCATAATAGTAATTGGATACAGCCTTAAGGAACAGACACTTCAGAATCTAAATTCCAGTGATATATTAAAATATCAAAAATGTCCAGGTTTCAACAAAAGGTTACAAAATATGCAAAGAAACAGGAAGCAAGAGCCTAGGCAAAGGAGAAGATTGAAGCACTGGAAACCATCAATGAGAAGGACCAGATCTGGGACATGCCAGACAAAGACTTTCTAAAAGTTGTCCTAAATATGCTTAAAGAGCTAAATGGAAAGATGGACAATAACTAAAGGAAATCAGGAAAACAACAGATGAATGCAAAGAGAATCTCAATAGATTCATGGAAATCATGAAAAGGAACCAGAGATGAAGGCCACGGTAACATAAAGTAAAACTTCCCTAAAGGGGTTCAGCAGCAGATTGGAGATGACAGAAGAAGGGATTAGTGAACTTGAAGATAAGATAGTTGAAATCATTTAGCCTGAGGAGCAGAAAGAATGAAGAAAAGTGAACAAATCCTGAGGAACCTGAGGGACACCATCAAGCATAACAATATAAACAATGTGGGAGTCCCAGAAGGAAGCAGAGAGAATATCCAAACTAATAAGGGCTGAAACTTTCCCAAATTTAACAAAATGCATAACAGCAATGAACTCCAAATAGGATAAACCCAAATAGAACCAAGCCATGGTATATTATAATCAAACTGTCGATTGCCAAAGATAGAATTTTAAGAGCCACAAGACAGAAGCAACATGTCACATACAAGGGAGACTCAATAAGATTAAGTGCTGATTCCTCATAAAAAATAAAAAACATGGAGGCAAGAAGGCAGTAGGTTGACATAATTGATATACTTAAAAGTGCTGGAAGCAAAAACTTGCCAACCAAGAATTCTATATCTGCTAAAACTGTCTTTTAAAAAATAAGGGAGAGATTAAGACATTCCCAGATAAGCAAAAGCTGATGTCACCACTAGACCGGCCCTACAAGAGAGCTAAAGAGAGTTCTCCAGGTTGAGAGGAAAGGACAATAGATACTTGATCAAAGCCATATAAAGAAATAATGATCTCCAGTAAGGGTAAAAATATAGTAAATATAAACAACAGTACTATTGCATTTTGGTCCTACAGATTCTAAAAGGCAAATGCATAAAATTTAATGATAAATCAGTGGTTTGGGACTCATAATGTATAAGCATGCAATCTGTGACAAGAACTACATAAAGGTGGGGAGATGGGGGGTAGAGAAATATAGTTTATGTATGCTAATCAAGTTAAGTTAGTATCAAAGCAAATAAGATTGTTATAAATTTAGGGTGTTAAAAAGCTAAGCCTCATGGTAGCTACAAAGAAAATGTTGAAGAAAATGCAAGCTCATAGAGACAGAAATTAGAGTACAGGTTTCCAGGGGTGGGGGACAGAGGGTATGGGGAGTTAATGCGTGATGGTTGTAGGGTTTCTGCCTGGGGAGATGAGAAGGTTTTGGTGATGGGGGTTGGTGGAGGTACTGCAACATTGTGAATGTGACTGATCCCATTGAATGGTGTGCTTGGGAGTGGCTGCAATGGGAAAGTTTATGTTGTATATATATTTCCACAATTTAAAAAGAAGAAGAAAGAAGAGCAACTAGGGACATAGTAAATTAAAAAAAAAAAAAAAAAAAAAAAAGAGTATACACCAAAATTGACTGAGATTCATCCCAGGAATGCAAGGGTGGTTCAACATATGAAAATCATTCAGTGTAATACACTATAGAAATACAAGGAAGGAAAAAACCTACATGAGTTTCTCAATGGATGTAGAAAAGGCATTGGACAAAATCTAGCACCATTTCTTGATTAAAAAAAAGAAAAAAAAAACACTCAGAGAAGCAGAAATAGAAGGAAACTTTCTCAACAAGATAAAGGCCATTTATGAAAACCCACAGCTAACATCATACTCAATGGTCAAAGAGTTAAGGTTAAAGCCTTCCCTTCTAAGATCAGGAATGAGACAAGGATGCTTGTTTAACCACTACTATTCATTATTTTACTAGAAGATCTTGCCAGAGCAACTGGACAAGAAAAAAGAAGAAAAGTATCTGAATTGGAAAGGAAAAAGTAAAACCATCTCTATTTGCAGACGACATGATCTTATATACAGAAAACTCAAAGAACTCTACAAGAAAACTATTAGAACTAATAAAACAAGTGGCAGAGTACAAGATCAAGAGCCAAAAGCTGGAAATAACCCAAATGTCCATCAACAAATGAAGGGTTAAACAAAATGTGGTACATACATACAATGGAATATATTTTGGACATAAGGAAAAATGAAGTTATGAGACATGATGAAATAGGAAGAATCTTGTAAACATTATGCTCAGTGAAATAAGCAAGACACATGAGGACAAAAATATTATGATATAAGAGATGACTGAAAATAGCAATTTTGCAGAGTTAGAAGCAGATTAGAGGTTAGCAGGGGAGAGGGGGAGTGTTGAAAGAAAGGAAGAAAGGGAGCGAGAGAAAGAAAGACAAAGAAAGAGAAAGAAAAAAGAAAAAGAAAAGAAAGAAAGAAAAAGATATCAATGACATATAAGTTTGTACAGAGGATCCTAAAAAAACAAAATTAAAAAGAATCATTTGGGGGAACTTTTGAAAGGTATCTGGGCCTTGCCCTACATATATCAAATCAGACTCTCAAGGAATTAGCTGGAAAACTGTATTTTACTAGGTGCTCCAGAGGACCCCCTACAGCTAGCCTGGGAGCAACCAGGCTCCTTAGCCTGACATTCTAGGCTTTTCATAACCTGATCCCAAACCACCTATATGTGTGATTGTGTCTGTTGTGTATAAGTGTACACACAAACACATGGATATCTAACATCTTACTACATATTGACATTTGTACAGTATTTGTTATACTAAATATCCAGGCATGAGCATTTTCCCATGTCACTAAGAATTCTTCATAAATCCTCTTTTGAATGGCTGCACAGTATTCCGTCACTGATTATACCATAATTTATTTAGCTATTCCCTGTTGCTAAATATTGAGATTGTTTTCCATTTTTTTCTATTATAAATAATGTTGTGAAGAGTGCCCTTGAACATAAATCACTGTCTGCATCTCTAAATGCTTCCTCGGGCTAAATTCTAAGAAGGGGAATTTCAGAGGATGAATATTTTCCAGGCTCATGGAACACATTGTCAGACTGCCCTCTAGAAATATCATACCAATTTACACTCCCACCAGTTATCTGTGAGAGGGCGAATTTCACTACCCATTGCAACAATGAGTACTAGAATTTCCTCTGACAATTTGCTAGATGTAAATGGCATTTCATTTGAATTTGAATTTTGTTCCTAATGGAGGCCAATACACGAAAGTATTTTTTGGCTATAAGTATTTCTTTTTCCATCAACTGTCTCTGTCCTTTATCATTTTTCTGATCATTTTGTCTATTTTTAAAAATATATTAAGGATATTAGGCTTGCTCTTTGTAGCAATTATTTTTCCCAATTTGTTTACTGCATTTTACTGTTTATAAATTTTTACATGTAAAAAGAAAGTTTTAAGTTTTTAAGTAGCCTAATCTAAGTCTTTAGGTGAGACCACTTCCATAGCCTTTATCTAAAGTTAGTCCTTTCCCAACCAGAGATCAGATAAATACTTCCCTGTAATACCATCTAATTTTTATGTGGTTTCATTTTTGACACTTAATTCATTAATCTATCTGGAATGTATTTTGAAGTATAATGTAGGTGAGGATTTAACTTTATTTTTCCCCCAAATAGTTAACCAATTGTTCCCATGTGTGTTGTTTTCTCAAGACCTCTATGGCAGGGTTTCTTCTATTGCCCATAATAGTGCCATAAATTAGTACTAACCACAAATATCACATGTATGTACTTAGAAACCATTATACCTTGCTCATTCAGCACGATTTTGTTGAGTGCCTACTAGGAGCTAGGAGCTATTCTAGGTGCTGGGGATATAGCAGTGAGTAAAACAGACAATATAATCTCTTCCCTCATGGAGCAAGCCTTCTAATGGGGAACATAAAATAAACAAAATAAGTAAGTAAACTAAACAGAATGTTAGTGATAAGGAGAAAATTAAAACAGGAAGGGGAATAGGAAGTATTTGAAGGAAGGATGCATTTTTACATAGGGTATCCAGAGAAGGCCTCACTAAAGGTGTCACTGGGTAAAGACCTGACGGAGGTGAGACATTGAGTCATGTGGCTGTCCTGGGGGGTGGGGTGGGGGGGCTGGGGGGCGCATTCCAGGTAGAGGGAACAGCCAGTGCCAAGGCCCTGACGCAGCAGTGGGCCCAGGATGTTCCAAGATAAACAAGAAGCCAGTGTGGCTGCAGTGGAATAAGCCAGAGGATGGGAAGGACGAGATGAGGGCAGAGGACTAAGGGAGGCTCATGGAGCCATTGAGCAGAGCTTGGTTACCTCTACCTCTGGGTGAGATGGGGAGTTTGAGGAAGTTTGAAGTGAACAACATGACATGTTTTAATGCAGCAATTTGTCAACCTCAGCACTACTGACACTGGGGACTGGGTAATTCTTGTGGGAGCTATCCTGTATCCTATAGAATATTAGGCCTCTACACACCAGACGCCAGAAACATGCTCCCACCCCAGTCATGATGATCAAAAATGTCTCCAGACATTGTCAAGTGTCCCCTGGTAGGTAAAATCACCCCAGGTGAGAACCACTGCTTTTAGCAGGATCACTCCAGCCGTTGTGCTGATGGGGGCAAGTGCAGAGGCAGGAGACAAGTGAGGAGGCTGCTGCAGTCAGCCGGTGACAGATGATGTGGCTTGGGCCTGGGAGGTGAGGATGGCTGGATTCTGGATAGACGAGTGTGGAGGCATCAGTTACAGATCAGTTACAGGGGAGAGAGTGAAAGAGAAGGGTCAAGGATGACATCATGCCCAGGTTTTTGTCCTGAAGATCTATAAGGATGGAGTTGCCGTGCACTGAGACTGGGAAGAGAGCAGAAGGAACTGGTTTAGAGGAGAATATCAGGAGCTCAGATTTGGTCATGTAAGTTTGAGATACCTTTTAAAAAGATATGCAAGTGGAGAGTAGAACAGGCACCTGGATTTTCAGGTCTTGAGTTCAGGAGCCAGATCAGAGCTGGAGACATGACTTTGGATCAAGAGCACATAGATGGTATTTGAAATGCAATGATATTGGATAAGATCACCAAGAGAGTGAGTATAAATACAATAGGAAATGGCATGCCAATGTTTAGAGATAGGCAAGATGAAGAGAAGAGGCCAGAGGAGGAGAAGGAAAACCAGGCACGAGAAGGATCCTGAAGCCCTGAGAAGGAAGTGCTCCAAGGAGTAGAAAGCACACACAGCCTTGTGTCTGACGCTGCTGATAGGACAACTACAACGAGGGCTGAGAATTGTTCATTGGATTTAGCAACATGGAGTTCACTAGTGATCCTGTCAAGAGCTGTCTGGGGGTGAGGGTGGAGTTTGTTCAAGAGGGAATGGGAGGAGAAAAACTTTAGACACTGAGCACACACAGCTCTTTCCAGGCATTTTGCTATAATGGGTTCCCGGACCAGCCGGGAGTCTGTTTCACACCTTCTCAGCCCTACCTCTTATTCCAGCCACTGCTGCAGTAGCCAGTTGTAGGCAGGCTTCCATAGGCTTCCACCAGGGGCAACCTGACAGCACCTACCCTTGGGTCCTTGGAACACAGACCTCACCTGCCCAGCCCCAAAGTGGGTGAGGGGTTTATGTCTCTGGAGCCACCCTTGACCAATGGGTATGGGGGCCCATGCATAACTGCTTTCCCTTTGGTCCCCCTGGAGGTATGTGTGTTGGGGGGAAGTATTAGGGACAGCTCTGAGGAACAATGCAGAGGCCCCTCGGAAGGTAAGGCAGCTTGATAATGCACGCTTGCCTCAGCTTTCCCCACTTCCCTGTTTCACTCCCCTACCTCAGTCCTGCTCACTGGGATCACTTCCCAAGAAAACTACCTTTCCTGAGGAAACTACAGAGCATAAATGGTTCTACTGTGGGGGGAGCCCAGGCTTAGACAAATGGGAAGGAGAGAAATGGAGAGGGGACTATAAGTGAATGTAGAGTCAAAAAAAGGGTTTCTATTTTGTTTTTGAAGATGTTGAAAACAACCGCAGATTTGTATGCTAATGAAATGACCCAGGAGAGAGGGGAGAATTGCTGGGGGCCGTGGCATCCTTGAGTTCTAGTGAGAGGGCGGAATCTAGGCTGCCAGTGGAAGGTCCCCAGTAATCTGAAAGGAAGCAAGGAGAGGATAGATGTGGCGGGAGCTTGTATGACTTCTCTTCTGATGGATTCCTTTTTCTCAGTGAAACAGGAAACAGGGTCATTAGCCGAGAATGAGGATAGGGTGGAGGTGTGGAGCTTGAGGAGAAAGAAGAAGGTGTATGATAGTCACCCAAGAGCATGGGTGAGTGGATGGAGCAGGGAAATGCACTGAGCACAAATTTAAGGTGAGACCTGGGTGTTTTTCTTTAGCCACCTTCAGCCACAGGGTACAGTGGAGGAATCGGTGGAGAACTGGATTTAACCAGGGTTGTGATCTACTTCCATTCATATATTTGCTGAGGACTTGGCCATGTGCCTGACACTGTGCTTTATCTAATCCTCCCAATCATGCTTTGAGGAAGGGATCATCATCTCCACTTAACAGAAGAAGAAACTGAGGACATGACCAATCCAGAGTAACACAGGAGGCACAGACTCAAGCCCAGGATCTGTGGCATTTTCCATTAAGCTATGGCAGCTCCCAGAAAGGCAAAAGATTGTGTGATGGCTAAAGGGAGCTCTGGAGACAGACAGTCCAGGGGCTAAGTCCTGGCTCTGCCACACACACATGGGTTTGTTACTGAGTGCAGGAGAACAGGGACATTGCCTTCCTGACTTTTGGGGTCAAATTCCCAAAGACGTGAGAAGGAGCTAGGCCATGACAAATGAGGAGTGTCTGCAGTGGCTGTAGAATGGATGCTCTTCAGAGTCCTCTAATTCTACAGAGCAAGTTTCTGAGGTTTAGGTACCATTAGCTCCATCTACAGCTGAGGAACCCAAGCCCAGCGAGGCGAAGAGATTTGCCCAAGGTCATGCAGCAAGCTGCAGTTCCTGGAAGCAATGCTCATTCCACTGTCCTCTGCTACCCTGTGCTTTGTGTCTTCAGCTCGTGGAGAAACCAGGCAGTTCAGAGAGAAAAACGTCCCTGAAAACTAATGTGGTATCACACGGTGAGTGCTGGCTCCGTGAGTCCTGCTCCAGACCTGGATAGCTAACTGTCTACTCAGCATCTCCAGCTTTGTCTGTGTGTTCTCTGATTTCTCCTAAGTACTTTAAACAGTGCCTGGCACATCAGAGTTGCTTAATAAGCCACTGATGAGTGAATGAGTACAGAGATCCTCAATGTCTCAGCCAAAACTGGAAAAATAGGCCCAAAATAGATAATCTTAAAAACCAGACTGCCATGTACTGAGGTCTCATATATGTACGGCTCATGCCAAACGCTATATGTCTCTCATTTAATACTCATACAACCCTCGAAGGAACTGTTCTTATCTCCATTTTTCAGATGAGGATACTGAAACTCAGAAGGATTAAGAGATTTCTCCAGTGTTTTAATATCCTGGCTGCTAAAACAAATACCACACAGCAGGTTGCTTAACAACAGGAATTTGCTGGGTCACTGTTTCAGAGGCTAGAAGGGCTTGCTTCCTCCTGGGGTTGGTATCTTCTGGCTAGCCAACAACTTGGGGGTTCCTTGGCTTTTCCATCACATGAATGTACATGGCAGAGTCTCCTCCTTTCTTTTCTGGGTTCCGTTGATTCCTGCTTTTGGTGTCTCTCTCTCTCTCTCTGAATTTCATTTATGTTTATAAAGGACTCTGGTAATCAGGAGTAAAGCCCATTCTGACTCAGTTGGACCACACTTTAACTGAAGTAACATCTTGATTAGATCTTATTTACAATGGGATCTTATCCACACCCATCAGAATGTGGACCAAGACCAAGAGCATGTCCAAACTGGGGTGCAGAATTCAATCTACCACATCCAGAGTCACAAAGTGAATAAATAGCAGAAATAGGGTTTGTACCAGGACAAGATGACTCCAGAACCCTATTTTTTAACCATTACACTATACTGCTTTAATTCCTCAGAAATATAAGACAGTGTTTTACTTGTATGTACCTAAAAACATGCCCTCAAGATATATAAACCCAAAACTGATATAACTATAAGGAAAAATGGGAAAAATCCACAATCATGATGGAGGTTTAACATAGCTCTTTCAGAAACAGTTAAAAATATCTATACCCATTAAGGATATAGGAGATCCAAACACAATGAGCAAACTTGACCTAATTACAAATATAGAACATTGTACCCCACAACTGCAAAATACACATTTTTTTTCACATACACATGGGATATTTACAAAACTGGCCATGCTCTGGGACATAAAGCAAGCCTTAATAAATTTCAAAGGACTGAAATATAACATGTTCACTGACCTCAGTGTAAAAAGTAATTAGAATTCTGATATGTTTGGAAATTAAGAAACATGCCCCATAACCATGGGTCAAATATAATGGAAATTTTAAAATATTTTGACTGACTGATAGTAAAATTTCTACACATCAATACTTGTGGGAGGGAGTGGATGTGGCTCAAGCAATTGAGCGCCTGCCTCCCACATGGGGGTTCCTGGGTTCGGTTCCCAGTGCCTCCTAAAGAAAATTAACAACGAGCAGACAATAAGCAGACATCGAGCAAAAACAATGAGCAAGACAATGAGCAAAACAATGAGCAGACAATGAGCAAAAACAAAACCGAGCAGGGAGCAGATGTGGCTCAAGCAATTGAGCATCTGTCTACCTCCCACATGGGAAGTCCCAAGTTCAGTTCCCAGTGCCTCCTAAAGAAAAAAATAAACAGACAACAAGCAAAAACATCAAGCAGATAATGAGCGCAAACAACCAGCAAAAACAACAAGCAAAACAGATGAGGGAGCCATCTCTGGGTGGGGGTGGGAGGTGGGGGGAATACTCGTGGCATACTGCTGAAGCAGTACTTAGAGAAAAATGTATAGTTTTTAATGTCTTAAATGTGTTTATTAGAAAAGAAATGCTGAAATTTAATGAATTAAATACCTATATTAAGATATTAAGAACAAGGAAGAGCAAAATAAAGTAGAAAGGACATTATAAAGATAATATCAGAAATCAATGCTATAGAAAACATATACACAATAAAGGGGATCAAGAAAGTAAAAAGTTGGATCTTTGAAAAGATTAATAAAATTGACAAACTACTGACCAGATAGATCACAGAAAAGAGGAAGGAGGCATAGAAAAGAGGGAGGAGCTAACATAAGAATGAAAAATGAGACACTATTGATGCTATAGGCAAAAAAAAAATGTGTAGGGAACATTATGAACGTCTTCATGCCAATAATTTTGAAATGTAGTCAAAATGAGAAAATTTCTAGTAAAATATAATTGACCAATTAAAGAAGAAATAGAAAACCTGAATAGTCCTATGGGCATTAAAGTAATTCAATTAATGGTTTAAAACCTTCCCATGAAGAAAACTCCAGACCCAGACGGCTTTTCCAGTAAACTCTACCCAACATGAAAAGAAGAAATAATTCTAATCTTTTACTTACTCTTCCAGAGGCTAGAAAAAAAGGGAATACTCCCCAACTTATTGTATAAGGCTAGGAAAACCTTGATATCAACAAAGACCACATAAGAAAGGAAAATTACAATCTAAATTCATTAATAAACATAGACAAAAAAATCCTAAATAAAATATTACCAAATTGAATCCCAATTTGGTATATATGGAGAAAAAATACATCATGACCAGGTGAGGTATATCCAAGGAATGCAAAGTTGGTTTATCATTAGAAAATTACTTAACATTTTTCACCACAATGGTAGGTTAAAAAAAAGAAAATATGATCATCTCAATAACTGCCGGAAAAGCTTTGTATAAAATTCAACATTCATTCATGATTTAAAAAGAAAAATGTTAACCAACCTGGAAATGAAAGAATCTCCTTAATATGATAAAGAGCATTTACAAAAAGCTTACAGCATAGTTAGTGGTAAAATGTTAAAGCTTTCCTTATATACTGGGAACAAGACAAGGATGCCCTCCATTACCACTCTTAGTCAACATTATAATGGAGGTCCCAGCCAACACAGAAGGCAAGAAAAAAGAAAAAAAAAAAAAGACTAAGGTTTATAAATAGAGCTGATATCCATACTCAGCTTTCTGATTCCAAGCTCTCACCGGCTCAGCCCATACAGAGCCCTCCCTCCTCTGATTCCAATCTCAGCTTTACCTGTCTTCAACCCTCTACCTACTCCCTCGCACAGTCACTCAGCAAACACTGCTGGGCTTTCTGTTAGCTCACTCACCTGGCATCTTCTGCCTCACACTGCTCTCCACCTTTGTTGTGTTTCTGACTTCCCTTCCTAACAGGTTGAGTTATGGGTACAGGGCCCACTCTTACTGATCTGTGAGCTGCACTGTTCCTACTTCAGCTCCTTCTGTTCCTTCAGTTCCTTGTGGGTAGGACTAGGTCTGATTTGCCTCTGGGTCCCAAGCCCCTCACATACAGCAACTGCCAGCGAGTGCTGACCACTTGAGGAATGCGTGAATGGGAATATGCCCACAGCAGTGGGATTGTCTCCCCAGCGAGGCCTTCCTACTTCACCAGCATCTATCAGCTTGATCCCGTCCTCTTTAAGAGGCCATGAAGGTCTGCTATTCACTAAGCACACTGGCTCTGCGTGGTGGACACTGGGAACACAAAGGGAGCACGCCAAGACCTGTCCTGTGGGCAGGCAGTGGCCACGCAGAGAGAGGCCCATAGGGGCCTGTGGGAGCAAGGGGCCCAGCCTGTAAGGTCAGGAGAACCTTCCAGGAGGTGGGAGCCTCTAAACTGAGCTAAAAATGGTAAGTGGGCTTTAGTTTGTGAAGGAGGGTGGAAGTGGGAGGAAATTTGGGGCCAGGAAATACAAGTGTGTTACTGAGGCAGGAGCAATGTGAGAGTTTGGGGAATGATGACGTCAAAGAGGTCACCCTGATAATCTGTGAAAACTGTGGACCCACCCCCAGAGAAAATGCATGAACACCCTCACAAGACTGTGCACACACCTTGAAGCCCATCAGGACCCCTAGGTCCTAAGAATCTTGACTGTATCCTGAGGATGGCAAAACTGAATTGCTCTGGACCTAGGGGAAGAAAAATAAAACAAGTTGATTTGCTGCCCACTTTCACCCATGATCTTGGCCAGGATCTAAAATAATCCCCCTGAGGACAAGGCTGACTTCCTGTCTTGAACAGAAATTCTGCATCCAATGTGTGAGGTCCTGCAGGCCTTGGCTCATGGCACTGGACACAGCGTACCTGACAGAGGCCTCGTAGAGACTCCATCCCCCTCGTAAGCACCATCCTAGCTACAACTGCTCGGTGTTCACCATGTGTTAGCCAGGCAGGGGAGAGATGGGTGCTCCTGAAATGGGACATGGCACATGCAGAGGACTGGGGACCTGGCCTGGGGACCCAGGGCAGGGGAGAGGCAGGCAGGGCCTGGTCACAGTCCTCTGTGGGCCAGACCTCAGAGCCTGGATGTTATCCTGAGGGAGGGAAAGAGCAGGATACAGTCAGGGCTGGGAGCTATCACTATGGCTGAGATGTGAAGAGGAAATCATAACCATGGGAGTGACCACTATGCAAGAGAAGTACAAGCAGCCATGCTATGTGCAGGGGGCTCCTGACCTGGTACACTGTAGAAGGAAGACCAGGAGGGCAACTCTGAAGGGATATTTCCTTCTTTCTTTTCATTTTGACAGACAATGACCACAGACCTGCTTAGTGCTAGACATAAAAAATCCAAAGGCAAGGGTGCCTCCTGACTCATTAATGTCACCAAAACTATAATGGGTGTTGGCTGCAAGAAGGAAGACCAAGCAAAATAGATTCTAGCCCCAGCTGGCCAGTAGCCCAGGGCCCTTCCTCAGCTGACAGATGCTGAGGCCCTCACAGGGTTAACCAGGGGCCACTGCAGAGAGTCAAAGAGTCTTTAAGTGACCAGATCTGTCCTGACCCTGGTCTGTCCTCCATCTTTCCCCAACCGGGCTGCCTCCCAACCCCCACAGGGCCATGGAGCAATGGCAAGAACCTGCGAGCCCATACCACACTAGTTGTGGGACCCTGGCCAGCTCAGTTCACTGCCACGCCAGGCCAGACAGCTGTCAATAAGCCCCTTTCCAATTCTAAGATTCCATACCCAGATGTCAAAGGAGGAATGGGCAGGTGGAGTCAATGGACATAAAACAGGGACTGAAGCCTGGAGGGGAGTGGTCAGGGAGACCACTAGAAGAGGCACGACCTGGCCATGATGCTAGAAAAAGAGAGGCAGCAAGACACAGCAGCAAGAATAGGGCTGGGGGTTGGGGGGGGGATCTGCCTCCACTCACCTCTCAGTGCCTGGACGTCTTCATCCACAAAATGGGGGCAGGAAGTAGAGGGCAGAGGGAGTGACTTAGAGTAGATGGCTCCCAAAACCTTCCAGCTTAACAGAGATGTTGACAGTGGGCCTCAGAATCACATTAGGATCTGCCACTGGTAACTGTGACTTTGGGCAAGTCCTCATCCTCTGGGCCTCAGAGACCTCATCTCTAAAATAGGCAGAATAACACCTACCAAATAGGGCTGTCCTAGGGAGTAAACTACACCAAGTGACCCAGAGTAGCCACAAAATGGTAACTGCAATCTCCAGCTTGACACTGGGGGAGCCCCAGGAAGACGGGAGGGTGTGTCCAGAGGGGCCCAGTGGGCAGCGGGCATGACCAGGCCTCGGGCTGTCACTCCTGGCTGCGCCGAGCCTGATGTCACAGTGCCAGGCTGTTTAGGAAACCTCTTCATCCCAAAGACGGGCTTCCCACCCTCATTTGGGAGCGTTTTCCTCCACCCCAGCGGGAGGCTCCCCTTCCTGTCTCCCACCAGCCAGCAGGACGGCAGCTGCCATCTTGGAGGATGGTCCCAAACCCCTCTGAGAAAGCCTGTCCCTCTCCTTAGGGCCGGCAGGAGGCACCCTATAAATTAGTCAATAAACTCCAAGCAAATGCGCACAAGCATACAAGTTGTTTTGATTGGAACCCTGGCCCTTTTCTGTGGCTGCAGTGAAACCAGACTCTCTCAGGTGATTCACAATTTGAGGGAAGCCATGGCTGTAGCCACCAGAGGGTGACGATAATATTTTCTTTCCTGTCTTACCTCAGAGACAGGAAGGTGTTTTCTTTCCAGCCCACTATCCTGGGCAGACAGCAAACTCAGGTTTACTCAGTGAATATTTATAGACCCCTGGGCTTGGGGAAGCCAGTTATAAAGATGTGAACATTGCTGTGTAGCTTCGCAGTGTAAGGATGCTTTCTCTCACATGCCTCACAGAATCCTCACGGCTACCCCCGAGGCAGATTTCATCATCTCTACTTTGCCCCTAAGAAAACCAATAGAATGTGGATGCAGTTAAAAGCTGTGGCTTTGCTGCCAATGTTGGTAGGTTCAAATCCCAGGTCTGACACTTCAATGCCTTCTGTAGAGTTTACACTTCTACAAAACCGGAATAATGTACTTAACCAATAGGAACGTGGTGACAATTACATTAAATAATATATATGAAGTGCTCACATAGGGTCTAGCATATTGTAATTTTTCAGTGAGTTGTCACTACTAATATTAATAATATTATTGCTCAGAGAGGTGACAAGGCTAGACAAGGTCACACAGCAGTTTGAGGAATCCAGATGTCCAGTTCTGGATTCCATGCTCCTTCTCAGCTTTCTCTACAGACTCCTAGACTAACAGTCACTCTGGCCTCTAGTGCCTCGCCCAATACAGGGGAGCACCAGGGCAGCCAGCAGAGAAGGCAGCTTCACGTTGAAAAGGAAAGGAAAATATGACAGTGATTGTGCATGCATGCTGAGGTGGTTCCCAAGGCAGCCAGGATTCAAGCAGGACAAGCACCCATTCTTCTTTCCCCGTTGTGAGAATGCCCAGTAAGAAAGAAAACCAGCGGAGTCTGCATCCAACGAGTTAGATATTTGACTATTTTTTGTTGTAACCAAATGGGAAGAATATAAAAAGGCTGTGAATCTGGCTTAAACCCAGGCCAATTACTCTTCAACTCTTTTTGGCTAAAATTCTGACCTGCCCCTCCCTGGGCCTCAGTTTTTCAGCTGAGAGTTGGGGGGCCTGGACGACAGAATTTCTGTAGGGCCTAGAGCTGAGCCTGCTGGATGCTTGGATCTACCACCACCACCACAGCCACCTACAGAGCTTCAGCATGCAGGCTCTCTACTTGGAGCATCTCGTTTACTCCTCTGCACAACCGTATAACCTTGTGGAGCACTATCAGTGTGCCCATGTGTCCATTAAAGAGATGAGGAAACAGAAAAGGGAAGTTATTTGCTCAAGAGGTAAAGCTAGGATTTGAAGCCCAGGCAATCTGGCCCCAGGGCCACTCTGCTACCCCTAATCTTTTCCTCTTACACCCACACACAAAACACACACCCACACTCATGCCTCCAGAGTCTGGGCTCATCTGAGATTCACAGCAGGCCTGAGATATAAAGGAGAAGAACTGTTGGGAAAAGGAGAACTGAGGACAAACACCCAGGACCCTGGAAGGTACAGAACAGGGACTTCAAGGGCATAGGGAAGCCAGGCCTAGGGTGATGATGGGTGGTTCAAAACCTGACCGGGGGCAGAAAAGCAGCAGAGGGCCCATACCTACACCTAGCACCAATAAACACCTTCTTGGAGATGGTCCCCAGAAGTCTTGGGTGCCCTGGGGCAGGGTCTTTATGGAGTCCCAGGGTGTCCAGCCCAGGGTCTGCACACAAGAGGTGTCCATCCCCAGCTGAGCTCCTGGGTTGGACATGAGGGTTCAGAGGTGAACCCAACCCAGCCCCTGCCCTCAGGAATTAATGGGACAGACAAAAAAGACAGCTATGATGAGATGGCCTCAAGGCCCTCCACAGCTGACCTCTGTTCACTTCCCACCATGACCTGCTCTCACTATACAGCCACACCCAAACTACTCATACACAGCAGTCTAGCTCTTTGCTGTCTCCAGGCCCCTGCTTTCTGAATCCCCCTTGCATGGAAGTCGTTCCTGTCCTGGCAAACTCCTACCTGTCCTTCAAGACTCAATTCAACAGCCACCTCCTCCAGGAAAACTTCCCTGACTGCTTGCTTCCATCTCAGCTCTGCTCACCCTGGGTCATCATGGCTATTACAAACCACTCTCCCCTCTCGACTCTGGGCTCCTTCTCACTTTGGGGTTCCCAGCATAGGGCCTGTATTTCAGTAGGTATTTGTGGAATGAAGGAGTCAATATTCATTCAATAGCAGTCAATAACAGACAGACTATGGAGGAATGGAGGACCACGGCACCCCGCTGAGACACAGCTCTGTGCTGCGTCTTCCACTGTGAAGCCCACTCCACACCCTGACAGCATTGTGCTCATCCACCTCCCCTACACTTCTCCTGTCAGGGTGCCTGGACCAACACCTTCTCTGGGCTGGGACCCGGAAGCACAGACATGAATGAGAGGGGCTTAGGATAGACTGTAAATCCCAGGTAAAAGCGTCCCATTGTGTTCTCCCCAGCAACCATCAGCCACCATGAGAAAAGGAAAGACTCAGGAATGTGCTGGAATGGAGGGGCCTGTAACAACCCAACGGCCACCTGCTCAGACACCATGGTGTGGCCAAGACAGGCAGGCCAGGCTGCCAGAGTTGACTCTGCAAAGAGATAAAAGCCCAGGAAACACAAGTGTGCAAGGGAGGGAAGGGAAAAAGGGAGAGGGAAAAAAATAATAAAAAAGGGTTCTTTTGGTATTTGTTTTCAAAGCCACTGACGAAAACCAGATTTGAAGTTTGGGGGAAAAAAAGGGATTTGGGCCTTTCAAATTCCACTCTCCACTAATTGACTGCAGTTTTCTTTGAAAGAGCCCCCAGCTCTTCTGAACAATCAGTGGCCCAGCTGGGACTCAACAACCAGTGGCATCCAGGCCTGCTGGCTCCAGAGGGTCGCCTGGGCTGAGTGAGGGCAGGGCAGACAACTGAACAGATAGATGGAGAGGCAGAGAGCATGGGGTCATAAAGAACACCAACTGAGCCCCACTTGGAGACTGACCCTGTGTTAAGTGCTTCCCATATAAAGAGGTCAGGTCAGGCTTGAACTCATGTCTGTCTGACCCCAGTGCCTGTGTTTTGCCATTTTGCTGCCTGCCTCTCAAGGTGCTTGTGGTTTATTTGACTGAGGCAATAGGGAGCCACAGCAGGTTCAAGCACAAAATTCCTGGGGAGAAGGTTTACTGAGGAGAGAAGAAAACTACTTGATGCAACATTCTTGGGGCTCTTTTACAGGGTGAGGTGCTCCCCCATCACACAACTTCTGGTGCTCCTGCCCTACTCTGCCAGTGAAACTACCCATGCTCCTGCACCTTCTCCCAACAAAGCCAGAAACACCTCCCAACTCAAGTCCTGTTAATCTTCCTGCCTCTTCCCTCATCTGGCCTCAGAACTTTGAACAACAGCTTCTATTTATTACAGGCAGCTCAAAACAAATATCCCTAGTCCCACCTTTCACTTGGAGGAACTGAGGCCCAAAGGCCTAGCAGCCCCAGACTCATCTAATGGCAGCTCAGATCATTAAGTCCAACCTGTATGACGCTCTCCTACCTCAACTCTCACAAGACAGGCAAAGGGACTTGCCCAAAAGCTACAAGTCAGTCTTGGGGTTAGTGGTGACTAAACCTACACCTGACTGCAAAACCCACACCCTTTGCCCCCGCCTGACCCATTTGTCTGGACAATGAACTCTTAGAGCCACTGCCCAAAAGGAATCTATGAGCAGTAAAAACAGAATATCCTGGGAAATGTCAGTTGTCATTCCACAAATGAAAGGTGCTTGGGTTCTTTGCCTAAAAAACTGCAGGTGAAAAACCCTGCCCCATGGGAGTTGTCCCACAATCAAACAAGATTGAAAGTATCAAAGTGTTTTGTGAATTATGAAGCTTTAAATAAATTATGACGATGGTGGGGGGCAGGTAGTGATGATTTGGGGGTAATGGAGGTGGTAAACTTGGTGGTGTGAGTGAGGATTATATTCCTGACACAACTTCCTAACACGTCATAACACCTCTCCACAAGCTTCTTGGGAAAGATTAGTAAATCTGCCCATCTGTGCTGGAAAAAAGTAAGGGAATTAATGCCACATCTAGCATCGCATTTGTCCCCCAGCCACGAGGAGGGCTGTGTTCATCTTATCTTCCTTTCAAGAAAAGACATTGCTGCCCAAGAAGTGAACTGCCAGCCATGGTCTCACTCAGGCAGGCCCTTCCAGAGCCTGTGCTCTTCCTTGCCTCCCACCCTGGGCTGAGCCCAGAGCTCTCTGGAAGAGTGTCCACCCCCTACATCCCCAGGCACTGCCAGGCCCTGGGCTTTGGCAGGCTGTTCCTGGGGCTAGCTGGCTAGGGCCAGGCCACCTCAGCCGCCCTGGAAGCCCAGAGCCCCTGGGGGCCAGGCCACACCCACCCTGACGAATCCCCAGCAACATGCTGCCCTGCTTCTGTTCCCCATTACGAGTACCGGTGCTCGTCCAATAAATCAGGCTAATGAAGTCTGATGAACAAAGATTCTGACGGAGGGATGCCATAATTATAAACATCGGCAGTTCGGCAATCTGGGATCAGGGAAGCCGCCTTGCTTTGATGGGAGGCAAGCAGCAGAGCGACTCAATTTAGATTGCTCTGGACATCTTGGGCAGGGGAGCCAGGGTCCCCTGCATCAACTTCACCAGCAAGCATCGTCAGGGAGTTTCAAGTTCCTACACGGCACACGAGGCCTTCTACCATGGGGCTCTGCTGACCTCTCCAGCCCCCACCTCGATAATACCCTGTACTTTCACCAGGCCATTTCACTTTTCCAGGCCTTTGCAAAGGTTGTTCTTCTATTGGTGTTGATTAACTCCTATCCATCCTATAACACCCAGCTAAAATGCTACCTTGCCACCTCCTCCAGGAAGCCTTCTAAGTATCCCACATAGTAGAGCACTCCCTCTTCTCTGCTCTCTCCAGCCTCACATGAGCTAAACTCCATCCTTTCTTCTGCCTTCAGATACCATTCCCTCTGCCTGGAACACCATTCCCCTAGCAGCTTTAACTCCACTCATCTTTCCTGTCTCTGATTAGATATTATCTCCTCTGGGAAGTCCCTTCTCATCTCCCACCCAGGTGCTTTGGGGACTGCCTCTAGCCCCAGGGTCCTACACTTGCCCCCTTGTAGTGTAATGGTCAGTTGCATATCTGTGTCCCAGCCTATCATGGTAGCTCTCTGTGCCCAATGCCCAGCACACAGCACACAGTCGGTGCTCAGGGAATATGTGCTGAAATGTGTTTAATCACTATCAAATAGCGAAGCTGCCAGGGAAAAGCGAGGCCTGCAGACTGGGCTCTGAGTCCTCTGTATCCTGTCTTCTCAGACCGACAAGAAGACCCAGCTCCTAGCAACTGAACCAATGAAACCGTCAAGGTCTGCCATGACCCAAATGCAGAGAGCTTCATATGGAAGGAATCAAGAGGGCCAAGGAATAAAGTATCAGTTGAAACAGACACTTTATTATCCAACCCATAAACCTGATTTACACTCAGGTTTCTTCTTTCGAGAAGCCCTGTAAAGTTTTAACTTTGCCCCAGCAAGCCTGGGGAGCAAACCTTCAGAGCAACAGGAAATCGCCCATTATGCCTGGTAGGATGGGGGTGGGGGGGTCCCACATGCTCCTGCCCTCCCAGTAACCCTGTGAGTAGAGTCACCTGAGCGAGGTGCAATGACTGGAGCCTGGAGACCTGGTTCTAGTCCAGACTCTGCTACACAGTGTAGCCTTGACAAGCTACTCCCTGCCTGGGCCTCAGCCTCCCCATCTGTACAATGGCCATGGAGAGAGAAGAGATTAAGCCAGATCGAGTGCTAACATTCAAGGACATGGCATAACACAGCAGTCGTGGGTTCTAATCTTACTGGCTAAGTGACATGGGCAAGTTATCGAACCTCTCTCTGTCATGCTTTCCACATTTCTAAAACGGGGCAGAGAGGGAGTGTAATACTGGTACCCACCTGGAGGGCTGTTACCAGCATTGGGGGCTAATGTCCGTGTAGGCTCTAGAACAGTGCCTGGCATACCCCAAGCCACTGTGCTCCTGCTGGCCTCCCATGACCCTCAGCCATCAGAAGGTGACAAATGGAAAGAAGGCCCTGCCAACCCACCGTCTAAATTCACCCCTCAAACAACTAGGAGGCATGTCATGTCATCCCCACATTACAAAGGAGGGGCCTTAACTTGCTTGCAAATTCACTGAGCTGGAAACCCAGCCCTGGAGTCATGATGCCAAGCCCAGTGTTTTGTCCTGACAGATGTTCCAGGCCAACTTCCTTTGAAAAGAAAGGGACAAAGTATGGGAGTGGGTGAGAAGATCTGCCTTAGGGTCAACTCACATATATTGGAAGATGCTTCTTCCAAAGGCACCATTTAAGATCAGCTGAACTGCCTCCTTTCTCTCCCAGCTCAGTCAGGCTGCCTGAAACAGCCTCCCCCCCCAACAGTGTGGGGATCCCTTCACCCAACTCAGGCTTCAGCTCAGATGCCACTGCCCCTAAGAGCCCCCAACCAGCCAGCTAAATTTGCATACCATCCCTGCTTTATTTTATAAGTACTGTATTTTTCTTTCATTCATTCAGTTTATTCAACAAATATTTATCGAGCACCTTTTATGTTCCAGATACCATGGTAGATGTTTGGGAAACAACAGTGAAAAAAAAAAAAACAAAAAAAAAAAAATGGAGTTCACATTCTAGAAGGGGAGACAAACCATGAACAATATGGCAAATAAGTATAGAGCATGTAAGAATGTGAAAAGTGCTTTGGAAAAAAAAATTGAGCAGGCAAGGAGGATCAGGTGTGTCAGGGCAGGGCAGGGGGGAAGCACTTTTAAACAGGGTGTTGAAGGTAGGGACCAGAGAAAAGGGGAGAAGGTTAGTCCAGCAGATACCTGGGGGAGGGGCATTCCAGGCAGAGGAAACAGCACGAGGACTCTGAGGAGGCAGCATGCTTGGCTAGAGTAGAGGGAGGAAGAAAAGTAGACAATGCCATCAGAGGAGTCCCAGAGCCTGGGGCCATACTGTAGGACTCAGGCTCCCACTGTGAGGGAAAAGGGGAGTCATTTCACAATACCAACTCATAGTACAAAAGGATCACTCAGGCTGCTGTGTTGAGGGCAGACTGTCTCACTTGTTTGTTAGCTTACTGACTCCCCCACCATCCATGAGGGTAGGGACTTGGTCTGGGCTGATCATCGCTGTATCTTCAGGGCTTAGCACATTCAGGTGCTCAGTAAATGTCTGTGAAATGACTGACTGACTAAAATGATAGCTGATAGATTAGAGATAGAGATAGAGACAGAGAGAGATAGATACATAGATACAGATACAGATATAAACAAACTCACTTCAGCCACACTGGTCTCCTCATACATGTCAAGCACACCGTGGCCTTAGGACCTTTGCACTTGCTGTGCAATCTGCCTGGAACACTCTTCCCCAACATCCTCATGGCTCATTCCCACACTTCAGAGAGTTTCGCAAATGTGACAATAAGGTCTTTCCTGAACACACTATTTAAAATGCCATCATATACCCCTCCCCAACACTCCCTTCCCTGCTAATTTTTTCTGTTGCACTTGTTACTAAATGACATACTCTATATTTTCCTTTTCTGTCTCCACACTATAAAATAGGCTCCTAGAAGACAGACTTTGTGTTGTTCTATTTGCTGATTAATCCCCACTGTCTAGGGCAGTGGCCGGCACATACCAGGTACCTGATAAATGCTTGCTGAATGAGGAAGGGACTCCTCTTGCCTGCCCCTTTGTCTACCCTCAGTGAGCAGGATGGCAGGCCAGGGCAACAATGGACCCCCAAAAACATCCTTTCCAACAACAAGACCCCCTGCCAACCACAGCCCTGCAGGCAGAGCTTAGAGCAGAAGGAAGAGTCGTGCCATCTGGATGTGTGGCAAGTTTTTTCATGCTAAGTTATCTCATGGTAACCACACAAAGTAAGGTTATTGTCCCCATTTTACTCAAGAGGAAAACTGAATCCCAAAGAAGCTAAGTAACTTTCACAAGAGTCTAGGAGGTGAACCTGAGTCTATTTGACTCCTTCTGGTTCTCATTCATTGAAAAGTTTATTGACCAACCATGCCATGCCTGGCTGTGCTAAGTCCTGGGGAATAAAGCAGTGAACAAGTAAGGCAGTGGAGAGGAATAGTTCACAGAGGAAACCACACATGCAAAGGCCCAGAGGTGAGTGGTTTCTGGCTGGATGGATAGCTGGAAGATAGGGTAGGAATGGTCAGCAGGGGTCAGATCATGCAGGGCCTTCCCCATGAGTCATGTTAGAAAGCTGGGACCACCGGGAAACACAAGCCAAGACCATAGCAAGACATCATTTTATACATGTTTAATAGACAAATGTTATGCCATGTAGGAGAATCTTCATGTTGGGGGTACACATAAGTCCAGTCACTCTGGAAACCAGCTGGGCATTATCTTATAAAGTTGAATTCACATGACCTTCAGTCCAGGGATGTCACGCCTGGGTAATACCCAAGAACAATGGGTATCGAAGTGGGGTCCACTGAATGCAGAAGTCAGCAAATGGCACAATCAGGGCTTTTTTCCCAAAGAGCCAGTAGTTGGACATTTACTAACACATCACTGGATATAACTCACATAAACAAAAGGTCTTTGGGAGTCCCCCCAAAATTTTCAGTGTAAAGGGGTCATTCTCAGACTGTAAAGGCTTGAGAACCGCTGCCCTAGAGAAACCCTTGCATAGATGCACCAGGAAATGTGTCCAGGAGTATATATAGCAGCACCATTTACAATATAAGAGACTGGAAACAACCCAGATACCCACCCTCTGGAGAGTTGTGGTATGTTCATACAATGGAATATTACATGGTAGTGAAAATGAACAAACTAGAGGCACCTGAAATGACCCATATCATAATGCTGAATTTAAAAAGTGAGTCCCAGAATATAGAACAAAGTTCAAAATCAACTAAAAATAAACAATGTATTGCTTCGGCACACATATATATGTGATAAAAACTATTTTAAAGCAATGGAATGACAAACATAACATTACCTCTAGTAGGTAGACAGGGATAAAAGAAATAAAATATATAAGAATTGTAAAGTAATCAATAAAACTGTCATTATTCACAGAAGACCATCAGAAATCAAAAAGAATATAAAAATAAACAATTAAAATTAGCGAATTTGGCAAGGTCAGTAGATACAGGGTGAATATTCAAAAATCAATTCCATGTTTATCTGCAAAAGATAGAGAAAGAAATTTTTTTAGAAATCATTTACAATAATATTGAAAACTATCAAATACCTCGGGAAAATCTAAGGTATGATGTTTTAAGACCTCTACATAGAAAACTGCAGAATATTATTGAGAGAAACCAAAGAAGACCTAAAGGAATTAAGGGATGCTTCACGTTCATGGGTCAAAAGATTCCAATTGTAAAGAAATAAATTCTTCCCAAATTGATCTAGAGATTCAATGCAATCCACATAAAAATCTCAACAGTTTCTCTTTGTGTGTGGAAAGATTCTAAAATTTATATTAAAGGTCAAACAGCCAAGTATAGCCAGGGTAATCCTGAAAAAGAACAAAATAGAAGAACTTCCACTACTAGATATCAAGCTTTATTATAAAACTACGGTAATTAAGACAGTGTGAAATTGATGCAAAGACAGACAGACAAACAGACCAATGGAACAGAATAGAGAATTCAGAAATAGACTCACTCATCTGATGGATTTATGGGAAGGTGGCCCTGCAGAAGAGTGGAGAAAAGGACAGTGTGTTCAAAAAAAGCTGCAGGCTCAAATGGATTCCTATACTGCAAAAAAGAAACTTGACTGCTTCTGCACACCATACACAAAAATCAAATACAGATGGATTACTGATCTAAATATGAACTGTAAAACAACAAATCTTCCAGAGGAAAGCATAAGAGTCTATCTTCACAATTTGAGGTAAGCAAAGATTTCTTAAGTAGGACACAGGAAGCACTAACCATAAAAATAAAGTGGACTATTTTAAAACTAAGAACTTCTATTCATCAAAAGACACCATTATGAGATGGGAAGGGCAAGCCACAGAGTGGGATAAGATATGTATAGCACACATAACTAAGGGCTTGGACCTAGAATATATAAAGATCCTCAATACATAAAAAGACAACCCAATTTTTCAAAAAAAAAGAACTGGAATAGGCACTCCACAAAAGAGAATATGTAAATGGTCAAAAAACATATGAATGGTGTTCAGCATCATTCATCAGCAGAAAAGTGCAAGAGCCTCCAAGTGTTCTCTCTCAAAACATGGCATCACTTGATCCAGTTACTACAGTCAAAAAACCTGAGACTTCCTTGATTTTTCTCTTTATCTTGCCTCCCACATTCAGGCTATTAGCAGATCTTCTCTACCCCATCTTCAAAGAACATCCTGAATTCAACCACTTCCACTGCAACCCTGTAGTCATTCTAGGTCTTCTGCAGTGCCTCCTACCTGGTCTTCCAGCTTCTATTTTGCCTCCCTGCAGGCAGTTCTCAAAGAACACCCAGAGTGAACCTTTTCCATGATAAATCAAATTACATCACTCCTTTACCAAAACCCTCCATGGCTTTCCAGCATGCCTAGGATAAAACTCACAGTCCTTACCTTGGTCTGTAGGTCCTCAGGTGATCTGGCTCCCATCTTGTTTCTCCAAACCCATTTCCTACCTGCTCTTTTGCCACCCTGGCTTCCCTGCTGTCATTTGAACACACCAAGCACACTCTAGCTTCATAGTATATTGCCTTGCTATTCCCTCTGTCTAGAAAGTTCTTTTCTCCAGATACAGATGCACGACCCACTCTTTAATTTCAGCAGAGGGACCTTACCTGAACCTCTTATATAAAAGAGTATACCCACCCTTGTAACTCACTTTTACTCTGCTTTATTTCCCTTTACAGTACTCTTCATAACAATATTATCTGTTTGTCCCTCACCTCCCCCAAAATATGAATGCAGAGGGAAAAAAAACCCACAAAGAGATACCACCACACATCCTCCAGCATGGCTGTTGTGTTGTGTTGGGTTGTGTTGGGTTGGGTTGGTAAGGATAAGGAGCAATGGGCTGGCGGGAGTGTTAAAATGGTACAACCAGTTTGGAAAACTGCTTTGTATTATATATTACAGATGAATAGGCCCATACCCTATGGTCCAGCAACTTCATTCCTACATATTCTTACATATATACTCAAGAGAAGAACAAGGATTTGTACATCATAAAACATGTACAGAGAGATTCATAGTAACATTACTCAAAATGGTCAAAAACTAGAAACAATGTGGTTAAGAGGAGAAACTTCAGGTTGTACATATGTTACTGGAATAGATTTTTTTTAAAAATAAAAGGACTGTACAACACAAACAGTGAACTCTACTGTATATAGTTAATAACACAATCATGAAATATTCTTTCATGAATTATAACAAATGTACCACACAAAGTGTCAGTATTAGGCTAGGATATGGGAACTCTGTATTTTATGCATGACTTTTCTGTAAACCCACACCTTTTCCAAAAAAAGCCAAAGTTAATTTTTTAAAAACTGAAAACAATCCCTAAATATTCACCAGCAGTGAAAAGGATAAATTGTAACTCTATACACAATGAAATGAAGAAACCACAGCTACAGAACAACGTGAATGCATTTCAGAAACATAATATTGAGTGAAAGAAGTCAGACAAAAAAAAAAGAGTACATAATGTATGATCCTAGCTACAAGAAGTTCAAAAGCAGGCAGAACTAATCTGCAGTGCTAGAAGCCAGGCTAGTGGTTTTCTCTGGGAAGGAGGCAGGGAGTAAGTAGAGCTTGGGATGGGTCAGGAGAAAGGATGGTTGGGATGACAGAAGGATTAGTCTCACAGTTAGGTTCACGTTTGATATCCATCAATTTATATACTTATGATCTGTGCACTTCTTTGTATATAAGATTAATTTCAATAAAGAAGTATCATCAAAAAGCAGTGGACTAGGGGAGCGAGTGGAGCTCAGTGTTTGAGTGCCTACTTCCCATGTATGAGGTCCTGGGTTCAATCCCCGTACCTCCTAAACAAATAAAAAAAACAAAAACCAGTGGACTAATAGGGACAAAATTAAGTAAAGTGGCTACCTCTAGAGGAGAGACAGAGAGACAAGATAGCAGAGAAGAGGAAAAGTAAATGTATTATTACCTTGCTAGTGTTCAAGTTCATGGACTGGGTGGTGTGCTCATGGGGTCGGTTCTGATGGCTAGCCAGAGAGAGAAACAAAGATAGACAGGCAGGCATGTTCGTGGACCAAAGGAGACAGCATGACGTGAACCAAGAACTGCGCTTCACCCAATTCTGTGCATTTTAAATGAAACCCATGAACACAGATAAGGGACCTCACTCCAAATGAGAAGAACACCGTCCACCTCGTAGCGTCATTAGACAAGTAAATGGTACAGTGCTCTGTCAAAGCTAGAGTGAGATAAATAGCATTTTCTAAATTTTTTTCAATACCTGGAACAAGGTAGGTCAAATGAAGAGATGGCTAGAGGAACAAACAGGTAGGGAAAGCCTGCTCCTCAACGCTCAATCTCACCCCATCCACCAGCATTCTCTCCCTAGGCCTACGTTTATTTTTGGCTGGCATTGGTCTAATTAGGGCAGCCTCTATTAAAACCTCCTTGCCATCCTCTCTCAGGCACTGCACACTGGCCCAGAGAGCCCTAGATGTAGGACCAAGTGAGTTAACAATTTCCTTTCAGCCCTATGGCGTTTCTAAAACGTTAGTCCATTTTTTCATAGCCTGAAACAGCCAGAGTCTTAGCCGTTTAACAGTCCAGTTCTGGGCTGGATCTGTCACCACGACAGTAAAAAATAAAAATTAAAAAAAAAGTTTAGTGCATTGTGTGCTTATAATAAATAGTTTGCACAAAATTATTCATTCCACATATGGGCAGAGTGATGCCTTTAATATGCACATTGTTTGTGGAGAGCCCGTAACCGAGGTTGTTACTGGGCAGAATGTGGAAGTCGTTTACTTCTATTAAATAAGGGAAACAAGGTTCTCATTTTAAAATTAATTCAATGAAAACTATTAAGCAGTTGGCCGTGAATGCCTCAGTCTTTTTTCAAAACTGATACTAATAAGGGTCCCCACTCCCAACCCGGCCCACTCCCTCCTAAACACAAACATAAAATTAACCATATAATTTCCAAGTCCATTTCCCCAGTGTGGTTGTTCTGAAATATGTGGTCAGGAGGTCCGTGTAGATGCAGCAAAAATTGAGACTGAATCCCTGATTGGCACCGTCTTTGGGTGGTTTGGTTGGGGCAGCCGGCTCTTGAGTGCTGAGCAGCAGGTACTAGAGCGCTGTCCTCCCTTTATTCAGTTACGGGGGGTGGGGGGGGGTGTCCCAGGCCCCGGCCTCCACCCCAGGGGTTCAAGGGGTGGGAGGCACTCAGGGTGAATGAGACAAATCCAAGTTCCCAAGGCCTCTGAGAAAAACGTGCTCAGCAAGCACTGATGATGCACCCACGGTGGGGCAGCTGTAGAAGGGAAAGACTGCAGGATTCGGAGTCTGGCAGAGCTGGCTTTACATCAGATATGCCACCTCCTAGCTCTCAGGTCTCACTGTCACTGTTGCCATCTGCCAAGTGGGGCTACTCTGTGAATCAGGTGGTCATCAAATGTTGGGCCCTTTCCTCTCCCTTCTGTGCGGGCCTTGTGCTGGGGATTAGAGATGAGAGCTGATCCCTGCTCACAGAAGAAACCAGCCTCTCGGAGCAGGAAGGGGGTGGGGGCTGAGGCCCAGGGGGCAGCCCCCATCTGCCACTCTGAAGGGGCACCCTGGGCTGCTAGGCACTCAGACCAGTGCTGACCAGGAGAGTGGATGGCAGGGTGAGCTGAGGACGGACCTGGACGGTCCGTATGTCCACGTTCCCCAGGCCCTGTGATCATCAGCCCCCTGAGGGCAGGGATAGTTTCTGATTCATCTGTGTCCTCAGCACCCGGCCCGGCTAGGAACAGACCCAAACTCAGTGAAGGTCAGTTGATTAAACAGATGACTCCTTCGTGATATCTCCCACACGTTTCCTGTGATTCAGGAAGGGGGTCATCCTGGGTGGAACTTTTGACCCCTAGGCCAGACAGCCTCCTGGTCACCTCCTATTAAAACTGAGGTCCACAATGACATGAAGGGACCTGGACTCTGGGGCTATTCCTAGGATAACACAAGGACCTGCAAAGCCCACCAAAAAGGTGGCATGTGACCATTGAAGCCATGTCACCTCCTGGTCACAAGGTCCTGAGCAAGCCACTTAACATGGCTGAGCTTCCGCTTCTGCATCTGAAAATGGGGATGATGGAATAACTCCTGCCTCATAGGATTGCCAAGAGGATCAAATGAGGGAACAGAAAAGAATGAGAAGTTCTGGGCACATGTGAGGCTCGCTGCTTCTGTCCGATTTCTCTGTCCCTATTGAGCTCCTCCTATGAGCAAGGACCTATGGGCCCACAGGGACAAAACCAGGACTGAGTCAGCCTGGAGGTGAGCCTGGGAGTCCTGGTGCCACCAACACTGGAAGGGGCAGAGAGACAAGAAGAGGCTGCATACACAGTGCCTAGCGTGAGTGGATTTATTAACTTGGAAGCTTACAGCTCTGAGGCCGTGGAAGTGTCCAAATCAAGGCATCACCAAGGCATACTTTCTCCCTGAGCTGCAGCTGTGGGCGATCGGGCACATGGCGGCATCCGCTCGTCTCTCCCCTCCCCTTGGGGCCTAGCCATTTTCAGCTTCTGGTTTGAATGGCTCCTCTTAGCTTCTGTGTTCTATTGATTTCAGTTTCTGGCTGCTCTGTCTGTGGCTTTCTCTTCAGCTTCTGGGGGTTTCTCTCGATGTCTGTGGCTTCCTTCTCCCATTTATAAAGGACTCCAGCAAGAGGACCAAGACTGATCCTGGGCTAAGCCCCACTGAAGCAATCTAATCAAATGACTCTCAACTGAATCCAATCCAATCAAATGACCCTCAACTGAATCCAATCCAATCAAAGGGTCCCACACCCACAGTAATAGACCAACTTAAGATATAATTTTCTGAGGTCCACAGAAGACTCAAATTACCATAGTAGGATTGAACAATGAGAGAGTTACAGAGGGCATCATGGAAGGCCCGGAGTGAATCAGCAGAACTCAGAGGAAAGGCTACACATGGTCACCGACAGGTTTTCCAATCTGGACAGGGGATGGCTAAGCCTGGGGAGGCTGGGAGCTTGGTGTGCATGGGAAGCCAGGCCCCTCAGAGGCCCCAGGTAAGGAGAGCCAGACCCACTGCCCCTCCCTCAATGCCAGGTTCTTACCCAGCCGTATTGGGACTGCAGTACTGGCTAACACCAGCCCAATGACCCAGGTCCATGGACTCCCCACCACCAACCACATTGAGGCCTCTGTCCACGGAGGACTGACAACCCCAGACTGGATGGAGACCCAAGCCAGACCAGAGTCATAGGTTGGATGACCAATGGCCAGGGACATCATCTGGTTTTAATTCCCATTGCCAGCCTCAGTTGAACTTCCCCTCCCCACTGGGAGCAGTTCCAGTAAACAAGCATGCATCATGGCCCAAAGACCCCTACCCAAGTCTCCTTCCTCTCCACACTGTCTCTACCTGCCATTCTTTCTGTAAGTCTCTATGTTCTCTCTTTCAATCTCTTTCTCCTAATTGCTGATTCTCTGTCTCATATTTTTCTCAATTGGGGGGGGGGTCTCTCTCTCTCTCCCCACTCCCCATTTTCTTCTCTTTCTGTCTTTTTTGGCCTCTCTCTCTCCTTCTTTCTGTTTCTCTCTCCTTCCCTGTATGCCCACCATCCATCCTCCTATCTGTCTTCCCAATTCCCATGTGAAAGCCTTGTTTCCCGCCAACACAGGTGTGCCTGCAGATGTTTTATCCAGGGAGACACTCCTTGTAAGCAGTGAGAGAAGATCCAGGTGAGAGAGACAGCCCTGTTGAAAGGCAGTGTGACCCCAAGCCCAGCTGTAAACCAGGTCCCAGGCGGGGGGAGACCAAGTTCCTGCCAGTCTCCATGCTGACGAGGGGTGCCCCATACCCCAGGCCCTGGCTCTGCCTTGGCCCCAGGCTTCCTGGCTGCCAACAGTGAGTGAGGAGGAAGGAGAGCACTCAGGGAGAGGTACCAAACCCTAAGGAACAGGGTGCCGTGGGGCCACAGGCTTACTTTCCCTCAGCCACAGTACCACTACCCTTGCCACAGGGAGGAAACAGGGGGCTGTGTGAGGGACAGTGCCAAATCCCACTCAGCTTGGGACCAAGATGCCTCAGCACAATGATGCACACATGGGCCTGACACACCCATGCATCCATCCAGTCATCCAACAAGGATTTCCTGAGCACTCCTATGTGCCAGGCACTGTTCTAGATGCTGTGGATAGGGCAGTGAAGGTGAGCCCAAATGAAGGCATGAACGAGACAGACAAATATCCTTACCCGTGTGCAAGCTGACCTTCTAGTGAGGAGACAGACAACAACACAGAGAATTAGGAGACAGAGGACATTAACGAAGGAGCTGCCGTTTGCTGGAAGAGGAGCAGGTCTGGGGGCAAGAATATCTCCAGCCTTCCTTTGAACTTGTTGAATCTGGGGGACCAAGTGAGCATGGAGACACAGGGAAGGCAGGGACATAAGCAAGCCTGAGCTCCAGGGGCAGATCTGGGCTGGCCATCTAAATTCGGAGTCATCAACAAATGGATGTTATTCAAAGCCACGAGCCTGGATGAGATCATCAAGACAGGGAGAAAGGGCAGGGAGCTGGGGCCGGACTGGGAAAGGGGGCTGAGAAGAAGCAGAGAGGCGGGGAAAGCAGGCAAAGGCATGTCCCAAGAAGTCAACGGATGCGGAGCAATAGCGAGGAGGGGAATGAGCTTCAGGGAAATGTGCTGAAGGGCTGGGAGAGATGGAGAGAGGACACTGGCCCAGCAACATGGAGGCCACTGGTGACACTCCCGAGGGTAGCTTCTGTGCAGTTGTAGGTGCGAAAGCCTACCGTGGGTCTCAGAAGAGACAGAAAAGAGAGAAATTAGGGACAGAACAAGTAGTTAAGTCTTTGAAGGAGTTTTGCTCTAAACAGAAGGAGAGAAATGGAGGTGGTATCTGAAGAGGGAACTGGGTCTGGGTCAAGGGAAGTTTGTTTTGTTTTTTAATGATAGAAATAACAGTTTGCTTATGTGGAAGTGGCAATAACATGGCAGAAAAGGAAAAGCCAAAGCTGCAGGAACAGGAACTGGAACTGTGTCCTTGAGCTGGTGAGCGGGGCGCCTAGTGCACAGGGTCCGATTTAACACTCACACTATACCCCCCAGCTCCCACAAAGACTGGCAGGGCAGGGGTCCTGGCTTCACTTTTCAGATGAGGAAACTGAGGCTGAGACCTGCTAACCTGCACCTCCAGATCTTTCTTCAAGTTTCTTTCTTCAAGTGTCACCTTAAAATACTCTTGGGCTCATCCCCCAAACCCCAGCACCTGCATTTTAACCAGATCCTTAAACGTTTCTTAGGCACACTAAAGTCTGACAACCATTGCTCTCAAGCAGTAGTCTCCATACTTTTTTTAAATCTCATATCCCTATCAGGATGTATATAAATTTGTAATTCATATATTTGTAAGTTTTAGACATATACCTCTAATCTTCTATTACATACATTACCAAGCACACTCCACCATTTGTCAGGTGTGCTGCCTTGGGTGAGGTGCCCGAATAACCTCTCTGTGCCTCAGTTTCCTCATCTGTAAAATGGGGGATTATTAAAGCACCTACCTCACTGTGAAGATCAAATGAGTTAAAAACCCGTGATGCCCTCAGCACAGTGACTGGCACCCAGCGAGAACTGTAGATGTGGGGGCTTTCAGCGTTGTTAGTAGTACACCAAAAGTAAGACAGATCCTAAATATGTCACATTCTAATAGTCCTCCTCCCCCCGCCTCACAGATGGTCTTGCCACCCCACCTTGGCGATCGCTGGTCCACAGTGAAGTCCTCAAGGACAAAGACCATATCTGTCTTGGACATTCTTGTGTTTCTGATGCCGAGCAGAGGGCCAGGCACACAGAGGCAGATGACACGCTCTTGCTGAAGTAAAGAACCACCATCTGTGAAGGTCCCACCGCATGCCACACATCACTTCATCCTTGCAACGACTACTGAGGTAGATCAATATTCCACTTTACAATGAGAGAAACTCGGGCTCTGGGGAGGAAAGTGATTTGTCCAAGGTCATAGAGCAGAGGTTCTTAACCAGGGTCCATGAGCTTGAATTGAAATTCAAAAAAGCATTATTCTCTCGGGGACATGTTGGTGCGGGTATGATGCATTTATTAAATAATCCACAGGATAGTGTGGACTTAGTAAGGGGTCCGTGGTTTTCACCTGACTGGCAAAGGGGTCCGCGGGACAAAAAAGGTTAAGAAGCCCTGCCAAAGAGCAAGTGAAGGCAGAGCTGGGGGCTACACCCAGTCGCTGGAAGCCAAGTGCTGTGGCCAGTGGCCTCTTCCCATCACCAGGGGCTCAGCCCAGAATACCATGCGGGAATCTGACCATGCAGGGAGGCAGGATGGACTCCACGCCTGATTGTCCTGTCCCCCCCCAGGAGAAGGGAGGAATACCTGGGCAAATATAGCAAATGCACACATCCCTGCTAACTAGTAGATGCACAGAGGGAAACAAGCTGGGTGTAGACAGGAAAGGCGGGAGGGGAAGAGACCCCAGCCTGGCATCCCCTCCCCACTCAGCCCCATCGCCCGAAGGTGAGCCCATCCTAAGCCAGAGAAGCATCACTGCCATCTGCGAGCCTGCACCTTCTCTTCAGCCCTGGCCTCCCTCCCAGCCAAGCTGCGGATCTGCCGGCGAGGCTACACTAAGGGTTTTCTGAAATGTCACCAAGAACAAAGCTCCCCTTTCTGCCAACCCCTAGTATTTACAAGCAAGCACAAATCTGTGAGAAAATTCAATTGAACGCAGATGGCAGGAAATTCCTCTAAAATGACAGTGGCCAAATTCAAACCACAAGACATGAAAATAACCCAACATACTAGACATGAAGAACATATCTTATAGACTTCTCCTCGTGCGATTTGCAATCTGTGATTGATTACCAGGAAGACAGACTGCAGATTTATTGGACTTCTGTAGAACACGGATTCCATTTGCAACAATTAAACCTTCCGTGGTTGAGAAAGGGGTCGGCGGGGGCTACAGGGAGATGGTGAAGCTAAGGAATGCGGTGCGAGCCTGATAAAGGCTGGTGTGAGCACTCGCAAAGCTAGGCATCTGTCTGCTCAGGTACGGGCTTGCCAGCAGGGGTCGGAGGCACATCTGAAACCCAGGCATGTGCCATTAAGCTGGAGGACCAGCTGTGAGACGATGAGTGAGGGAGCAGAGGCATGCTAACAAACTTCTGAAGCCACAGGTATATGCAAATCTGCTGGCCTGCTGATTATACGTAACAATGAGAGCTTTGGGTAGATCCTAATATGGAGGAGGTCCAAGTGATGCTAATGGGAAAGAGGAGGACAGGATCAGCCAGCTAAGGGGCAGTGAAGCTGCCATTTTCCTCGCCTTTGACAAGGCAGACATCACTAAGCAATCACACCATGTCTTTCCTTCTAAGCTCAGAATCCTTCACAACACAGTTCTACAGACTGCACCAGCAAGTGACTAAAGCTAAGCCAAGAGAAAGAACCTATCTGCCACCACTGGGCTAATGCATTGGAGGACCTCGTGGTGTGCCAGCGGCTGGAGCCCTGGAGGTGTACTCTATGTTGAAGGAAACAGGTAGGTATGCGTTAAACTCTTCATGATTTAGATGTATGCTAACAAGCTGCAGGCTCAGGTGTGTGCAGTGGGGTCAGTAGTCAAGGTGTGTGTGCTAAAAGGTCAGAGATTCAAATCCACAGAATAGCGTTAAGTCTCTACCTACTGGCTGGCACCTCGCACCCCTATAAGATTCTATCTGCCAGTCCTGGGAGGGGCTCGGATCCTTCAGAGGAAGATGGGGAGGGGGTATGATTAAAGATGGCCCCAAATTCTCTGGCATTCCTCTCATTAAGAGGTGGGTCTGTGTCCCCTCCGTTGAACCTGGTCTGATCTGTGACTACTTCAACAAATAGAGCATGGTGAAAATGATGCAGTGCCTGTTTCTGGGCCTGTCTTTATAGGAGGGGCAGCTCTCCTCTTGGTCTCTTGGAGCCCTGAACTGCCACCCAAAAACTCTGGCTACCTTGCTGGAGACATCCCCTGTAGACGACATGGAGAGGGAGAAGGGCCCCGCCGTGCCCAACTTTCCAGCCACCCTCACCCATGTGCCGGCATATGGATGACTCTGTCCTGCAGCCTCCAACCAGACCAGCACCATCCCAGTTCCACCACAGCAACCCCCACTCATGTCACGTGGGGCAAAACGATCACCCAGGAGAGCCCTAGCCCGAAGTCCTGCCCACAAGCTCATGAGGCATAGCAAAATATTTGGTGACTTGAGCTGCTAAGTTTGGATATAGGGCATCCGTCCCTGCCGCCGCCTCCCCATCCTCACTAGTGCCTCCCTGCCAGCCCTGTCACCCTGGCCTGGGTGCCCAGCTTCCCATCTGACTCCCTCCTGACTACGCTGAGGCTCTGCTCATGCCCTGACTGGCACTTGAGGCCCTCCAGGGTCCTGGCCCCCTCTCCAGCCACCTCACCCACCACTCCCCTCCCCACACCTGTGCTCTAGACACACCAACTACTCACCATTCCCAGATGGAACAAACTGTTGAAAGGCCCCCTGCTCCTCCCTCTGAGAAACAGGGACCCCCCCCCCCCAGAGTAGGCAGGAAGAGGCTAACTAATGGAATGAACAGGTGGGGAGGTAGGGAGGCCTAGGCAGGAGGAAGGCACCCGGGAGCGACAGGGGCACTGAGTCTGCTCCTCTCTGGGCCGTGCAGCCCGTGCCATTTCCCCAGCTGCGGATGGGGATCCTGGCAGGGTGAATGTGGTACGTGCCTGGCACAGGGAAGGGTTTAGTGGTGCCCAGTACGTACTATTCAGGGCATCGGGGATACAATGGCGGATGGCCCTGGGCCCTGAAGGCCTCTTGGTGCTCCGACCCTGGAGAAAGCCTCTGGAAGGCAGGGAGGTCCAAAAAGGGAAAGGTGTGCTTCCAAAGCACCAGCAACGGTCAGAGCCCACGCCTAGCATTTCCTTCACTGATGAACGTATGCAAAAAATAAATTACAATAGTATTCATTTCACCTGACTGGCAAAGGGGTCCGTGGAACAAAAAAGGTTAAGAACCCCTGACCTAAAACGAGTGCTTTGGCAAAGTGACTGCAAGAGTCCTGGCCAGCTCAAAAGTTCTTCATATTAACTTTAGGCTCTCCCAGACATTCTCCGAGTTGGGGAGCCATCTCATTAGCATACAGAGGCCTCACTCCTTTTCCAGACACCTCAAGTGGAGGAACATCCGAAAGGCATTAAGGCCACACTTAGGGGAGGCCAGGGATGGCCCCTCATTTCCATCTTCCAAACCTCTGGCAAGGTCTTTCCTGGCTCACATCCCCCCAGGCCCCATGCCGCTCTCATCCCCCTTCATCCTCCCTTCTCAGCAGGGAAGAGGCTGGACGAAGTAAGGATGCTAACACTTAGCGCCTACTATGTGCCTGGCAGGGTGCCAGGCCCTCCACCTGCGTAATCTCACCTAGTTGTCACAGCCCTCAGAGATGGGGATAGCACGCCCCACTTGTACCGGAGGAAGCCAGCTCAGGGCCAGGAAGGGGTCCCTGGTCACACTGCTAAGTAGCAGAAAAGAGACTCGAGTCCAAAGCCCACACTCCAGCCTCAGTTGCCTTCTCAAGGACCCTTGACCAAGGAAGGGTGGAGGAGGGAGAGAACTTGGACCACCATCCTAGCTGAACCTGACTGCGGGCCCAGGGTGGGAGAAACAGGAGAGCCTAGGGCCAGCCTGGAGTGGAGCCGGGAGAGAAGAGAGAGGCCCAGGGCCTGCGTGTGGCCTAGAACCCCGGAGTCGCTGTCCAGCTGGGACAGTCCTCCCTCAGCTGGCTGGGGGACAAGAGGGCTCTCTGCGGTGCTCAGGTTTACAGGAATGTGGCCCTCCAGGGCTCAGTGGGAGGAAAGAAGAGCAGTGGGTCACTGCGAATCAAAGCACAGTCTACCAGCCCCGAGCCCACTCTCCCAGCTGGGCAGGGTGGACTAGGGTCCACTGCAAGGTCTTGCCAACAACGCCACACCCCAGGGTTGTAGGACTGAGTGAGGAAATGCCTGTGTATATTTACACACACTTATAGGTACAGCACTGCTGACTCACAGGACACATTTGGGAGAAGGGACAAAGTGAGAGGCGATAGCACCTCTCAGGGATGAGAGACACAGAGAGGCCAGGGTCCCTGCCTGGTGGGAAGACAGGTAAGGAAATGTTTAGTGGCAGAGAGGTGTCTGAGGACTGCAGGAGCCCAGAAAAGGCCCCTTGCCCAGTAAGACAGCCAGGGAAGGCTTTCTGAAGGAGAGGGTATTTGAGCTGGGCAGGAGGATGGTGGGTGGAGGGACTGAGTTGGGCAGGGCATTCAGGTCAAGGGGGACAAAGGAGGAGTTGAAGAGGGAGGCTGGAATCATCATGGACGAGTGGTATGCCCATCCACCCATTTGGGCTTTGTCCTGGAACAAAACCCTCAAAAAAAAAAAAGCTTAATTTGCTTTCACCATAGACAATCCCCCAAAACTGAAAACACCTCCCAAATATCTGGTCTTGGACTCCCTACTTGGAGGACCTTAAAGTGGAAGGGCTGGGTAGGACACAATCAAATTTCCAAGCTACTGAGGGACCTGAAGGAACTTCAGATTCGAGGAGGCCCTGGGGAGGCACTGACTTGCCAGGGTCACGAGTGTAGTCACATCTCAAGCAGAGGCCAGCCCCAGGCCCCTTCTCCCCTTTACTGCCCATGTGGTCTCCATTCTGCCTCCTCTATGGGGCAGCCCCAGAGGTACGGCCTAATGGGGGGCAAGAGAGCAGGACCAGACGCAACACTGAGCATCAGGAACTAACTGGGGGAGTGGGGGAATCCAGGTACCAGCTGGCCATTTGCAGGCCCAGTGAAGGGTCATGCAGCCCAGGACTGCACATCAGGGGAGGCTAACTTCCTGTCCTGATTCCTCAGCCAGGCTGTGCATCTCTAGACCACAGAGCACCAGAGACCAGTGTGGGACGGGATGAAGTGCCACGGGAGGCAGCCGTCCACTCAACTCAGGGTGTGAGCTTCCTGTCACTAGGGGTATGTAATCAAGTGGCTGAACTGCTGCTACAGAAGGCAGGCCTGTCCTGAGATGAAGGCTTGCCAGGAAAACCAAGACCTCCAAACCTCCCATCCTATCACTGAAGTCCCAGCCTCACGAGCTAGGAGACCTCAGGCAAGTCACTGGAACTCTCAGAGCCTCAGATTTTCATTTGTCAAGCAGGATGCTCCTTCCTGGATGGTGTGCTGAGAGTGGAGCCATCCTGAGGCCGAATGAGAGCGTGGACATGAGAGCACTTTGCAAAGTACAAAGCACTATAAAAATGCAAGGCATTATTATCATTTGAAACAGACTTTCAGATGAGTGGGCCTCACAGGACCCAAGAGAAATGCATCCTTTGCCGTCTATTGGAACCATGTGTTTCCAATGAGGTAATGGATGCGAAAGCACTTTGTAAAATGTAAATCCCTGCACAAATGGTAGTTGTTATCGTTGCCATTATCATGATGATGATGATGATGGTGGTGGTAGTGGTGGTGATGATAATTGCTCTTCTCCCATCTCCTGCCGTGGGGACCCCAAGTGGCCAAAAATAATCAACATGGATCCTGCAGGCAGACCTGTCACGTGTGGGGCCATTAGATGCCTGGTTTGGAGGCAGCTAGAGAGGCAGTTTCTGGCAGACCTGTCCAAGCCCAGCAGGGCCTCCACAGCTCCATCCAATGCCCCACTGGTACCCCCGTTTCAGCCAAGCCAAGCTGATTGTCCCTCCCATCACCACCACCAAGCCTGCTCCTCCTCCTCCACCTCCAGACACCCAGGGCCTCCTCCTAGCCACCTCCCTCTGCCCCACTCCCCACATCCAGTCACCGGTCATAACAGTGGCAGCCACGATGTTTCCTGGGTACTATGCAGGTGCCAAGACTGCTCTAAGCCCTTACAGAGGCTAGCTCCCTCAACCCCACCACAGCCCTATGAAGGAAGCACTGCTAACATCCCCATTTTACAGAGGAGGAAGCAGAGGCCCTGAAAGGGTAACATGCCCTAGGTCACACAGTTGGCAAGCATTGGAGCCAGGCTTTGAACTCAGGCAATCTGGAGCCAAAGAGCTGCCTCTTCCATCTCCCTCATGTGTCTCACATCCCTACACTCTGCACTATGACCACTGCCATCACCCCCTCTCACCTCGATGACCACCAAGCCATCCATTTGCTCCCCTGGCCTGTCTCCAACACCCAGGTTGAGCTCCTCCACGGCTCAGATCTGTCTAAATTCTAAACTCTGGCCCGAGGCTGGGCACAGAGCAGACCTCAGTGAGTACTGACCACACATGAACCAAACTAAACCCACTCAAGAGGCCTGGGGGCTGCTGAGGCTGCTGAGTGGGCCACAGGCTGCGACGGGCAGCTCCCAGGTGCCAGGCAAGGAGCTGAGTGTTTTCCACGTGTTATCTCACTACATCCTGGCAGGACCACTCCAGATACGATGACTGTGCCACTCTACAGATCAAGGGTTGTCCTGCTCCGCCAGCTGGAGAGTTCTTGTCCGACCGGAGAGGTGAGTGGTGAGCCCAATTTAAAAGGGGAAGGGTCATCTCCCTACCCTTCACTGCTCTGTGCCTCTGTCCTCACCTGTCCTGTGAAGCTAACCACCCTTCCTGGCAGGATGGCTGGGGCGGCGAGAGTAGTTGAGGTCAGTGAATCACTGGTCCAACTCTGGCACATAACTGGAGCTCTGGAAATGCTAGCTGCCCTCACTGCACAGAGGTCTCTCTTGGGGGCCAGTGCCAGAGACAGGGGTCAGGAGGACAAAGCTTTCGGGGGCTGAGCTATGGCTCCCACTGGGCCAGCGGCCAGGCGGCCCCAAGGCTGGACTTTACAAAGAGCTGTGATTTATGAGCTCAGGTGGAGAAAGCCTCCTCGTATGTAGACCCAGTCACCTCTTAAAGAAGCCGGGAGAACAGCCAAAGATTAGGCCAGGTGGGTTCGTCCCCGGCCTCCCCTCCCTTGTTACCCACTTCCGTTGTGCCTTCTCCTGTTCAACTGATCTGGCAGGTGGTAGGGATCCAGAAAAAAAGAGAAGGAACCTGGAACCTGCTCATCACAGAGTCTGACCAGTCCTAGAGTCTGAAACAGCCCTGATGGTGATGGGTTCCATTCCAGGGGAGAGCTCAGCAATGCCAGAGGGTCCTTCCAGTAGAGACCATATCGCACCCTCTAGCTACACTGCTCCCGCTGGCCCCCCAGCCTAGAACACCCCACCTTCCACATTGCCCCCTCCAGGAAGCCCTCTTTGGTACTTTCTACATGGAGGCAGGGCCCAAGTCTGATGTGCTTCTGACTACTGTCCAAAACCTGCACGTAGTAGTACCCATTCAATATTTATCAAATGGACAAATGAATCTCTAAATTTGGAGAGCTCAAAAAGAGTACTTGCTGAGCATTCTCTATGTGCAGGCAAAGCTTCTAAAGAGTTTGTGCATATTATTCCTCATTCACTTAGCACATGGTCATTGAGCACCTACTAGGTGCCAGACACCATTCTGGGTGCCAGGGTTAGAGCTGTGAACATAACAGCCAAAACCCCAGCCCTCATGGAGCTGACTTCTCCACGGTACTCCGTGTTACTCTGTGTTACTGGAGCTGACACAGACAAATAAATAAATAGTCCAAATAGTATGTCACAGGTGGTGATGCATGCTGTGGAGAAAAACAAAGCAGGGAAGGGAGATGGGGAATGCTGGGGGCCATTTTAAATAAATTGATCAAGGAAGACCCCGGTGAGCTGGCAGTTGAGCAAAGGCCTGAAGGAGGGAAGGAGCAAGACAGGGACTTACCTGGAGAAGAGCAGAAGGCACAGCAAGCACGAAGGCCCTGAGGCAAGAGCACAGCTGGGGTGGCTGAGGACAAGGGAGGATGTCTGTGTGAAGGGACAGCAAGAGCAAAGGGGCGAGTAGTACAAGATGAGGTCTGACTGGGTAACGGGGAGGGGGCTTATAGATGTTCCAGGGAGCTGCAGACCCTTGTAAGGACTGTGGCTTTTAATCCGAGTGAGGCAGGAGCCACTAGAAGGTTCTCAGCAGACAAACAATGCCGTTGACTTTTATATTTTAATAACTTATATTTGCAGGGGACCAAGAATAGAAGCAGGGAGAACAGACAGGAGGCAACTGCAATAATGCAAGCCGGAATGCTGGTGGCTTAGATCAGGAGAGCAGGGAAATGATGACAAGAGGTCAAGTTTTGGCTTTATTGTGAAGAAGAACCAATAAGACTTGGATTAGATGTGGGGTGTGGGAGAGAAGAGACAGGGCCTCCAAGGTTTTGGAGCTGAGCAACTAGTGCTATGGGGTTGTCTTCACAAAACTGGGGAAGGCTGGGAGAAGAGCAGATCCAGAGGGAGGTGTCAGGAGTTTGGCTTTGGATGGGAAGTTTTAGATATCTATTAGACATTCAGCTGGAAAACGGAGCAGTCTGGAGTTGAGAAGCCGGGTCCAAGCTGGAAATAGAAATTCGGGACTCACTAGCAGAGCATGGATGAGATTACCAAGGGAATGAGTGAAGACAGCAATGAGCAGAGGCCTGGACAGAACCCTGGGTAATAGGAACGTTCAGACTCAGGAAGAGGAAGAGTGAGAATGAGCTCCCAGAGAGGCAGGAGAACCAAGAAGTGTCCTCAAAGCAAATGAAGACAGCACTCAAGAAGGATAGACTGAGCAGCTGTGTCAGGTGCTGCTGAAAGGTCTAATATGATAAGGCCTAGGAACGGACCCTTGGTCCAGCAACATGGAAGACACTGACAACCTTAGTTTTGATGGCAAGATAGGAGTGAGAACCTGGAGTTGCAGTAAATCCCCAAAATTAGAATTTGCTTATTCTAATTAGTTCATATCAGTGAGATCACACAATATTTTGGGCCTGGCTTATTTCACTCAACATGATGTCTTTAAGGTTCATCCATGTTGCAGCATGTATCAGAACCCCATTCCTTTTTATGGCTGAATAATATTCCATTATATGTATTTAGCACATTTTGTTTGTCCATTCATCAGTTGATGGACACCTGGGTTCTTTCCATCCTTTGGCATTTGTGAATAATGCTGCCATGAACATCAGGGTGCAAATATCTGAGTCCCTGCTTTCAATTCTTTTTGGTATATACCTAGAAGTGGGATTGCCAGATCATACAGTAATTCTATACTTAAGCTTCTGAGGAACTGCCAAATTGTCTTCTACAGGGCTGTGGCATTTCACATTGCCACCAGCAATGAATAACAGTGCCTATTTCTCCACACCCTCCCCAAGACTTGTAATCTTAAGTGTTTTTGAATAGGAGACATTCAAATGGGTATGAAACGGTATCTCATTGTGGTTTTGATTTGCATTTCCCTAATGGTTAATGATAGTGAACATCTTTTCATGTGTTTTGAGGTCACTTATATGTCTTCTTCGGACAAATGTCTATTGAAGTCTTTTTTGCCCATTTTTAAATTGGGTTGTCTTTTTGTGTTGACTTCTTCATATAGTCTAGATATTAAATCTTGACTGGATAAGAGCTTTCAAAATATTTTCTCTGATTGTCTATGCAGTATTTTCACTTTCATGAGCAAGACCTTTGATGACTAAAAGTTTTTAATTTTCATTAGATCCCATTTATCTATTTTTTCTTTTGTTGCTCATGCTTTGGGTGTAAAGTCTAAGATGCCACTGCCTAACACAAGGTCATGGAGATGCTTCCCTATGTTTTATTCTAGGAGTTTCATAACCCTGTTTCTTATACTTAGGTCTTTGAATGATTTTGAATTGATTTTTATATATGGTGTGAGGTTAGGGGCCCACCTTCATACTTTTGCATAAGGACATCCTATTTTCCCGGAACCATTTGTTGAAGAGGCTCTTCTTTCCCAACTAAGTGGATTTATCACCCTTGTCAAAAATTAGTTGGCCATAAATATGAAGGTTTATTTCTGAGCTCTTAATTTTATTCCATTGGTTTATATGTCTGTCCTTGTGCCAGGTACTATGCTGTTTTAATTACTGTGGCTTTGTATAAGTTGTAAGATTGGAAGAGTGAGTCCTCCAACTTAGTTCTTCTGTTACAAAATTGTTTTGGCTATTCAGGGTCCCTTACCTTTCTGTGGCAGTTTGAGATTATTTTATAAATCCCAAAAAGAGAAAGATTATGTTTTTGAACTAGTTTATTCCTATGGATGTGATACCCTTTGACTGCATTAAATTAGGTTAAGGGTTCCTTTGATTAGATTACTTGATAAAATCGCTTTTAGGGCTTTTAATTGGGCTATGTCAGTGAGGCGTGACTTGGGGTGAGTCTCTGCCCCCTTGCTGGGTCTGATATAAACCCAGAGACACAGACAGACACAAACCAACACAGGAAAACAGAAGCCTTGAGAGGCTCAAAGAGCTGAGGCCCAGAGAGAGACAAGCCCTATGCCTGATTGCTCACAGCTGAGCTCCAAGAGACAGCAGATTCTGAAGGGGAAGGCTGGGACCTCCACAGAGATCGGTGGCCATCTTGCTCCACCACATGGCAACAACACCAGGATCAGAGAGAAAGCATCTCTGCTGATGCCTCGATTTGGACATTCCATGGCCTTGGAACTGTAAGTTTTTACCCCAAATAAATCCCCATTATAAAAAGCCAACAGATTTCTGGTACTTTGCATTGGCAGCCCTTTGGTAAACTAAAAGACCTTCCAAATAAATTTGATGATTGGCTTTTCCATTTCTGCAATGAAGGCTGTCGGAATTTTGATTGGGATTGTGTTGAATCTGGAAATGACTTTGGGTACAATTGACATCTTAACAATATTTAGTCTTCTACTCCATGAACACAAAATGTTCTTCCATTTATTTAGGTCTTATTTGATTTCTTTTAGCAATGTTCTGTAGTTTTCTGTGTACAAGTCCTATACATCCTTGGTTAGATTTATTCTTAGATATTTGATTTTTTTAGTTGCTATTGAAATGGAATTTTTTTCTTGATTTCTTCTTCATATTGTTCATTACTACTGATTTTTATATGTTGAGCTTATACCCCACTGCAAAATTGATTTCTTAGTTCTAGTAGTTCTATTGTGGATTTTTCAAGATTTTGTGTATATAGGAACATATCATCTACAAATAGGGAAAGTACTATTTCTTCCTTTCCAATTTTGATGCCTTTTATTTCTTTCTCTTGTCTAATTGCTCTAGCTAGAATTTCCAGTTGAATAGCAATGGTGATACTGGCATTTTTATCTTGTTCCTCATCTTACAAGGAAAACTTTCAGTCTTTCATCGAGTATGATGTTAGCTATGGGTTTTTTATATGCCCTATTATCATACTGAAGAAGTTTCCTCTATTCCTAATTTTGCAAGTGTTTTTTATCAAGAAAGTGTGTTGGATTTTGTCAAATGCCTTTTCTGCATAAATTGAGATGATCATGTGTTTTTTTCCCCTTTGTTCTGTTAATATGATATATTAATGGATTTTCTTATGTTGAACCAACCTTGCATACCTGGGATGAATCCATTTGTTCATGGTGTACAGCTTTTAGGTCTTTTTTTTTTTTTTTAAGAGTTCAGCTTTTTATTGAACACATTAGAAAGGGAGACAAAAAGACCAAAGGCCATGTTATCAGATTCCTCAGGTTCTTTTCTTTAAAAAAATTTTTTAGACGGTACCAGGATCGAACCTGGGATCTCAAACATGCAAAGCAGGTGCTCAACTACTGAGCTACACCAGCTTGTGATTCTTCTTTCTTTGCTTCCACTTTGTTCTCATCAGCTGGGTAGCAGTCGTGGGTTTGGTATGCTAGTATTTTGTTGAGGATTTCTGCATGTATATTCATAAGGCATATTGGTCTGTAATTTTATATTCTTGTGATATCTTTAGCTGGCTTTGGTATAACGGTGAGGTTGACCTCACAGAATGAGTTAGGGGGTGCTCCATCCTCTTCAATTTTTGGAAGAGTATGAACAGGATTGGTGTTAATTCTTCTTAGAATGTTTGATAAAATTCTCCTGTGAAGCCATCTGGTCCTCGGCTTTTCTTTATTTGGAGGTTTCTGATGACTGATTCAATCTCTTTATTAATTTATTGGCCTGTTGAGATCTTCTAGTTCTAGAGTTAGCGTAAGTAGTTTGTGTGTTTCTAGGAATTTGTCCATCTCATCTGGGTTATGAAATTTATTGGCACACAATTGTTCATAGAATCTCTTACAGTCCTTATTTCTGTGGAGTCAGTAGTAATGTCCCACTTTTCATTTCTGATTTTAGTTATTTGTGTTCTTTCTTTTTTCTTTGTCAGTCTAGCTAAAGTTTTTGTCGATTTTATTGATGTTTTCAAAGAAGCAACTTTTGGTTTTGTTGATTCTCTCTATAGTGTGTGTTTTCCTTAATTCTCTATTTTATGTGTCTATGCTCTAATTTTTATTTCCTTCCTTCCTCTTGCTTTAGGTTCAGTTTGCTCTTCTTTTTCTAGATCCTCCAGATTTGAAGTTAGGTTTCTGATTTGAATCTTTCTCTTTCTCTTTCTTTTTTCTTTTCTTTCTTTTTCTTTTTTTTTTTTTTTTTTGGTACAGGGGCCAGGGATTTAACCCAAGACCTTGTATGTGGAAAGCCGGTACTCAACCACTGAGCTACACCGGCTCCTCTGAGTTGGTTTTTTCATTTGTTTGTTTTGTTTTTAGGAGGTACAGGGGCTCAAATCCCGGACCTTGTATGTGGGAAGCAGGTGCTCAAGCACTTGAACTATATCTGCTCCCCTCTTTTTTGTTCTTGTTTAATGTAAGCATTTAGAACTTTAAATTTCCTTTAAATGCCTTTGCTGCATCCTATTAATTTTGGTATGTTATGTTTTCAAATGCATTCACCTCAAGATAATTTCTAATTTCCCCTGTGATTTCTTTTTTGACCCATTGGTTATTTAAGAGTACATTGTTTAATTTCCATGTATTTGTGAATTTTCCAGTTCTCCCTCTGTTACTGATTTCTAGCTTCATTCCATTGTGGTTGGAGAAGCTATATTGTATAATTTAAATATTTCTGAATTTATTGAGACTTGTTTCATGAACTAACATATGGTCTATTCTGGAGAATGAAACACATGCACTAAAGAAAAATGTGTTTTCTGTTGCTGTTGGGTGAAGTGTTCTCTATGTGTCTATTAGATCTAGTTGGTTTAAAGTATCATTAAAGTATTTTATTTCTTTACTGTTCTTCTGTCTGGATGTTCTATCAATTATTGAAAGTGGTGGATTAACCAGGAACTGAGGTGGCGCAGGTGGCAGAACACCTCTCTTCCACATCGGAGGTTCCCAGGATCAAATCCCGGTGAAGACAGGAGGAGAAAGATGAGAAGAGAGCGCAGGAAACAGACACAGAGAATTGCCCAGCGAATGGACACAAACACAGCAAAAATGGGGAGGGGGGTGGTTAAAAAGGATAAAAGTAAAATAAATAAATCTTTAAAAAAAAAAAAAAAAAAAAGCCAACAGAGTTCTGGTACTTTGCATTAGCACCCCCTTGGCTAACTAATACATCTATTTTATCTGCTATTAGTATAGCTACCCTAGCTCTCTCTTGGTTATTACTTGCATAGTATTTTTTCAATCCTTTCACTTTCAACCTATTTATATCTTTGAATTTAAGGTGAGTCTCTTGTAAACAGCATATAGCTGAGTCATACTTTTTTATCCATTCTGCCAATCTCTCCCTTTGACTAAAGAGTTTAATCTATTTACATGAAATTAACTTTATTATACCATTTGCCATTTTGCTATTTTGTCTTTGTTAGTCATATCTTTTTGATCCTCTTTTCTTCCATTAGTGCCCACTTTCATATTTGCTTGATTTCTTCTACAATTTTGAGTCCCTTCTCATTTCTTCCTGAATATATTTTTCATATGTTTTCTATGAGATTACCCTAAAGTTGAAATTTAACATCCTAAATACATAAAAATCATGTTTGATTTAATACCAAGTTAAACTCAATAGAACACACACACTGTTCCTATACCCCTCCATCCCTCTACCTTCTTTTTGTACTTGTTACAAATTATACCTTTGTACATTGTATGTCTATAACCATAGACTTATTACTTTTTATGCATTTCCATTTCAGCACCTGCAGGAAGTAAGAAGTAGAGTTAAATACCAAAAAATACAACACAATAGTACTGACATTTATAATTACTCATATGGTTACCTTTATTTCTTTATGCCACTTTGATCCACTGTCTATTATCTTTTTACTTTTGCTCTGAAAAACTCCCTTTAGCATTGTTTGTAGGGTAGGTCTAGTGGTAATGAACTCCCTCAGGTTTTCTTTATCTAGGAATGTCTTAATCTCTCCCTCAGTTTAGCAAAGTCATGCCAGATATAAAATTCTTGGTTGGCAACTGTTTCCTTTCAGCACTTTAAATAGTTCTTGCCTCTGTGGTTTCTGATGAGAAAGAGGCACTTAGTTCCCTTGTACTACTCGTTGCTTTTCTCTTGCAGCTTTCAGAATTTCTCCTTGTCTTTGGCACTGGACAGTTTGATTTCTATTGTTTGTGCATGGATCTCTGTGAGTTTATCCTGTTTGGGGTTCATTAGGATTCTTGAATGTACATATTCATGTCTTTCATTAAATTTGTCAAAACTTTCTGCCCCTTTCTCTTTTTCTTCTCCTTCAGGGACTCCCCTAACACATATATTGGTATGTTTGATGGTGTTCTACAGGTTTCTTAGACTCTGTGCACTATTTTTTATTCGTCTTTCTTTCTGCTCTTCACCATGAATCATTTCACTTGTCTTGTCTTTGAGATCACTCATTCTTTCTTTCGCCTACTCCAACGTGCTGTTGAAACACTTTACAAAACTGTTTATTTCAGTTATTGTGTCCTTCAACACCATTATTTCTATTTGGTTCCTATTGAGAATCTCAAGGAGATTCCCATACTGTTCATTCATTGTTTTACTCATATCCTTTAGTTCTTTTTCCATGTTTTCCTTTATCTTCTTGAGCATACTGAGAATCACTTTTTTCAAGTCTTTGTCCAATAAGTCCAAAATCTGGTCCTCTTCATTGATGGTTTCTGGATTTTTACCTTGTTCCTTTGGATGGGCCATTATTTTCTGTTTGTCTTATAACCTTTTGTTGCCCACCGTACATTTTAATATTTTAATGTGTTAACTCTGGGATTTAGCCCCTGAGCTGTCTGTTCCTTAAGTTTCTATCCAAGCTAGTACTATGACAGACATTTTCTTGGATGACAGGAGGTAATCAAAACAAACAAACCAAAACAAAAAGCATCTTTCACGGTTTTTGCAAATTGTCTCTACTTTGCCTGGTGGTCTCCTTCAGAGTTCAGTCCTGGTATTAAGAAGTTTAGTCCAAGGCAAATGTGAGGTGCAGAATTCTCTCTGTCTTCTGTGATTCTGCATGGAGCCACAAAGCCTGCGTTCTTCCCTGGGCTTGAGCTTGCTAGTAACCTTACGAATTCCCCCATTTACAGCTTACAGGCGTTTGAGTGAATGTTCCCCTCTACTCCCTTTAAGATAGACTTTTACCCCCTCTTGCGTGATCTCTTGTGTGACTTCATGCAGGCAGTTCTTTGCACCAGGCCACTTTAACTTAATTATTTCTCACACTGCCACAGCTGTCTGCAAGCAGCATCTCTGCCCTCAGGAAAAACTCTGGGGAATGAGCCCAAGACAAGTTCCCTGGCCAAGGGACTTCTACCCAACAGATTTGCACTGACATACATGTACCCCAACATGCACACAGGAGCCACTCTGCTCTCCCTAGAACAGGGCCAGCGATCATAATGAGAACAAAAGGTGGCTCCACCCCACAGTGTGGAGAGGGTGGGGGAGGGACCAGCAAGGCTGCCAGGAGCTTTTTCTACAGTTTTCACAGCTATATTTTCTTCCCACCCTCCCCAAGATGGCTCCCTTGTCCGGTTGCTCGTTGTTTTTGCTCATCATGTTTTTGGTTTTTGTTTTGTTTTGTTTTGCTCATTGTCTGTTTTTTCTTTAGAAGGCACTGGGAACCAAACCCGGGACCTCCCATGTGGGAGGCAGGCGCTTGACTGCTTGAGCCACATCTGCTCCCTATTTTCTTGATTCAGCACTTGCCCAGTTAATGCAGCCCTTTAACTGTTTTCAATAGTTTGAGGTTACTGTTTAAGATTCCTCTACCGCCTTTGCCCGTGGGATGGTGGAACAATGGCCACCCTCAAAGCCAGCCCCCAGTGATCCAAAACAGCTGATAAAAAGCAGTGATCAGTGATCAGACCACACACCCCTGGAGTTTGGAGAACTAGGTCTTAATGTCCCACCCCGGCACTAGCAAGCTTTGCCAGGAGCCTGAGGTCCAGTCCCCACTGCTAACTGCCACAAGGCCGGGGGAAAGGGGGCAATAGCTGCTTTAGGGAGAGTGAAACTCACCAGTATTTGCCGCAATTTACCAGGCTCTTCCTCCTACTCCTCCCAGATGCTGCACAGTGTTCCACTAGACCAGAGTTTCTAAATAGTTGGTTTAGGCAGTTCCTGACCATTCAATAGTTATTTTGGTGAAGGGACTGATTCCTGGAGCTCACTACTCCACCATCTTCCCACAATCCTCCTCAGTCCACTCTTTATGACACAGCTCTCCCTTTCTAAATATGAGCTTCCTGAGGGTCCAGGATTCTGTTCAAACCGCCCCCCCCCACCCCGTTCCTTGCTTTTGCATGAGCCCCTAGAGTTACACACTGCTTTCATAGCTGAAATAGGCATCATTACTCCCATGTTACATATGAAGAAACTGAGGCCCAGATCAGGGCAGTGCATCCCCAGGGTCATCAGTCAGAAGAGGGGCTTTGCTGTGTCTAGGCCCTGTTGTCTCGACCTGGGCCCTGACCCTGGTCTGGCCCCTGCAGTCCATTCTCAACCCTGATGCCAGAGCAAGCTTCTGAACACCTTCTCACCTGTCTTTTCCAGGCTCATATGCCAACAGTGCTGTCCTTGTATAAAACTCTAAATCATTACCATGACCTTTGTGGCCCCACCTCATGTGGTCCCTCTGAGCTCTGGGGCCTCATCTCCCTCCACTCCCACCCCTTCCCCAAACATACCTCCCCACTCACCAGGTGTCTCCCCCACACTCTTGTTCAGAGAAACAATAATCCATTCTACTGGTTAAACTCTTTTCCAACATAGCTGGATTTCTCAACCCCAATACTACTGGCCTTTTGAGCCAGATAATTCTTTGTTGTTGGGAGGCTGTCCAGTGCACTGGAGGATGTTTAGCAGCATCAAGGTACACTATAGATGTAGCCTAAGGGCCCCCTCCATATGCCTCACTTTTGCAAGGCACATTACAATTTATAAGGTACTTTCATAGCCACTGTCTCCTTTGACCTTCCTAATACTCCTTATATAAAATGAAGCACACTATATTATAGATGAGGAAACTGAGGCACAAACTGGGGAAGTGAACTTCCCGAGACAACACAATTCATCAGAAGAACCAGGACTCAGCCTACATGTTCTTCCAGAAAATCTTCAGCTAAAACTAACCCCTCCTTGCTCAGTGCTTCATTAAGCCCTTCTTCTAGTCCTTTTATTTGGGCCTCCCCCCATGTGTTCGCCAATGGTCCCTGAATATGTCCTCTGTGCATATGTGGCCCTGGGCCAGGGTCCTTGCCTGGGCTGGAGAAGCTCCTAGGAGAGAGGCACAGATATGCACTGAAGTATGGCTGGTGCTAAGGTGGAGGACCCACAGGAATGGGGTAAGGGGTGTGAACTGAACTCTGTGTTCTCCTTCTTGAGAGCCCACAAGCCCCCCTCTGTATGCCCAGTTACCAGCATAGGGCCTGGAAACCCCCACTCAATAAAGGACAGACAGGAGGAAGGAAGTCAGGAAAGAGGGCTGGAAGAAGGAGGAGGTGGAAGGAGAGATTCTTTTCTACCAGGTAAGGCTAGGTGATGACCTGATTCTCCCTCCACCTGCAAACCCAGACTGGGTTAAGTGATTTCTAGTCATTCAATTCACAAATATTTACTGAGCATCCACTCTGTGCCAGGCAGCATGCTAGGTGCTGGAGGTACTGTGGAGAACAAAACAGACATACCCCAGCCCCAGCAGACCTCACGGGCTGTCAGATCTCTGACTCCAAAGTGCCTATGGGCCCTGGTCCCAGCCCCTTCCGCCCTGTGGTCCCTAAATGGGAATATATCTATCCCAGATAGACTGGGAGCTCCATGAAAGCAAGAGCTGGGTCTGATTCCCCCTGTGCCCCTACTCCCCAGCTCCCAACACGAGCCTGTCCCTTAGCAGTCAATGACCATTTGCTGGATGAACCGAACAAATCATGCATCCAAGGATTGAAGGGGGTGAGGGGTTGTTTTGTTTGTTTTAGAGAGGACTTCCTGACCAGGGCAGCTTGCAGCTGGGGCCTGGGCCAGTGATGTTTTGTCCGACTAGCAGTGGATACTTGAGGTTGTAAAGATTCCATGACAACACATGGAGAATATTGGTCTGGCTTTTTATCTGCTTTTATCTAAATGACCCAATGCATAAAACAAACGTGGCTCAGCAGCCACAGCCGAGGTGGGAATACTATTTCTGGACTTGTCTGCTCTCTAGATTTAATATTAAACCAGCTCTGGCCAAGAATGGCTCAGTTGACAGGAACCTGAGTGCTCTCCCAGCCCAAACCCACCAACTCCAGCCAGGGGAGAGACCTTCCCAGAGTTTCCCAGCACCTGGCCCAACAAAGACCAAATAGGTGAAGTTTTTTAAAAATGAGGAAAACCCCCTTTGGACCATCAATCCCCCTAAAAGCGCGGCTCCTCTTCCCAAACCCCAACCTGATGCCTCCCTTTTCTAAGCCCTCTAACTTCTTAGCACGTCATCTTAGATATCTACTTATCATTTTATTAATTAGACTGTTACTGATTTAAAGGCAAGAATGGGTCTCACTCATCTCTTCTTGGTTCCAGATCACAGTACACAGTAGGTGCTTAATAAAAATTTGCTGATAGATTCCACATCACAGCAATTCTCTAAAGGAAGACATGGTATATCCAACCCAGCAACCAGATGAAAACCCAAAGGGATAAATTTCAAGTCCCATAATGAGGTTCACTTGCTAAATGCTGGGTCTCAGAGTCCTCCAAGCAGAATTCCAGCATCTGTGTAATCTCCCAGTGCAGGACTCGCCAGGCTCCAGTCTAATGATTTGTTCACACCTGTCTCCCCAACTGTGCTCCTTGAAGGTACCTTGTTCATCTCTGCTCTCCACCACACAGCACATCACCTGGCATGCAGGAGGAACTCCTTAGACCTTTGTTAAATTAAGATGTGCATCACAATATTACTACAGTAAGTGAGAAGCAGAAAACCACCTCAATGTCCAGCAATAGAAAGGATTAGATATATCAGGGTGTTTCCAGGTAACGAACTACTCCACGGCCATTATTTTGAGAAGATGTAGCTCATGAAGAAAAAATTTTAAGTAGAATATCAAATTATCATCTATGTCATGATTCAAACTATTTTTAAACCAGGCATATGGACAGAGGTCAGAGAGTAGCAATAAGCAGAGGAGATGTGATTTTTGTGGGGGTAGATTTGTGAAAGAATGTGTCTCGTTATGAATTAGTTATTGCTATAATGCTATTAGTGAAAAAATTTTAAATAATTTACAGAAGAATAGGAAGGTGGCAATTTGTCTTAATAACAGGATGTTTTTATAAAATAGAGGGTTTTTCAGGATGGACACATTTGCATGCACTGGGTCAACAAGTTGATGAGATCTCAAGCTGTGTCACTAGAAGTGCAAAAACTCTCCTCCCAGGTCCAGCTAGGCCACCTGGACTACCAGGCCCAGCTCCTGACACCACCTTCTAGGAGGAGCTTTGGTGCCTGCCCTACATTCTAAGAAAGGTGTCCAAGGCTGAGGGACCTGGGATGTGGCTCCTGGATAAAAGAAGGTTCACTGGCCTCCAGTATAGAACCAGGATCAATGGGGAAGGCTATAAGGAGGAATATTTCCTTATAAGTAGTGAGTTCTCTATCACCAGAAATATTCAAGGCCAGATTGGGGAACTTCCATCAGGATATTTTAGGGAAATGGGGGCTGAATTTCATGTGTGATATGGGAAATGGAACTTACTTATTGAGTACCTGTCTAAATTGGAAAACACTTTGAATATATATTATTTCATTGAATCTTGTCTTTAGTTTGCTAAAAGCTGCTGGGAACAATATACCAGAAATGGGTTGGTTTTTACCATGGGAATTTATTAGGTTAAAACCTTACAGTTCTGAGGCTGTGCAAATGCCCAAATCAAGGCATCATGAGGAGATGCTTTCTCAACGACCTATAGCTGTGGGCAGTCAGCCACACTCTCCCCTCTCCCCTGGGCCTCACTGCTTTCAACTTCTGGCTAAAGTGGCTTCCTCTCAGCTTCTGGATTCCTCTCTGTCTCTGTGGCTTTTTATTCCTCCATTTATAAAGGACCCTGGTAAGAGGATTAACACCCACCCTGGGTCATGCCTTACTGAAGCGATCTAATGAAAAGAAAGGCCCCTTAACCAAATCTAATCAAAAGGTCTCACCTACCATAGGTTTATATGCACAGGATTAGCTTTAAAAACAGGATTTTCTGGGATCCACAAAATCTTCAAACTGCCACAAATCTTCATTGATTTTTACAGATGAGAAACTGAGGCTCAGGAAGGGGAAATGGTTTGCTCAAGTTTTCAAAGGCAGAGCAGGGTTTGAACCAGATCTGCCCATCTCCAAAGCTCCTTCCCTTAACTCCCAAAGTTTAGCCCTGATTTAACTCACTAGCAAGAAAAGAGTTTGAATCCTTATTCAGATTTCTTCCTATTGTAGGAGGAAAAGAGTCTCAGCCTTTCTGTCTATGCTGAGGCCTGGAGAAAAAAGGAGGGTCTGGCCAAGCTGGTGGTGGCCCATCTACAGGATGGAAGGACCAAGGCCAACTGAGTCCAGCTCTACCTCCAGGCAGCCTTGAACTCAACCTTTTTAGCCATTTCTACTATTCCAGGTGCTAAAGTGGGATGGAAGCACAGGGCATACCCCAGTCCTTTCCAGGGCTCTTACTGGTGCCTGAGAATGGACTTGGGAAACAGTGTGGGGCAGAGAGCAGAACACTGGCTGAGGAATCAGGAGGTCTGGCCTCTATCACCATCTCTGTTGTGGACTTCCCAGGAGCTTGGACAAGTCATTCCATGTCTCTGAGCCTTACCTTCCTTTCTGCAAAATGGAACCATTCCATCCACCTGGCCCAACTCAGTGTTATAGGATTCTGCCTGCAATACCTTCTCACCTTCCTCTGTGTGAACTCCTGCACATCCCTCAAGGCCCAGCTCCAAAGCTACCTACTCCATGAAGCCTTCCCTGATTACCTTCCACTGCTGGGCCCACCATGAGTTACTCTGTGATTCTCTAGCACTCAATCCATCCCCTATCTTGGACTATTTATTTGACTGTGGGCCTTTAAGCAGCCTCCATGTGTCGCCAGTCACACAGACAGGTGAGCTGGATTGACAACAAGGCCTCTTTGCCAACCCAAGCCCAACTCGACCTTTGAGGTTTTATATTTGCAGATCTCTGTGAAGCCTTCCCAAACTGTCCACTGTGGCCTCTGAAGTTGTTTTTGACAATGTGCCTTTCAGTGTTTTCCATGTGCTCCTCTCCCTCCGCTTCTGCATACTAGCCTGAGTTTTCTCTCTTTCTATTCCCCAGAGTACCTAGCTCAGGGCTAGGCAAATAATAGGACCATACCTCTTAACATCTAGTTGCTGATCAGAGAAGAGAACTTTGTCATTTTTGATCCTGCCATGAGACAGAAAGGAAAAGGCTCAAACTAAAGCCCCAAGGAAAGAAGGACCATTTGCCTGATAGCTTACAGCTGATCTTAGGAAGAGAGCCAAGACTGATATAGGAAGCCCTGAGAGACAAGCCCTATGCAAGTCTACAGCTGAGATGGGGAAGAAGAAGGGGCCCACAAAGCCTCAGAGGAAGAAGAAGTCCAGAGGGAAAGGCTGACACCCAGAAGAGATCGCCCGCCATCTTGCTTCAACACATGGCAGCTGACTTTGGCAAGAAAGTACCTCTTATTTTGAGTTGGACTTCCCACAGCCTTGGGACTGTAAGCTTTTACCCCAAATAAATACCCTTTATAAAAGTCAACAGATTTGTGGTACTTTGCATTGGCACCCCTTTGATGAACTGATACATATGGGTATGACAGTGGTTGAAAAGGAAAGTCTAACGTCATATATATTACCAGAAGGAAAGCTAAAAAATGCAACATTGGGCTGTATAGCATAATGAAACTTCATGTGAAATATGAATATAGGTGATATTGCATATATAAGACTGTTTTTCTTTGAAACTGAACAAATGTATGTTAATGTTACAAGATGTTAATATCTGGCCAAAGTATAACCAAAGCAAACTATGGACAGTAGTATACAGTAAAATATTAATAACCTTCCAGGAAGTGTAAAAAAAGAGGAAATATCTAAGGGAAAGAAACTGACACAAGATACTACACATTGCTTGACTCCATCTATACAAAACATAAATACAAATAAACTAGACAGACAGAAACAGTATAGCAGCTATGTACGGCAGGGGAAACAAAGATTGAGAGGTGATGAGTTTTTGTCTGGTTTTTTTGTTTTTTATTATTATTATTGGAATAATGAAAATGCTCTAATAATGACCAAATCGATGAATGCACAACTATGTGATTATACACAAATACCACTGATTGTTAAAAAAATATATATAGTGACAATGCCAAATGTTGACGAGAATAAAGAGAAACTGAATCACATACATTGCTGGTGTAAACGTAAAATGGTGCACCCACTCCGGAAAACAGTTGGAGAACAGTTTGTCAATTTCTTTTTAAAAAGTAAACATGCAAGTACCATATGACCCCCCCCCAAAAAAAAAAAAAAAAATTGAGTTGCCCATGGCAGTGAGTACGCTGGAGCTGCCACGGCCCCACTCTGTTCTCTGCTGTGACTGGCCAAGCCTAGCCCTCTGCCCTCTTTATCCCACACGCCAGGCTGGCCAGACTGTCCCCAGGTCTCTGCCCAGTCAGGTAACCCTAGTGTCGTCTGTATTACTCCCTGAGCTGGCAAGCACGCCGTGTTCCCCACAATCTCATGCCTATAAAGGCCGGAATGGCACCAGTGGTCAGGAAAGCCTCTTTCCAGTCTGGGTCCCTGCAAACCTCCCTCCATCTCCCTGAGTCCAAAATTCAGTTTGACATAAGTGTCACATCTTTAACCTTCTGTCCACACTGTCCGTCCCCCCCCCCCAGAGTTACTCTTTATAGAGGAGCACTAGAGTGGTTTAGAGAGAGGGCAGTGATAAAATGGCTCTGAAAGGGCCTGGATGAACACTGGGGCCACGTGCTCAAGGAAAAGCTGGCCCCAGATAGAGAGGAGAAGTAACAAACCCATGCCTCCAGTTACATCATGTTGAGAAAATGAGACAACAGGGCTTTATAGAGACAGCATAGTGAAAAGGAGACCTGGCTTCATGCCTGACTCTATACTTATAGCAGCTTTGTAGTCTTGGGCAAGTCACCTCCTCCAGAGAGCCTTCCCTGACTCCCCCAGTGACCCCTTCCTCTGGGCACCCACTACCCCTTAAGCTGCCCATGCATCTCCTACTGCACTGGGATTTCCTCCCAGTCAGGGACAGATCTAGTTTCCATCACCCAGCCCTGAGACAAAGGGGTATCAGTGAACATTTGTTGGATGGATTAATGGACAGATGGATAGAAAAATAAAAAGGAAAACCAAAGTGCAACTCTCTGAGCCTGTTTTCCATCTTTAGAACAAGAATTAAACCTCCCTCCACCATATGCCTACTGTCAAGTACAATGCCTGTGCACAGTAGGTGCCAATGGCTGGATGAAGGCAAGAAGGGATGGAAGCCTGTGTAGCCTGGTTTCTCATCAGGACTGTGGCGAGGATCAGATGAGATGGGGTGAAAGCCTTGTAAATACCAGTGTCAGTGTGGTTTCGATCAAAGTGTGGCACACAACCTATCAGCAGCATGGCCTGGGAACTTACTAGAAATGAAAATTCTCAGGCCCCACCCAGACCTACTAAAACAGACTCTCTGGGCATGAGGCCCAGGAATCTAGGTTTTAACAAGCCCTCCAGGTGATTTTTATGCTTTGGTTTCTATCATAGGTCTAAGTTACGTAAGCTCTCTGTGCCTCTGTTTCTACCTCTGTAAAATGGGGGCAACAATACCAGTAAATATGTTCAGAAATGTTGCAAATACTTGGTAAATATAAGTTCTTGTTGTTACTGTGGTAAATGAGCCTGGCACTGGGTGAGGAAGTGGGTGGGAGGCTGAAGTAGCAGACACAGCCCTGTGCTGCTCCCACAGCTCAGGCTCAGGATAAAGACACAACTCACTGGATGGCTGGGGTCCTGGTAGTGTAATTTCACAGCTGACCCAGAGGCCCTTGGGTTTGAGCTGAAGCTGTCCCCATAAGTGAAGCTGGCAGGAACCTGCGAGCTTGTTTTACAGGAGTGGAGACCGAGGCCAAGAGAGGCAAGGCTGGCTTAAGGTCACCCAGCCAGAGTAGGGTGAGCCAGGACAGGAATGCAGGCTTCTCAGGCCCTTTCAAGGAGATCTGAGCAGATTTCCAACAGAAGTGCCCACTGAGGGACCCCACATTCACTCCAGCCCAAGAGCAGAGGACACAGAGTGTCTGCACACAGCAAGGGCCTAATTAGTACTCCCAATTCACTTGTGGCCAGGAGCCTCATGTGGGCTGAAACTGGGGGCGAGGAGCCACAGTATCACCTGGTGGTCGACGGTTTTCTCAGACCCTCTGCTTTGCTTGACTAGGGTTCAAGATGGGGGCCTAGATGGCTCCAGCAACCTGGAATCCCCCAAAACAGTTGCTTCCCTAACCCTGACCCTTAAACTCACTTTCATTCATTTATTCATTCCACAATTACTCTCAGAGCACCTCCTATGTGCCAGGACCTGTGTGGGTAGCTTTGATCCTAGCAATGACAAGAAAATATTTCTAGTGAAGTTATTATTCCGCCTTTACAGAAAAGGCTCAGAGTGGTTATGTGACCTGCCTGTGGTCACACAGCTCACAGAACGTAGAGCAGGGTGGCCTGATGCCAAAGCCTATGCTCCCCAACTCCCTCGCCATATCCCTCAATTAGAAGCTTCGGTTTGCACCGGGCACAGCCCCAAATTAGGTCCCAATTTTGAGCAAGTCACAGCTCCACTCTGGGGGAGCCACAGATTCCCAAAAGCCAATGAGGAAAATATCTATCTCCCAGGCTTGTCCAGGGAAATCTAATGAGATGATGGAAATGAGTTGCTGTGGAAACATACGATGTCATTGTTTGATCACCTCTCATGGCTGGTTCCAAGGCATCTGTCCTCACAAACCCTGAAGGGCAGAAGGCAGGAGGATTGTTGTCCCTGATTCACAGGGGCTTAGAGAGGTGCAGGTCTCACAGAGAGGTACCCAGCAGCAGGCACTGGACCTGAAGCCAGGTCCTTTCCAATTAGGGCTCTAGTGGTCTTGCCTCTCCTTCACCAAAAGCCTTCTCCCCCAACCACGGGGTGGAACAGTGGCCCTCCCCACTCTACCTGGCCCAGAGAGTCAAGCCCAGAGCCAGCAGCCACCACCAGGACCTGGTCCAATAATCCCCCAGGCAAAGGGTAGAGTGAAGAAAAAAAAAAAGGGCACAGTTGGAATCTAAAACTTCTTGAACAGAACCCTCTTTTATTTTGAGGAAGAAATGGTAGACTTGGTGCAGAGTTCAGGAAAAAAAATTAATCCTTGGGTTGGGTTTGGGATTCAGCAAATTAACACCGTTTGCTCCGGTTTGTGGTTTTGGTCAAGTCTGTAGGAAGCAGCAATTGGGGGCACCCCATTCCACAGTCCCCAAAGGCGTCGGCCCTGATGGCTCCGTCTGGAGGATGGGGGTGAGGAAAGATCGTTTAAGAAGGACCAGGAAGGAGTCCGAGTCCCGGTTCTTAAAGTACTGAGAGAAACTGGCCCAGGCTGGCACTTAGAGGCATCCAGCCTTCCCCAACTCCATCCCCAGCCCAGCCGGTTCCAATTTGGAATCTCTGATCCCGAGAGTTGCAACCATGTCCATCTCAGGCCTGCCCTGATCTTCCCATGACTCCATCTCCCACTCCCTGAGGGCAGATCCCCAATACCCAGCACAGGCTTGGCCACAGTAGGTACTGAGTCAGTAATCACTCACCCACCGCCCTGTCACAGACATATTCTTTAAGGGAAATCAGGCGAGACAAACAAGGGCGTCCATCCTTCCTCAGCCCTCAGGCTGAGACTTCTACTTTCAGATGTTCACGTCTTGTGGCCAGAAGCACCATCCATCCTGACCTCCCACGGAGGACCCTGTACCACTCTCTAGGGCTGTGCCAGGGCCGAGTCCGACCCCCCTCCCTCACCTTTCAGGGCTGGGAGCTTTACTAACCCCTTGAAGTTAGAATTTCTTTCTCAGTCTTGCCTCATACCAGAAAGGGCATGGGCTTTGGACAGACCAACATACCTTCAAATCCCACTTACCAGTTGTCAACCTTGAGCAAGTCGTTGGGTCTCTCTGAACCTTATCTGTAAATGGGAACATTAACAATGTCTATTTTGCAAGGTCTTAAGGATTAAGTGATGTGACATAAATAAAGCATCTGGCAGAGCAATTGGCACACAGCAGGTACCCAAGAAATCCAAATTCTCCTTCCTCCCCTCCCACCCCCAGGAGAGCAGTTTCTTTGTTTATCCCGTGATGGCAGAGCCTGCAGCTATTTACAGCTTGTAATTCCAAATGCACAGTAGGGGTATTAGAAGCCTCACACTGGGATTTATGTTACTATCAACAAAGTCGGTTTATAGATTAGTTATTTGTGGAGTTAATGATTGCCGAAACTACTTTTCACCAATGAACAAAATTGGTAGAACCAGATAAGCTCCTTCTGTGAGTGACTGTCCCCCTCTTTCAGGCGAAAAATCCGAGGCACAAAGCAGTTGAGTTACTTGCCAAAGTCACACGATCAGGTCTGCCTGGCTCCGGGGCCCACTGTGGAGAAACACCCTGCAAATGACAGCCTTGCCTCACCAACACCTAAGCATGTTCCCAAAAGTTCTGCTCCCTGGCCTGGCCATTCAACGCGTGTCGGCTGGAGGGAAAACAGCCCACTTTGGAAGGCAATAAAAAATGTGTTTTTTCTTGCTAAACAAATTAGTTTACATCTGGTGATGTGCAAATAAATAGAGGGCCCTCAGCCCGGTCCACACCAGACGTCTCCCAGGGCCTAGGCCCGCTCCGATTGGATCTGGCTGCAGGCTCCCACACGGAGAACCCTTCTCACTTGCTCTCACGCCATCTCTGGGAGTTGCTGCACCTCCTTACCTCCTCTACCTCTTCTCTGCTGTTGCCCCCAAAACTGCCCATCTGTGCCCATGTGCCCAAAGTCCTTCTGCATTTGCCTCCCACCTCCCTACTCTAAGGCCTCAGGCACATTTCTTTGTCCTCTAAGCCTTAGTCTCCTCAACTGTAAAATGGGAGAAATTATGTCTTCCTGCCAAAGCTGTTGTGAGAATAAAAATACCTGAAGTCCCTATCAAGGTTGGGGCACTTAGAAAATTGTTCAAAAAATACTGGGTTTCTCCACCTTGTTCCAGGCACCATTTGGCTTCCTGGGAAACACACTGGTTCTGGATGGTCCTAAACTCAGTTGGCCTGGTCTAAAGCATGCTCCCGATCAGGGAGCACCCCAGCCCGCCGTTATACCCTGACTGTCCCTGGAGCTGCCTGTGCCATCCCTTCCTGGAGCACACTGAATGCCAGCACATTACAGACCCCGAGAGAGCCTGTCATCAAGAGCCTTTCTGCAGAGTTGTCCTCAAAACACAAAAAAAGACCTGTTATCAGGTCCCTGGGACAGCTTGGGAGATGCTAGCTGGAAACAGGCCACGGTTGTACAACCCACAACTGGAATAAAGAGACAGAGGCCTGGGGATGTTAGACAACTAGCCTGGCATCACGCAGAAAGCTAGGTCTCCAGACTCATAGCCTCATTATTTTCATTATTTTCTCCGGAGCAAGAAAGAGCTGGTGCCTGCCACCCCAGGCCGTGGATGGGTAAGTGGCAACAGAGGATCGAACCCGGGACCTAGTTCATAGAAAACAGGCACTTAACCGCTGAGCTACACCTGCTTCCCTGGAGCCACTAATTTTAATGAAAGCATCACTGAGTGGGATAGTCACACCTGAGTACCCTCAGCGAGGCTCCAGATAGGGTTAGCTGGGAGTGAAGCAGGAGTGAAGCCCTCTGGGTCGGGGGCAGATGCAGAGGGAAGCCAGTGCCTTTCCCTCTCTGGGTCTCAGTCTCCTTAACTGTAAAAGGAAAGCACTGGACAGGATGATCCCCAGGGCCACTTTCAGACCAGAAAATCTGATCTGTTTGCACCCAGCTTTCCAGCCCATTTTTGCTATAAAGACGGGGTATGCCTGTGGTCCTGGTTCCCAGGGTGCAAATCTAAAACAGGCCTCGGTTGCTCCTTTCCTGGTGACCCCTCCACAGCCACCTCCCACGCCTTCCTCCCACGAGTCCAGATCCGAAGCTGGACTCTAGGCCATTGCAGTGCCTTGGGTTCTTAGATGCAGCCGGCGGACATGGAAGGCAGTGGCCTTCTTGCTTTATCTCCCTCAACTACACCCGGGCCACCCCGGGCCTCTGGTGGGAAGGGGAAGGGGTCCCCCAGGAGGCAGGAGGGAGACGGCAGCCACGAATGTCCTCAGCAGCGGCTAGGTGGCTGGGGGAGCTGGGCCCTCAATTAAAATAAACCCCAAAATAGCCTTAAAATAACTACAAGGCATTTCAAGATCATATTGTTGAATATGCTGTTTGTTTACTGAGACGATCGCCTTGGGTTTCAGATGAAAGTAGGAGGGAGACCAGATGTGAGGCTGAACGTTTGACCTGCAGCATTTGCTACTCCGGCAGGAGCCCTGACATGCTTGGGGGAAAGAGGCCGCCTGGAGTGAGGCGGTGAAGACCCGGAGACCCAGGATGCTGCCTCAAACCACAGGATGCCAGCCCCTTCTGCACAGGCCCCGGAAAGCCAGCATTCAGCTGCCATTTGTCAATTTCCCCCATTTACACGGAGCCCAGGAAAGGCTACTTAGAGACAGGGTGTCCCAGCAAGAGCCTGGGCTTCAGACTCACACCGATGAGTGTTCAAACCCCAGCTGTGCAACCCTGGACAAGACACTGTGCTTCTCTGAACCTCTCTTTCCTCTGCTGTAAAACTCGGACAGCAAGAAAGCCTGCCCTCCTGCAAAGGGGCAACATGAAGGGGTCTGGAAAGTCCCTGGCCCGGTGCTGGCCACAGTGAGGCCTCCACGAAAGCAATGCCAAATGCTGCTTCTCCACTTCTCTTTCCAGCTTGTCCTTTCTCGTAAAGAGAAATATCTAGAGCCGAAGACCGCTGCCCCTGCCCCCACCTGAGGCAGGCCAAACCATGGCCTGAAGAAGGGCCACTGCCATGTTCAAAGCACACACAGAAATTACCTGTTGACTTACCTGCCCCCCTGCCCCCAGTCACATGCCTGTGCAAGGCCAGGGAGCAGGTCTGCTTATCTGGGTCCCCAGGGCCCAGCACAGAGCTGGTCCCAGAGCAGAGCTCAACAGGTGTCTGCTGAATGGAGGGACAGGGCAGGAAGCAGACTCTCCACTCACTCCAGGAAGAGTCTGACAGGCATAGATTTTCTATCATGTCTCAATTACTAGTAGCTTAAAAACATTTTCATGTGAAATACAGCATTTGTCCTGAATGTTCTCACAAGAAAAGGTAAGGAAAGGGATTTCCTAACACCAAGTTCCTAGATGGGAAACAGAGGCCCACACAGATCAAGAAAATGTACTGCCCTATTCATAAATCCTCATTCTCTGGCAGGAAGAGTACACTGTCCCTGTCACGAGCATGGGGCCTGCCACACCAAGACACCAGTACCAGACTAGAGCACTGGGTGAAAGGGGACAGCCACAGACCTCTGCTGCTTACAAAGCTGGGTCACCTTAGGCAAGACACTTAACCTCTCTGAGCCTCTGTTTCCTTCTCTGCAAAACAGATGATAAAGCCTCCTCATCTCACAAACATTAAGCGAGATGAGGAAGAGTGAGTGGTAAATAACAAAAATGTGAGGGATCATGGTCCTGTTACCACGTTCTAATACTCACATGGTCAGAAAACAAAAATTTGGGGGGATTAGGTACAGGCAAGTGTGTACGTGATGCTCCTGCTACACGGTGAATCAATGAGTAAATAAATGAATGACATTCCAAAACTCAAACTAAAGCTTGGCTGTGCAGGTTACTTGAATGCATTCCAAGGCTAATCAGCCCTAATAAGTTAAAAAAAAAAAAAAAGGGGGTACAGAATCAGATCCAGTTCCACCACTGCTGCCTGAATAAGCTGAGTGAGCCTTGTCTGAAGACTTAGGACAACTGTGGGCTACAGCTTTATTGCTTACCATACCCGAGGGCCAGGAGAAGGTGAACCTCTTCAAAACCTGGCACACACGCCTGCCACCATCTGACACTTCCACCCCTGCAGCAGACATTAGCCAGATAATCTCAACCCTGGACACAACTGGGGCAAACGATTCCTGGGCCTTGGCCCCGACTGCCGATGTTATCAGCCAGTGTCAGAAGGGAGGCGTGCAGGTCCTTCCTTCCCAGCCTTGGAACCACACAAGCCTCCGAGCCTGTTAAGTCAAGTTAAAGAGGAAAAAGAAACCATTGTTAGCCAGCTTGTTTCACAGCGCGGCCAAGAGCACTGTCCCGACTGCCCTGGGACCTACGCTTGGACCAGGAGAGCACAGTTCTGTCCCAAGTGCGTGCTACAGGAAGATGTGGGCCCAGCTCTGAGTGCCTGGGCTGGGTGGTGTGCACATAGCCCGTTCTTCCCCCACGCTGCACATCAGAACCAGGAACGCAGCCCTTGGCGGGCCAAGGCCCGCACCAGCCACTGCTGGCTCATCAAGGGAGAGTTTCGGGGCCTCGTCATGTCTCTCCTGGGCTGTTTTAACAGCCCCCAACTGGCCTCACTATTCCAAGGACAATGCCAAGTGGAGTGGAGTAGACTGGTCAGAGCCAGGAGAGGGGCCTGGACCAGAGAGAGAGGGACTTGGGAGAAGTCACATATAACTGTGATCAAAATGAGAGAAATGGATGCCACCAGCCTTGGCAAAGTCCAGGCAAAGGTAGCCAAGAAAAAGAAGCTCCATGTCCTCTCTGTGCTGACAAAGCAAGGGCCTAGACTTAAAGGCTCCACTATGCCAGGCCCAGCAGACAACCCATCCCACAGATACTGTGGAGTGTCCACTGTGCACCAGGAGCCTGGGACCCACCCAGGACCAGACTTGGGAGCCTACAATGGACACCCCAGGTATTCCCAAATGGGCTCAGAGGCGAAGTGAGAGGTCACAAGGCTGGGAAGTGGTGGAGCCTGGGGTTCACACCAGTGTTTTCTGACCTCCCGTCGTCTTCTGTAGAGCCATATACACCCCGCCCGTCCTTGGTTCTTCTCTCGGGACCTTGCCTGAGCATCTTTCCTGGCTCCTCTCCACTCCACCTGCTATACCCGTGTGCTAAGTTTATGCTACACTAACTTAAACCACTTGGTGGGCTACTTTGCAAGTCGCAAGTGTTCTTAATCTTTCAACTAGTTCATCGGCTCTTGGAGAATAAAGGAAATTTGAAATTTCTGTACTGCATGCAATAAACTCTTGGCATCTGGCCGGGCTGGGGCCACTTGAGGCAGATTCGGCAGCAACGCGGCACAGACGCTTCCCGTTGCAAAGGTGAGGAACCCCCTCCCCCTCTGCAGCCCCTTCAACAAGCTCCCATCTCAGGACCCACTCAGCAACTGTTCAGTCACTCCTTGAGCCGCTCAGCAGTCACCGACAGAGCCGACACCTGGAGGCAGGCCTGGGCTAGGCAGGGGGATGAGAAGTGAATCAGGCATGGCCCCTGCGTCCCCTTCACAAGCAGCTCACAGTCTGGTGGGGGAAGGGGTGAGGGCCACTCACCTTTCACCCTGTGGATGAGACTGAACTGAACGTAATCAGAACAGGACCTTCCTCTTTGCATTACTTTTCAACATGTGTCCCCATAAGGAATGCTGGGGCACAGGCAGACAGCAAGGGCCCTGGCGGTGCCCTAAGGGCTGAGGCTGCAGCTTGGTAACTTTTCATCAGGGTGGACTGGGCATCACTTACTAGAATATACCCACATTCCCATTTGAACTGATTATTCATGAGCAATAACCACGAGAAGGGGGCAGGGGAGAGTGCAGGCAAGAAGACAAAAGGATTAGCAGAGACCCTTGCACCATTTGTTAATCCACAAGGATCTGTCTTAAAAAAAAAAAAAAAACGCAGCAGTAACCCATTAAATCGCATTAGCAGAGAGCAGTGAAGGGGACCTTAGAAAGCATCTCAGACAACCCTGGCATTTTACAGATGGGAAGACTGAGACCCAGAAAAGGGAAAGGGCTGCCCCAGGTGTTTGGCAGGAAGGCCAAAGTTGGCTTCATTAGTCTAGACTGCTGCTGCCTCCCAGAGAGAGGTACTGGTGGCTGGAAGGATGATGTTGGCTGGCCCAACACCCCTAACTGGTAAGCTTCCTAGAAAAGTGTCACTATGAAGTGGAGCCATTGCAGAGAAGGTCCCTGGACCTGGGCCAGCTCATGGAGTCCTTTCCTCTCCTCCCAAAAGTCCCAGGTACCCTACTTCTCTTTCCTCTGAACTTTTACTCATTCAGCAACTATCAGTTGTGGCTCTACTGTGTGCCAAACACTGTGGCCATCTGGTGAGCTAAACAGATGTGCCTGCCTTGAATTAGCACCTAGTGAGGGAGTCAGGGAGTAATCAAAGAATCACACAATTAAAAAATGCTTGATCATATTCACATCTTTGTTTTCCCATTTTCTTCATTAACAAGAAGACTTTGGTTGTGTCATTTAACCAATCTGTGCTCATTTATTCATCTTCTGGAACATTGGAGAAACAACTGAGTTTGTTTTTAGGATTATGTAAGAAAAGTGTTACTGAACAGGACTTTTTAAAGTAATGCTTCCATAATTTGTTAAGCTGCCTTTGGTATATTATTTTATTTTTTTTGAAGTTGAAATCGTTTTTAAAATTCACACAAATAAGTATATAATAATTTCTGTTTGTTCCATGAAAGGCATGTACAGGAAGCAATGACAGCATATGAGAGAAGTCGGGGAAGTGGCATTTGAACTGAGATGTAAACATTAAGTGAGCAAAGGGTGCTGAAGAGAGAGGGCATTCCAGGTCACAGGGACAGCCTGTGCAAAGGCCTGAGGCAGGAGGTAACAGTGCTTTGTAAGGGAGGGAAAGAAGGCTAGTAGGCTTGAGTATGGAGGGTGAGGAGGCAGCCAGAGGGGAATGATGCCAAGGAGGCAGTCAGGGGCCAGACCGTGCAGTTCTGTGGGTAGGAAATGTGAATGCTATTTTGAAAGCAGCAGGGAACTATGGGAGAGTTTTTGGCAGGTAAGGATATATAAGATCAGATTCGTGTTATAAAAAGGCACTGCAGGGTGGGGACAAGCCTGGAGGGGAAACAGGGGGACCAGCTAGGAGGTCACTGAGGTGGTGAAGTAGGGATGGAGAGCAGTGGACACACCCAAGAGAGATGCATACCCGAAGGCCAGCAGCAGCAGGTGAGCGTCTCCAAAAGAGAGATGCAGGAGGGACTAGAAGCAGGGAGTCAGGGAGCCAGCACCCCAGAAGAGCATCAGATGAGCTTGCTCCTGGTATATGAGCCGGCACCCCACCGGGATGCCTTCCTTGCTCCCCTCCACCTTTGCACTGCTGACACACACTACCTCCTCCTGAGAGCGTACCACATGCCATACATGCTTCTGGGCACTCAGCAACTCCCTTGAGACAATCCTCACACGAGGTGGGTGTAAGCACAAACCCAGGCAGTCGGTCTCCAGAGTCCTTCACCAAGGGCTGCCTCTCAATGAGTTGTAGAACACAGGGGACTGAGAGCAGAGACTGGTGGCTCCAAGAGTCCTGGGTTGAGTCCCAGCTCTGCTTCTCCTCACCTGAGTGATGCTGGGTGAGTGAGTCTACCTGCGTGGGCCTCAGCATCCTTCTCTTTGAAATGGGAGCAATGGCAGTACCAGCTACTACAGAGAGTTCCCCTGGATTAAACAAGCTCAGTCATGGAAGTTATCACCATCCATCTCCATGAGCACCACTGTCTAGCACTCAGCACTCCAGAATTTTAGCAATTACCATCATTAGCTCCTCTTTGTGTTCCCAGCACTAGCAGAAGGCCTGGCACATGGCAAGTGTGTGGAAGGAAGAGGATCGACTGAGGCATCCAGTCAACGCTTGCCAGGGAATGGGCGTCAGTCCTGAAGTGGGTGCCCAGGGGAGGTGGTGAACACCTGTCGATAGATACTCAAGCAACTGGGCTGCCAGTTGCTGGGGGTGCTGCAGAAGGTACTTGGCCTTGGGAGGACCGGGATTAGAATGACAAGGACTTTGTACAGTCCCTTCCAGGTCTGAGGATCAGTGCCTCTGCTGACACCAGCCTGCCAGAGCAGGGACAATTTCATGGAGCTCAGTTTCTTAATTGGCCTTATTGTGCTGGGGCTCAGGGCCGAAGCCTTTCCCCAGACTGGACATCTATGGGTATGGAGCACAGACAGAAGAGCAGGATGGACGAAGCGTCCACATTCCAGCTGGGGGGTTAAGGGCTTTGCTGTTCCTTTCTTCTAAACCCCCAACTTCCCCAGCCAGGCCTGGGGGCATGCATATCTCCCTCAGATGGGCAGGGCCTTCCTGGATCCCAGTGGCCCCTTCCGAGACCTCGTAGTTCGGCTCCTCCTCTCCTCCCTGGAGTGAGCCAGGCTGCCTGAGCCTCAGAGCAGCCCCAAGGACTCAGCGCAGTGCCTGTACTCGGTGTGCATTTGTGCAGTGGGTGAAACAAGTTCAGCCTGACTTCAGGCTAGCCCAACCCTGGGGAAGCCTGGGGAAGTCTAGAGGCCTCTATGGGCCTTCCTTGCTCCCTTCAACTCCAGGGCAGACCTGGCTTCTCTGCAGTCAGGATCAAACCGTGCCCCTTGGGACCAGCAAAGGTGTGCCTCACTTTATAACACAAGGTGAAACAACTAGTATAGAGGTCAAAACCTCCAGGTTTAAACAAACAAACAAACAAACAAAAACAACAAACCACCAGGTAGCTGATTGTTCAGAGGATCCCATTCATTCTCACAGAAGAGGAAACTGAGGCCCCCTCCAGTGCCACCTGAAGCACAACACTGTTTCTGTCACTGCTCCAAATTAAGAACCTTCAGTGGCTCCCCAGTACCTACAGGATCAAGTCAGGCTCTCCCACCCATACTCATGCCCATCTTTCCTACCATGAGTCTCCTTCCAGCAGCTTCCATTCCAGCCTGGTAGAATTACCTATCTCTCCTCAGCTGGGCAGCAGGTGAGTGGGATAGCAGGGGACTCCCCTCCCAGGCCAATACATGCCAGGCCCCCCACTCCACCACAACCTCTCAGCAGAAGTTGCGAGGCCACTCCCAGGGCAGGCAATCAGAATCTGGCCCTGCTTTGCTCTTCACCTGATGGGTCATTTCAGGGAATCAACTCTGTCTAGTTCATCACTGAACACAGCCTGGTATGTGCTCCATGCCTGGCCCTCAGCTGGACACAGGACATAGAGAGACATGCTCCTATCGAAGGGCTCGCAGTCAAGAAAGGGGTTGGGGATACATGCACAGAAATAGATGATGCCAACCCAGTGTGATGGGGCTTGTGGACACCCAGGCTGGGGTGGTGGGGTAGGGGGCAGATCACAGAAGGCTTCCCAGAGGAGGTGTGAGCAGAGTCCTGAGAGGAAAACAGAAGACGGAGGAAGGCAAGGGAGGCATGCAATACAGCAGAAACAGCTGAGCAAGGTGCAAAGGTACAAAACAGCAAGGCAAGTACTCCGGCTGACCTCTGACGACACCTAGCCTCAGGGGCAGTCCTCGGCCACAGAGGGTGCAGAGGAAAACTGAGCCAGAGAGAGAGGGACTAGACAGCGCGCGGCTGACCCCACAGGCCTCCACACACACACGCCTTGCCACCTCCATTCCCATCGGAGCCCACAGACATGCCATTCCTTGTGGCTGCCCCGCCGCGGAGGACCGCGTCCCCAGAGCGCCGCGTTGTCTGCACTGCCGGGCGCGGTCTGTTATTATCCCCCGTCAGCGCTGCCGGCCTGTGTACATTCCTCCGTAATGAGTCTGACCCTCCTCAGCAATGTTTAATCAGAGCCTAATCGACCCTGGCTTTGATCTGCTTCGTTTTCTGCAAAAACCCCAGTACCTGATTTTTACAATCTGATTAGCAGGGCTGGCTCTCACAAGCCAAAATTACCCAGAGTTGCAGAGATCCCTGCTGAGTTCTTTGTGTGTTCTCCCCTCTCTTCCAACTAGCTATTTCCTAAGACAACTGTCACTTCCCTATTTGCCCATGACCGTCTCCCTCACCCTCATCCTTCACGTCCAGTCACCAAGTCTCGAATAGCGGTCCCTAATCTGCCTCCTTGTCCCCCGTTCCCCAGGCTTCAGCCCTGGCCACTGCAATCACGGTCTGAACCTCCTGGTCCTGTCTTGCCCTTCAACCCAGCCTCCCCGCTGCAGCCAGATGGGACAGCCGAGCTGATCAGAGCCACCCTATTCCCACCATCGGGCCTTGGGGGCTGCTCCCTGCTGACCCCGCCTGCCTGACATCTGACCCCACCCGACCTTTGGCCAGCCAACTCTCTCAACCACACAGGTCCCAGCAGAACAGTGCCTCCCCTCTACCTGGGCCCTTCTTCTAGTTCACGTGACACCATCATTCACACACACAGCTCAGGATGCCTTCCCTGGCCCACTCTCGCCAGGCTGCCCGGCTGGTTCCCACAGTGCTGGGGGCTTCCCTCCATCACTGCAGCCATCCCACCAACTGTCACTAATCCCCTACTCTCCCTCCAGACTGAGAACCACTTCAGTTGGGTATGTCTCTCCTTCTCGACTTCCCCAGAACCTAAAGTAATACTTGACACAAAGCTCAGTAAATGCTCACTGAATGAGTCAATGAATGAAATGGGGTTCTCTGGTAGCCCATTTTGGAAGCAGCATGCTGGCTGGTCAGATCATGGCCCCTTCTTATCTTCCAGTTCCACAAAGCGTAATTCTCCCCTCCCTGGCTCAGCCACATTCCTCTTCCTACCAACTCCTAAGCTTCTAGGACGGAGGACACTGCTTTGTTCTGACCCACAGTACTGTCTTTTCCCTCCAAAGGGGAGAAGGAGAGCAGGAGGGGAATCGAGCAAAACTCCTCATGAACACAGGGTAATGGTCCGCAGGACCTGAGCCAGGCACTGGAGGCACAGATGAATCCAACAAGGAAGCTTGTTGTGATAGCCAAAGTATAGAGCACGTAAATTAGAACACAGGATAAATACTGCTTGCACCCCAGCAAATGCAAAAGGTAACTGACTCTACTTGAGAGATGAGAAGGATTCAAGGAGGGGTTATTTGGGCTGGGTTTTGAAAGATAAATAGGAGCTCTCCAGAAAAGAGTATGCAAAGGCACAGAAGCATGAGAACACATGGTATGTTTAGGGAATGGAAAAAGTTCAGGGTGGTCTGAATGGAGGCGGAAAGGGGGTAATTTTACTGAGGCTAGATCATGAAGGACCTTGTCCACCAAGCTAGATAGGTGGGACCTCATTCAGGATCACAGTGTCTGTTATCTAAATGAACTTCCTGGCAGTGTTGGGCCCTCCCTTGCCTTGATACACAGAGGATCCCAAAACTATATGTAGGAGGCTCTGAGAGCTATTCCAATATCAGAATTGTTTCTGTGAGATCACTGAGGCTCAGAGAGGCCAAGTAACTTGGCCAAAGTCACAAAGCCTGTGAGGGAGAGAGTCGGGGCTGAAATCCAGCATTTCCTGGATTTAAGAGAAGGTTTTAATAGGATAGAAGCAGGTGAGAGAGGGGAGGTGGGCACCAGAGCCAGGGCCAGGCAGGAGAGCTAGACTTGCAAGGGGCCACTTGTCCCTTCTATAGACGTGGGAGGGAACTGGGGGAGAAGTCCATGAAGTGGGTCCCAGCTCACAATGCCTTTCACACCCTTCGAGGCATCCGGGTCTCGGAGACACATGCTGAGGGGGGACAGAGAAAGTGTGACAGTACCATGAGGAGGGGAAGGCAAGAGGAAAGAAACTGTCTCCTGAGGGCTTCCCATGGAGTTGTTTTATGAAGTATTTATTCAAAGAAGACTTTGAGACAACACCTACTACCTCATCCAACCATCCAACTACTGATACACCCAACCCAGGTTCGACCAAAATTCAAAGCGTTCAGGTCTTGGGCAGTTTCATCCCCACAATAACTTCTCATGGTAGATGCTATTATATCCCTCTTACTGATGACCAAGACAAAACTCTGAGAGGCTGGATAGCTTCCTAAAGGTCACCCCGCTGATGACTATGTTTATTTATTCTCTTCCTCAATCCACAAGATTTGCCCAACAAATGATGGGTCCACCTGGCCCAGGGGTCTTTCCCACCTGCTCTCCATGAAGGGACTCTCAACCCCACGGCCTGGGGATAATGACGACGGCTCCCATTGTAGAGGCACCCAAGTGCAGGCCCTGTGCCAGGTGCTTTACCTCTACCGTATCGAGCTCTCACCGGCCCACCAAGTCACAGATGAAAAACAGCAGGCACACCAGCCCGTCCTTGGTTGTCAGCCTGCTCTCAAGCCTCAGACCCCAGCCTCTGACCATCCCTTATGCCATCAGGACCACTGTGGAGGCTGAGGAACCGGGCCTGCCCAGCTGGAGGCCAGCGGCAGGCAACAGATAAGCAGCATTTCCTGCAGCGGCTCCAGCCCTGCGTGTGGCAGGCCACCGCCTGCCCGGACCCTGCTTCACAGCGAGCGCCTCGTCAGACTCTCATTAGGCTCTGTTTTCTCTGCAAACATCTCCACGGGCCCGCCGCTCCCTCCTGTGCTCAGGAATGCAACCACGGGCTCACAGGGGATAAGATCCGTCTGAGTCTATATTTTGACTAGTCCCTACAAAATGTGCTCTGAGCACTTAGCGGGAGAAAGGTGGGGAGAGGGGAGGAGGGGAGAGAGAGGGAGGAGAGGTGGGGAGAAGGCTCTCCTTCCCATGCAGATGTGCGAGCCCCTGCTGAGTGAGCCAGTCATCAGGGACGGCTATGCCGAACCCAATCCTCCTCATCTTCGCACCTGTTCTTCCCACCACCCCTACTCCTCTCCCTGCCCCAACACCACCTGCCGAAACCCTTCCTATTCTTGAATGCTCAGGTCAAATGCCCCCTCCTCCGTGAAGTCTTCCTGGGTTTCTCCCAACTTGGAATGACGCCTTCCTTCCCTGAGCTTCCACAGTGTATTCTTTCTCCTTGTCTTACACTTACAGGAGGTTGTGTCTTGCCTTGCCTGCAAGACCATAAGTTCTTCAAGGGCAAGCGCATAGCACCTGCTAAAGGATCACGTATGGCAATAGGTGCTAAAGAAAAATCTGCTAAATGAACAAGTAAGTTAAATAAATGTTCTTATTCTCACCATTTTCAAGTTTTTACTGAGTTCTTGGTCTTGCCAAATGGTAGAGAATTCATCTAGCAAAGCACCTGGAGGACTCTAGAGGGGCACCTACTGGCAGAGTCTGTGAAAGCCCGGGAGTCAGGCATATTCCCTGTCTTAGCTTCCCCTCTGCCTTGACAAACACCACACAATGGGTTGCCTTTAACAATGGGAATTTATTGGCCCACGGTTTGGAGGCAAGGATAAGTCCAAAATCAAGGTGTCAGCAAAGCAATGCTTGCTCCCCAGGTCTGTAGCAGTCTAGTGCTAGCTGCCTGCAGTTCATGGGGCTGCCTGCAGTTCCTGGGGCTCCTTGGCTTGTCCCTTCCTCAGGTCCCATGGCCATGTCCTCGACTTTCCCTTCCCATTTCCGTTGACGTCTGGCTTCCCGCTCTTCCTCATGGCTTTCTCAGACTATATCTGAATTTCTTCTGCTTCCATAAGACTCCAGTAATCCAGACTAAGACTCATCCTCATTCCATTGGGCCATACCTTAACTAAAAATAACATCTTCCCAAGATCCTGCTGACAACAGGTTCACAGCCACAGGGATGCACATTACGAGTGAGAACATATCTAAATCGGGGTACACAAGCCAACCTACCATATCCAGCATCCGCCACATGCCCCCAGATCAGAAGCTGATCTAGGCCAGGCATCCATGGGAGGATAAAACAGAATCATGGTAATTTTAGAAATGGTGGCTCCACCTTTGCTTTTTTATAAATTTTTTTAAAAGAAACTGTAGGTTTAGAGAAAAATCACGAAGAAAATACAGAATTCCCATATACCCCCCTCACACACTCAGTTTTCCCTATTACTAACATTTTGCATTAGTGCAGCACCTTTGTTACAATTGATGAAACAATATTATAATGATACTACTACTTACAGTCCCTAGTTTACCACCTTTGCTTTTAACAGCACTTTGTTCATTCCTGAGCACTTTCTCTTGGGTTATGTGGTTGTCTCCTTAGAAATCCCCATGACATCATCCTCACAGGAGTGTGGGGAGGTTAAGAGACCAGCCCAGAGTCACAGTTCATCCACTCGCTTAATCATGCGTTCAACAGATATTTGTAAGACGGCCTCAGACATGCAGAGTTTCAACTCAGAGCAGCAGGTGTTGGGGTAGAGAAAAGGAGCCCAGCGAGAGGTCTCCAGGAAGGCTTCACGGTGTTGGTGACATCTGAGCTGAAATTGGAAAAGCAGGCAGGGGACACTCAGGCAAAAGCAGAAGGAAGGGCAACCTGGGCAGACGGAACAGCAGAGGCCAAGGCACAGTGGCATGAGGAAAGTGCACGTGGCTCAGTGGGGCAGAAGCAAAGGCAGAAGTCAGAAGCTGAGAGCAAGGAAGCATTGGCTCTAGCACCTTCTGAGAACGGCTCTTTGCCCTGCACTGGGAAGGGGTGGTTCCTGTGCAGATTCTGATCTCATCCTAATAGGGGGAGTAAGACCTACCACAGGGAGTGGTGATCCTAGAGAGGTACATATAAAAGGGCCTTAAAGGATGGAGACCAGGGAAAGCTTCCTGGAGGAAGTGGCATTTAGAGGATGCAACACAGAGGAATGTGGAAGAAGGGCATTCCAGGCAAAGGGAATAGCATCAGAAAAGCCAAGGACATGGGAAGTCAGGCTTACTGCACTGGGAACAGTAAGTAGTTCACCTGGGCCCACCACCCCTCAGCAGTCAGCAACCACTGGAGCCTGGCAAGAGGCAGGGGCTAGCCCCTCTCACTCGGAGCAGGAGGGCAGCTCAGGTGGGCCACACAGGGCAGGCCCCACCCTCAAGTCAGCCCTGAGAGGCTGGGGGTCCGGCCCCTCCAGGGTCACCCTTCCAACTCCACCCAGAGTCTAAGGGCTGGGAAGGGGGAAGAAGGCTCCACCCAGGGTGCTCCCCACCTTGAAACATCTGGAGCTGAGCACCCAGCCAGACCAAAGAAGTGATCACAGAGACAGGGAGGCCCAGGAGATGCATTTCTGTGACTCCAGTCTTTGTCTGTAAAATGGGCATCTGAGAACATGAGAAGGGAGAGCGCTCATGAGGAGGTCTGAAAGCTCGGCATTTAGGCCAAATGAAGACTTAAGCATCTTTTTGGCCACATGCTATCACCAATGCCCTGTGTAACTGTGGGCAAGCCCCTGCCCCTCCCTGGGCCTCAGCCTTCCCAGACCTACAGGAAAATCATCGGACCAGAACTCCTCTCTTCTGTGCTGGAATCTGTGGTGTGTCAGAACCACAAAGTCCACCTGGGGGGCATCTCAGAGCCCATTCCTGACCCCTGCAGAATAAAGGGCCCCTCCACCTGGCATATGAGGCCAGCCCTGCCCCTCACTAGCCTTCACTTGCCTACTTGTCACCCCCCACACCTGCCCATCAACCCTGCCCAAGAGCCCCCCTTTCTCCTGGCCACTTTGCACCTTGGGCTGCCCTTGCCATCTGGAAGGCTTACCCTTCCTGCAGGCCACATGAGCCCATCCCTCCTGGAATGAAGCTGCCTCGTGCCCAGAGGCAAGGGCTCTTTCTGGGCTGGCCCAACTCAGTGTCACTCAGTGTGGTCATTATCTGCTACTGGCTGCCTTGAGACAGGCCTGCCCCTGATTTATGTCCTGGCACTGGCCAGGAAGGGCGGGAGAACAGGACTCCAACAGCAGCAGCTCCAGCCCAGAGGCCAGAACCACGCTCTGTAATGAAGGACCGGGCAGCCAGGACCCCACCCCTGCACCTGCTCAGCACTGTGTCAGAGCACCTTCAGGGCTACTGGCAGGGATGCGCTGTGTCTTTCATCTCACCACCCCAGGCTTCAGTTCCTCCACAAGCATCATCATGGGGGCGGAGGGGGTGCTCTCCAAGGCCCCTCCCTCTCTGATGATCTGTGATGCAGGACACAGCTGGGACAGCATCCACTGGTTGCCTGTGACACCCAGCAGAGTCTCACCCATAATCAAGCATCAAGTGGCTTCTGTCTGAACTGACCAACCAAACCCCCAGAAGGAGGAAGGACTCAACACAATCAGCATCTCTCAGCCTCAACTTCTACATCTTGGAAACGGACTTGGAAAAAAACAAATGAGAGACCATAGAGTAGCTTATATTGTACGGTGCTGTTCCATGTGCCAAGGACCGTCTCTTATTCCCTTAGTCATCCAGTGAGGCAGGCAGGGCAGGGACAATTAACCCCTTTCATGGCTAAGAAAATGAGAGTCAGAAGGCAACGCTTTTGAATTTGGCCTTAAAAGACAGAGATGGGAGGGAAGGGCACTCCGGCAGAGGGACTGGTGTCACCAGGAACACTGAGGAGTGACGGTGCACAGGCTGTCCCAGGGTGTGGCTAGATCAAGAATAATAAAAACCAGGTGTTGCTGCAACCATTTTGCATATATTTTGACACTGAGTGCTCATGACTACCTCATAAGGTGGGTAAAATTATTTCTCCCATTTTATAGATGGGGCAACTGAAATACAAAGATGAAGTAACTTCCCTAGGGCTGCCCAGCTAGCAGGTGGAGGAGCGGGGATGATGAAACTCAGGCTCCAGGATCCAAACTCTTCCTCAACTTCTCAAAAAGTAAGGTGGCTGTGAAAGCACCCCGTTCAGCACCTAGTAATTAAAAAATATTTGATGAGTAAACAAGTGGATGAGTGAGTGGTGGGCCTGGCATCTCTGCCCATATGTAATACTCGCCCCCGTCTGCAGCCCTAACACCCTTGCCTGGGACCCCGTAACCCCCACAGCATGCTCATCCCTGCCCAGCTCTGAGATCCAACCTGTTCCCAGCCAGGAAGAACTTTGAGAGTTTCAAAGAGCTCAGAATGAGGCACTCAGGGTGGCCACTAGTCCTGCTCCGACCTTGGCCCCATCTCTAAGCTCCTGTGTTATTCTCGAGGGCACAGCCCCCCATGCTCTCACCATCCACACCTTCATCAGGCTTGATCTGGCCCTGCCCATGTCTCCCTAGCTACAGACCCTGCTTCTGACCCCTCGGTCTGACTCCCTGGACTGCCTCCCCTCCACCCCCACCCAGCTCGTGGCTTCCCTCACCGTCACTCACAACCAGCTTCTAACCAAATCTCTCCAAAAACTCCCTCCCACCTAGGCCAGAGTTCCCCAGGTGAGGGCTCTTCCTCTCCCTACCCCCCCCACACACTGGCTGCACCCACAGTGGGAGTCCCTAGTCCCCAGGCCCAACCTCTCTCACCACCTGCTGCCTACAAACTCCTGTTCTGACCCACACAGCCACCATCACCGGAGCCGTAGGTTCATCGACATCTGCGTTTCTCAAAGTCGGGTCTTTTGCCCACTGTCCGCAGAAGCATGTTAAAATGTGCAGATTTCTGAACTCACCCTGGACTCCTTGAATCAGAATCACTGGGATGACGTGTGGGAAAACTTCTGGGCCAAGGACCCCAAAGCACACACATTCAGAGTGGCTGAGCTCCCTGCTCGTCCCCACTCCCCCAGGTCCCAGACACCCTCCCTCACCTCACCTCTCTCTCTTTCCTCCCGGCATCCCCTCCAGCTTCCAAATCTTTTCCACTGGCCACTCCCTGCAGCCACTCAGCCAGCATCAAATCATACACTGGCTGAGCTCTGGATTTGCTAAAAAAAAGGGCCCTTCATTTCTGCACAGCTCCACCTTACTAAACTGCCAGTTTCTCTAAAGGGCCTCTATATTTCTTCCATGGTCAATCCAGAATCGCTCCACCAGCACTGCCCAGGTATCCATATTCAAACCAGCCCCACACCAGACGGCTTTGTCGCCAAAGCCCAGGGATGATTTATATTATGATTATGCCAGTCCTGCCATGGCAGGAGTGATAAGGTGGGGAATTTCCACACTCACAGCCTGGTCTGCAGACAGTGTCCGGCCACCCCAGGCCTAGCCTAGGATCTGTCCGCAGCCCACTCTTCAGTTTTTCCTACGTCTGTTAAATATCTGACCCTCAAAGTGTCTTCTTCCTTCTTAACACAAGCTTGCTTTTCCTTCTCATCCAACCTTTCTTTTCCCTACAATTAAAGAGGGAGGATTTGAAAAGTCCTTTACAAAAATAAATAAAATAAAAATAAACCCTTTTTGAACTAACCACAGCATTTGAGTCCTAAATCCATTTCCAAATCAGGCATCCTAGAGCCCACCTCTTTGTCATACCCTTGCTCAAAAACCCTCCATGGCTCCCCATTGCCTGAAGGATAAAAGTATTCAACACAACCATAAAATAGCAAGTGGTGTCCAATGTATTTGGGGTGTGTGTGGAAAGAATGTAAATAATGTGAATAATATAACAATAACAATAAAAATAGCATCATCTAATAATAATCATTGAGTACTAACTGTGTGTACTCAACCCTTGCAATGACCCTGTGTGATGGTCCTTGATTTATAGGTGGGAGTTGTGTGAGGTCCAGCGTTGAGAAGGGGAGTGGGTTAAATCTGCCTGACCCAGGCCATCCTAGCTTCGGCCTTTCTCCCCACTGGGCTGGAACCACACACTTGCCCAAGGCCCCCTGCAAGCCAGGTTCTATGGACAGGCACTAACACCCTGAGTAAAACTCACAGCTCCTCCTGGAATCTGCCAACTGCTCATGTGCACCCTGGCTGGAGAGGCTCCATCTTTGCTGGCTGCACTGGTCCATCTGTTAGCCTGGCCCTGGGTTGGCTCCCAAGGACCTCTCCTGCCCCAGGCTGCAGCTCTACACCCAGGGTCTTGTCCCTCCACATCTACCTCCCTTCTTTCTGAGAAAAGACACATCCCTCCCAGGTGCACAGCACTTTACAGTGTGCAGATAAACAGGACAGGCTACAACCACCATGTTACAAAAAAGGAAGTAATTGTGGCAGTCAGTATTTTGCAGGTGCTGTTTAATAATTTAATCCTCCCTACAACGCCCTATGAGACTACTATTTTCTCCCTTATACAGAAGGAAAACTGAGGCACAGAGAAGGGAAGCAACTTGTCATGGCCCCATGTCGAGTCAGTGGCATTAGTGACCAGGCAGGACTTGAACCCAGGTACCCCAGCCTGGGCAGATGATGCATGAACCCCAGATTCTCTAGAGGCCACCACCATGGCTCACTTTACCTCAAAAGGCCAGAGTTGAGTGATCCATCTACCCTGCCACTGCTGGCCATCCAAAACCTTCCAGATACCCAGACATGTGGGGCAGGCGTCTGGCCAACCTCTTGGGAAGGTTTTCGGCAGTCCCTGGGGCCAGAGGCCAGGTCCGCCAAGTCTGGTTCTAGGATGTTCGCCCAGCCACCCCCACCCCATAGTTACCCCACAGCACCCCAGCCAGAGCCAACCCCCAACCCAACCCAGCCTCTCATCCCTGCCCACTGATCCAAATTTCCATTCTCTCAGCAGCATGAGCTCAGTGGGGAGGAAGGCAATCTGATTACAAGCAGTCCCGGCCTCAGGGTCGCCAAGGGCGTAGGCGTCGTAAAGCAGGCACCATCCCAGGCGCCATCCCAGGCACCGGGCAGTGTGGGGGAAAACAGCACTGTAAACCTTGGACTCTGGGGCCACGCTCTGCTATCATCATGCTGGGCAGCTTTCTGAGCCTCAGTTTCCTCATCTGGAAAACATACTGTATCATACCTGCCTTACCTAACTCCAGAAGGTGGTGCAGTTCAAAGTGGCAATGGATGTCAACATGTTTTGGAAAACAGAAAATATGATTCAAATCTGAGGGGGGCCCTATTAATACTAATCAACTGAACAAGCCTTCCCAGGGCGCCCACCCCTGGCCAGGCCTGATAGAGGGTACTGGAGTCCCAGATATGGAGAACACAGTCCCAGCCCCCAAGATCTCACTACCTCGTGGGAGACATAGATGGTAAACAGGCAATCACCACACAGGGTGGCCAGTGCTGTGCCCAGAAGGGGCTTGACCCAGCCTGGGGGTCAGGGCAGGTCTTGTAAGGTGACCTTGAAATGAGTCTGAAAGACAAGTAGAAGTCTGCCAAATAAAGAAGGGAAGACCTGCGTGGATAACAGCATGCAGACAGAGGGAGCGTGGGGTCTTTCAGCAAAGGGGTGGCTGCAGTGCTGAAAGGGTGGGCGAAGAGGGGAAGTGACAGAAACCAAGCACCCAGCCGACCGAAGGTGCTCAGAACATGGTCGAGCTCTCCCCCTCCCACAAGCCCCCGAGGACTCAGGCATAAGCCTAGAACGCCACACTCCCTTCCTGCAAGCCACTGACCCTGGCCTGGACACGTCAGGCCTTATCTGCTCAGAGGGCCAGGACCCAGCGTTCCCGCTTATGTCAGCTGGCCCAGGAGAGACACGTTGACTGATTTTCTGGGTTCCGAATTGAGACCAGCCCATGCATTAAGCTTCTGCTGAGGGGAGACATGCAAGGCAGCAGTGCCACCCAGGAAGAACACCCAGGCTGGGCAGATGCCACGCTGCTGCGGGAAGCCCAGCTCTGCCACTCACAGGCTGTGAGACCTTGGGCAAGTCACTCAGGCTCAGACACCAGGCTTCCAGTAAAAGGAGTTAGTGTAGAGAGGGCTACGCAAGGTACCTAGCAGAGCCCGGCACACACCATAAAGAAAGAATCCAATAGTGCAAGCTAAATTCTCACTATCAGAATAAATTGAAGCTGTCTCAAAAAATCCACGCTACAGGGTCTCTCTACAAGCATGAAATGTTGTGCAGGACTACGTACTGATGCAAAGTCGTGGGGGCCAGAGGGGAAAGAAGGCAGCCTCGGTGGAAGGCGACTGGGCCATTCTGGAAAGAATGCTGGCTCGTTACCCGCCACCCCACCCTACGCGAAGAAGCTGTGAGTGGTTCCTAATCAGTCGTGGAAGGTAAGTCAATCCACAGTAGGCCCACATAGTTTAAAAGCCCGCCAAGTAGGTGAGTGCTCCGCCCACAGGCTGGTGGCCCGCTGGCACAGGTGAGCCCAGGAAAGCACAGACCCCACTGCTCTCAGCGGGACCGAGGCCCAAATCCCAGCTGTGTGAACATCAGGCTCCCAGCTTCAAGTTCCCGCCTGTCAACGGGTGTAATAACCCTCCAAGGTCAAGGTGAAAGTCCAATGAGAGGAAGTGGGTGAATGTGAAGAGTGAAGCAAAGAGTAAAGGACCAGATGGAGAAGGAACCCAAGGTCAAGGAGAGTCACTTCGGGGCCACGTGAGCTGAAGACTTTACCAGAAGGCAGCCTACACGCCGCTGTGACAGTAAACAAGGATGGGCTCCCCCAGCTGGCTCCCCTTAGAATGCCACCTAGGCACCCCGCATGGGAAGCCTTCGCCCCACCCACCAGGAGCCTGCGCCAGCTACTCTGCACTGCTGCCGCTATTCCTCTGTCTCCATCCAGCTGGGAGCTCCCGAGGGCCTCAGGCACAGCTGTGTCTCTGACGCCAACCCTCGGTCAGCCATGGAACAGGCCTAAGAGTGAACTGCCCAGCATGGTGGAGGGGTCAGTACCCCTGACCCTGGGCCTCTTGCCAGAATCCTGGGCACTGGGTAGCCCCAAGCCTGGGTTCAAGGAAGGCAGGGGGAGCAGCTAGCCCTCTGAGCAGAGCTCCGGTGGACAGGAGCTTGGAATCCAGAGCCAGGAACAAAGGAGATACGACCCATAAACTGTCATTTATCGAGCACCTACTGAATACCAGGTGTTTACACACAGTGTCTCGTTTAGCCCTCCCAACTACCGTATGAGGGAGACATTATCATCCCATTTTACAGATGAAGAAATGAAACAGGAGATGAAGCAATGCATCCAAGTTCTACCATCTTAGGAGAGGCTCAGGTCTGCCTGAGTCAGGAAAGGACCCCAGCCCTCCTTGGCCTCTGTCCCCAGGTGCCAAAGTGGTGCCTGAAGATGGGACCAGAACGTGCGATCAGGAGGCTGGACTCCAAGTATAATACAAAGATGCCTGAAATGCAAAGAATCCCCAAGGCCAAGCAGAACCCAATAGTAACCCCCAGTTTACAAGGTGGGACAATTCTGAGGGTTTTCCTCCCCTCGGGGAGCTGGAGCACTCCAAATGGCTAATCTATTCTCAGCACAGGCTTGAGTTTAATCAAACCAGAAGCAGCTAATGGTTAACAATAAAAAATAATATTTTTCCTTCAAGCAATTAAATTGTAATATAGAGCTCACTAATTCCTTCCTGTTCCTTCCCATGGGATCTCAGATCAAGCACCAGGAGAAATAAATTATGTGTCACTATTACCCCCTTGAAACCCAAGTTTTAAAGAATCTATGGGGAAAAAATATTGCCTCCTTCATTAAGGCAGAAATCTCTGAGGATTTTTATAATGGTTTCAAATAACAAGTTACCTTTCTGCAAGAGCAAGATCCACTCCCCACCCCCACCTAAGTTTGAGACTCGATAAATTCCCTTCTTGCCTTTTCTCCAGAGAACCGTGGCATAGAAGAACTAATCTTACCGAAACACAGCTAAAATCTTTCTGTGGCTCCGTGTCAATAGGGAAATAAATAAAACTCCCTACTGCGCCCCCCACCCCCAGCCTGGCCTGGCACTCAAGGCCCTCCCAGCTTATTTCTCGCCACACATGCTTGACTCCAGCCAGGCAGAACTCACTGCCGGGCCTTGTCTATGCCCTCGGCGCCTGTGCCCACACCACTCCTGCTGCCTGGAATTCCCTTACCACCGAGTCCTCAAGACCCACCCCCTCCACAAGCCTTGCCCCGTTCCCCCAGCTGGAACAGGTCATTCACTCTTCCAACTCCCACAGCACTCTCTGTCTCTTACAGGCCTTCCCCTCTCGACCTTGGGTGCCGGCCACTTGAGACACCACATGAGATGATGAACAGAACCCCTTCCACTTGATATCCCCGGTTGGCCCCCTCCTGTGTGCCTAGCACAGGCAGTGTAGTAGAGAAGGTGTGCCCACACTGGCCAGGTGAAACAATAAACGAACTCAGTAACTCCCGAGGACACTTCTGTCAAGACTGGACATTACCCACACAGTGGGGCAGGCGCTCAGACAGCTTCCAACCCCAAGGATGATGCAATGACAGACTCTCTAAGGAAGCGGGGAGGGGGAACAGCAATGCAAAAATGGGCATGTGAGGGAAGCGGATGTGGCTCAATCAGTAGGGCTCCCGTTTGCCATGTGGGAGGCCCCGGGTTCGATTCCCTGGGGCCTCCTGGTGAGGGCAAGCCGGCCCACACGGCGCAGTGAGCTGACATAGCGGGGCGGCCAGGCAGGGGGAGACAAACAGACACAGAGGAGGGCACAGCAGGTGGACACAGCGAGCACAAGCAGCAAGGGGGGAATAAATGAATAAATAAATAAAATCTTAAAAAAAAAATTTTTTTTTAAATGGGCACATGGGCCCCACCTGCGCTCCTTCAATAGCTCCCCTGCCCACTGCACAGAGTCCGACTTCCTCAGCTTGGCATTCTAGGCCCTTCGCAGGCAGGCTGCCAGGCTCACCGTCCCACCCCCTTTCCTTCCTGCTCTAGTCGCTTCCCCTTTGCACATGCAATTCCTCCCCACTGCCCTGCCTAATGGACCCCCAATGCATCTTCCCAAACACAGCACAGTGTTGTCTTCCTCCTCTGGAGAGCCACTGTCTGTCCTTGAATCTCCCCCTACCCAGGCTGGGAGCATTCCCAGGTAGGCCCAAAAGATCTGACCCACCCCCAGCACGGGGCTTGGCCCCAAAAAGGGCTCAGTAAATGGAACTGGACCAAAGAGGAACACAGAGGAAGAAGGAGAAACAGTTCTACTGGAAGGACCTACCCATCCCCGACACCTCTTGCACAGTCCAGCTAACATTTATTCCGCACTTCACCCTCGCCCAACCCTGTGCCAAATGCTTTCACCTGTATCGCATCACTTCATCCTAACAACAACCTGTGAGGTGGGTGCCACTATGATTATTTTACAGATGAGAGAACAGAGACCCAAGAGGTTAAGAAACTTGCTGAGGTCGCAGAGCTGATAAGCCATGAAACTGGGCTCAGAGCTGGTGGTTCTACAAGCAGCACTTCTCTGTGAAATGCAAGCAGCGATTGGGGATGGGGGCAGAGCAGAGTCATCCTCGTGGCCAAACCTCATACATGTGAAACCTCCCCATGTCCACATCCGCTTTCTGAGGTCTTCCCTCCTCTGCCCCAGACATGCCTCTGTGCTGCCCAGGCCGACATTCTGAGGACTCCCCACCCCATCCGCTCCGCTGCCCCAGACCAGACAGCAAACAAACAGGACACGATTAAGGAACCAACCAGAAAATCCCATAAACTCTCCTAGGAACACATCCTTCCCCACCAGGATTATGTCTGAGCTGAGGGACGACCTAAGCCCACAAAAGACAAAAGCAACGGGCAATATCCCCTTGGAAAGATGCCCCAGAGGATGACGCAGAAGGAGTTCCAGCCAGTGATTTTCCATCCGAAGGACTTCTGAACACTTGATGTCACGGAGCAGGAACAGAAGCCAACTTGGGCTCCTGCGTCCATGTCACCTCCTCTCCCCAAAACGGGCACAGCCTGGGATTCCTCAGTTACCCAAGGTTCTCCGTCACTTAGAGTCTGTCAAAGCTGACAGGCAAGGCTGCCTACCCTCTCCCAGGTGGTAAATCATGAGCTGCTTGCTGTCTTCGCCCCTCCTGTATGCCAAGCATGGAATCCCACCTGTGGGCACAGGCCCACTTCCCCTCTGCCTGGTTCCCCAGTCAGTGATGAGACACTGTAAGCTCAGAACGCCAGCCCTAGGGCCCAGCCCAGGGACCTCAGTGCACCTGCTGCTACCTGGATATAGGTGGACAGAAAGCCACTGCCAAAACAGAGAAGAACCTCTTGTTCCTCTTGAAAGGACCACATCTAGAGCATTCCGGCCAACTGGGCCCTCAGATGTGCCGCCATCACGGGTGCTGCTCACACACAGCCCCACGTTATTCTCTGCCAAATTTTCCCCATCACTTCCATTCCCCAAAAACCAGCCCCTTCCACAGGCACACCATTTGATGGTTTACAAGCCCCTTGTCCCAGATTATCTCATCCAACCCTCGACACAGCTCTGCATGGGCAGCATCATGACCCATTTTGCAGAGGCGGAAACAGACTCAGGGAGTGAAGTGATTTACCCAAAGTCCCATGACAAATAATGATCACTGTCACAAGGGAGTCTCCTCATATTAAGAGCTAGGTGTGCTTAACACATGCCAAGCCCATGACGCACATTCTACATCCGCTGTTGCTTCTAATGCCTGGGACAGCCCGTGTTTACTTAAGAGGACACTGAAGTACAGAGAGGTTGAACGATCTACAAAAGGTTGCTAAGCTAGAAGGAGAAAAGCTGAGATTCAAATCCAGGTCTCCCAGGCCCAAAGCCAGGGCGCTGAGCTGGACTCCTGCTGTGAGGGGACGGCAGAGCACAGCTACACATCAGCCAGGCCCTCGGCCCCACCACTCTCCTGCACTACCCCAAGCAACCCAGAACACCAACAGCTCCGAAGGACTTCGCCTGGACGAACGAATGCACGATGGAGTGTCAGGTCTCCTGTTCTCAATACTCATCCAAGGCTACTGCCTGCCTTTGTTTCCCCCTCAGAACAATCCTATATCACAGATTCTACCAGCCTCATGTTCAGGTGAGGAAACTGAGACCTAGAGGAAGGGGAGGAATGCGAGGATGCAAGGCTTTGTGGTGCAAAGTTCCAGGTTTCTTTCCGTGATATCATTGAAGGAAAAGTGCATACCTCTTAGCCGTGGACAGGGTGCTCAGAAGGAAGAAGACAACATGAGCAAAGGCTTGGCCAGCACCAGGAGTTACCCCTTGGAGCACAGCATGGGGTCTGTGTCCCCAGAGGAGGCAGAGTCATCACATCAGGCAGGGGTTTGTTGTTTCTTTTTTGTTTGTTTTTGGTTGTTCTTATTTGTTTTTTTTTTAATTGACATTTAACTTACATATTGTAGAACTCACCCTTTTAAAGTGTACTATCCAGGGGTTTTTAGTGTAGTCACAAAGTTGTGCAATCATCACCATTACCTAATTCCAGGACATTTTCATCAACCCAGAAAGAAACCTCATACCCATCAGCAGTCACTCCTCATTCTCCACTTCCCAGTCCCTGGCAACCACTAATCAAATTTCTATATCTAGATCTGCCTATTCTGGACATTTCATATAAATGGAATCATACGATATGTGGCCTTTTATGTCTGGCTTCTTTCACTTAGCATTTTTCAAGGTTCAACCATGTCATAACATGAATCAGGACTCCATTCCTTTTTATGGCTGAATAATATGCCATTGTAAGGATATTGCACATTTTGTTTAGCCATTCATCCTTTGGTGCCACTTTGTTGTTTCCACTTAGGCTATTGTGAATAAAGCTGCTATGAACATCTATGTACACGCATCCATGTACACGTCTTTGTGTAGACATGTATTCAATTCTCTTGGGTGTACCCCTAGGTTCGAATTGCTGGGTCATATGGTGACTCTATGTTTAACCCGTTGAACTGCCAAACAAATGGCTGCACCATTTTACACTCTCACCAGGAATGTATGCAGATTCCAATTTTTCTATCTTCTCACCAACACTTGTTATTGTCTGTCTTCTTTATTATTGCCATCCTGGTTTGTATTACGCGTTAACTGTGCCTTAGGCAAGGGTTTGAACTCCAGGCTCAGGGCAGGGGCCTCCCTTAAAGGACTTCAGGAAGTCTCCCAGCATCTGCCCACCTCATCTCCCTCCTCTGTCCAACACCCTCCTGTTCTGTCAAAGGAGGACTTACTGACAGTGCCACTATGTGCCAGATACTGTTCTAAGCCCTGTCACCCCCATTTTACAGAGGCACGTGACTGTCTGCTGTTATAGAGCTGGGAAATGAAACCCAGGAGTCTGGCTCCAGAGCCCTGGCTCTTTTGCAAGGATATTCTGCCTCCTGAGACAAACGAGATGATGCTGAGAACCCACTTTGACTGAAAATCGAGGACCACACCACCATTAGTGATTACAGCTACCAGAAAGCCTCACTTCCTCCACATCAGCCCAGTGCCCCAGTCCCAAGCACAATGCCTGGCACACAACAGGCATTTAACGTTTATGGAAGACAGGTATGCAGGCAGGCTTCCCTTCTTTCTCCCTTGTGCATTAGCTTATGCAGGTGACTTCTTCCTTGAATCCATTTCTACTCCCTTCCAGGCTTACAGGGTCCCGATGGGGCAAGGACTGGGCTCCAGCTCCTGGCTCAAGGTTCAGTGCTCCTCTCCTTCCCCAGGCTACCTCTCCAGGAGGACACGAAACCTTACCCTTGCATCTGTCCCTTCCCAAGGGGTGAGGAGCACAGATCTGGGGCCTGTAGGGGAGGGAGTGGCAGGGCTCCTAGCTGGAATAGGAACAGGAGAGAGAGAACAGAGACAGACAGAGACAGACAGAGAGATACTTAGAGAGAGAGACATAGAGACAGAGAGAGGGCTGACCCTGAGCCACCTGTCCATGGTCAGAGCTTTCTTCTCACCACCGAGTCACACTCATAGATGTGGGCCAAGGGCACCCCTGCCGGCAAGCCCAGGTGGCAAATGGGGGTGGGGGTGGGGCTGCTTTCCAGAGCTGGGATTCCTGCTACTTGGCTGGCTGTTGCAAAACTCAACCTAGCCCAATTAACAAGGAATGAATTGACAGGCTGCCTTGAGACCTTGGCCACAGACGATCCTAGCCATGTTTTCTGTGTGGCCATAAAACTCTAAGCAGAGAGCCAGAATGACCAATCTGCTGAAAATCCTCCCTCAGGCCTCGGGATCCTGTCCTCAGAAGCTTGGCCTGCCCACAGGGAAGAGGGGAAGAGTGGCCTCAGGAAACCACTCTGACTTGTCCTTTTTTGAGGTGCTCCTGAGGCCTGAAAGGCACCTCAGCTCACCATCGTGGCATCCGTTCAACAGCCCTTATCTGGCTTCTAAGTAAGACAGACCTGGACTCGAATCCCTTCTCTGCCCCTCACCAGCTAGGGCAAGCGACTCACCTCTGGGCCTCTGCTGCATTCCACGTAAAACGTAATCCCATGCCTTCCTGGCCTCTGTGCCTGGCACTGGTCTAAGCCCTTTCTTTCTATTAACTCCCTTAATCATCACCACAGCCTACAAAGTAGGTACTATTATCCCCACTTTACAGATGAGGACACAGAAACAGAGAGGTACAAAAGAGACACGAACACAGGGCGCCTGGCCCAGACCTAGAGCTGCTCACAAGCATGAGTCCTCCCTCTCCTGAGGAAATCCGGGTGGGGCTTGAGGTCCCTGAGGACAGTAGGACAAATGAGCTGGTTTCTAGGTAGCCCCAAACATGAACCTCCCAACAACCAAGGCAATCAGAGTACAGAGGAAGGGTCTCTGAAATCTGCCAGCCCAGGTCAGGAAGGCTTCCCAGCTGCCCCACGGTAAAATGGGGTGCTGGGCAGGCCAACCACGGCCACAGACTTTCTACGGCCTCACGATTCTGTAACCAGGACAGGGCAAAGCACTCTGGACCCCTCCACAAACCAAACCGCACACATTTAAGCCTCTTAGATTTTCCGATTTTAATCAAGCCTAGCCCAGAGCAACATTCTTCAATAAGGGGGATTTGTTTAGCTTGTTTGAGAATCAGTATTACCTACTAAAGAAACACGACCCCTCTCCCTCAGTCCCTCTTGTGCATTTAAGATGTGGCCTTTAAAAATTCTTCTCTCCCCACTCGGAAGAAATGTTTGCTCACAGCCGACCCTGCAGAACACGCGGCGTTCTCTCAGGACCACCGTGCTCACGCAGCACCTTATGTAACTGCGCTTTTAGCTGGTTCCGGCCTGCTCATTGTCAGTACTATTTTTAACCCCTTGTTTCAAATTTGTGACAGAAATAAAGCAGTTATCACCAGTCCTGTCTTACCTATGGAGAAATCAGGGCACAGAGAGGGAAAGTAACTTGCCTAAGGTCACACAGAGTTCGGGACAGGGTCATTCCCTGCTTTGTTCAATTACAAGCCAGTCCCTGCTCCCATGGAGCTTTTAATTCAGTAGGCCACACGGGCATGCCACGCTAAGCCTGGGCCAGTAGATGAACTGTGGTGCCTTTCATGGAGGCAGAGAAAGGAGCAGGAGAGAAGGAGGAGGGAGGGGGAGGAAGAGGATTTGTTGTAGGATAGAGGGAGCTTGAGGAGCTTCCTGCTTTTTGAGTGCCTCTCACTCATTCCAACTCCAGGAACCCAGAGTCTCTCCAAGGGTGGGGACAGAGCAGACCTGACCTGCAATGGAAGAGACCTCAGTTTAGCTCCTGGCTCTGTGGGGCCTAGTGGCTCTCAAATCTTGAGGAGGTCACATCCCCTTCAAGCCCCCGTTCCCCTGCCCACCCACCCCAGGAATGCGCTGAGGTTAAAGGAGGTGAGTGCGCTTTATAATCTCCCATGAGCACATGCTCGACCTCCTTGTCATCATTACTGTCATTTAGATGGGCTGCAGTCTGCCAAGTGCTTTCACATGTGATACGTCCTGGGTCCTCTCCCAGCAGCCCTGTGAGGGAGGAAGAAAGGGGATTCTTGCCCTCATTTTCCCACTTTCCATATGAGTAAAGGGAAACCTGGAGACGTAGGAAGAGGGGCCAGGAGGAGGGGGCCAAATTCACACCCTGCATCTGGCAGGGTGCCTACCAGGGGACTGAGCAAATGGATGAAGGAGGCCTTTTCCTTCTCAGGGCTTTCCCAAGGTCGAGTGCCGCCTCCTGGGAAGATGTGGCAGGTTCTAACTCAGCTATCTGCTGAGCTCTTCCCAACTGCAGGCCCAGGTCCAGAACCTTCACATCTACAATGGAGGCTCTGCTCCTGTGAAGCAACTCTGCTGGCAAGAAGTCCTAAAAAGTCATTTTAAATAAGGGGAAAAAAAAAAAAAAAAAAACCCACGAATCTTGCACTCAGTTCTCAGGTCAACTGCCATCATATGTCCAGAAACTGAAAAAATGGGTCCTCTGGCTGTGCTCAGTCCCCGTGATTCAAGCATCACCCTCCCCCACCGCTCCCGGCCCCTTCTGAGGCAACAGAAGGTAGAGGAGGAAGAGAGGAAAGGAAGGAGGAGGGGGAGAATGGGGAAAGCCTCCCATCCCAAGCTGTTTCCACTTTCTATAGTTACCCAAATCCTTTACTTGACCTCCATGGAAAGACTCCCCATTAGGCTAATCCTGCCTACTGAGCTTTCCCATTAATGCTCCTGGTAAGTCTTGGGAAGGCCAAGGGAATACCCCACTTCCTGGTGCAGGATTCAGCCAGGCTGACCCTGGCCAGCCACCTGCTGCCTTGGCCCAACCCCTCCTGAGCCACCTGAGCGGCCTGGGGAAGCAAAGACCCTGGCACCTGAAATCCTGAGTGGTGGCTCAACCCCCTACCTGCAAGTTACTCAGCCGCTCTGTGCCTCAGTCTATCTTTAATAATGATAGCCTTGGCTGATGTATTATGCAACACACCCAAGGGACAGACATTATCACTGTCCCCATTTTACAGATGAAGGGACCAATGCTTAGTGAGTTGAAGGCACCTGCCCAGAGTCGCACAGTGAATGGCAGAATAGGGACCTGAAACTCATCCTGCGGACGGCGGTCAGCCTGCTTCAGCCCACTTTACTCTGATTCCCCTAAGACAGTGACAACCTCAGCTGGACTCTGTACAAAAGCATTTAGATAACGGGCTGGCACACAGTGGGTGCTCAGGAAAGGAGAGTTCCTTTTCCTTCTCCCTTCCTCAGGCAGTCAAGAGTTAAGGTGGATGTTTGTGTCCATTTTTTTCAGACCTCTATGCAGTCCAGTCCCCTGGCCAGGAGCAGTGACAAACGGGAACCATCCAAGTGAAGGGACAGGCCTGCTACCTTCAGCATTTTCTGCCGCCAAGTGAGCAGGCGACTCCACCCTCAAGGCCCCGCCAGGGACTGCCTCCTTTTCTCTGAACCTGGCCTTTCAAAGGGGCTCTCATTTATCGGGCTTTAATGTCTCACATGATTTAATCGGAAACACGTGCCTTGTAACTATCGTCTGTCATGTTCCATTAGGTTCACGGGGAAAAGTACAAGTCAATAAACAAAGGTTGTAGCATAAATCTACCTTGAACACATAATACCTCAAATAAGAAAATCAAAACATGTGTGGCCTCTGACCTGTGGAGTTTCACGAGCGGGAACTCTGGGTATAGTCAGGAACATTTCTAAGCCTTCATAATTAATAGGGAGGCTGGAGCTGGTCCATTTGCATAGTGCGAGTGCATGCCAGGCACGTCAACCAAAGAATCTGCCTCTGCGGCACCTGTTAAATCACAAAGCAGACCTAGCCACCCCTCCAAAAATGATCAGCTACATTCCAAAGAGACTCTGGGAGCCGAGGATGCATGTGCCCCCATTTTCCTCAAATGAGTGGTACAGGAGAGGATGTCTGATAAAAGTCTCTCCTCTCTGCTTTCAAACTCCTCTTCCCTTTCATTCCCCTTCCTCCCTGAGCACCCTCCCAGACTGCCTTGAGACCCCTGAAATGGTGGCAGGGGAAAGATGAAACATGGGAAGTCAAATGGTCTTGGGTTCGAGGCCCAGATCTGCCATTTGGGACCACAGGGCTGTTGCCAGTGTTTTGTCTGACCCTCGTCTAATGGGAAAGCAGTTAATAACAGTATGTCCCGTTTCCATGTGCTTGCTATGAAAGATATCAATAACGAATTATTGATTTTTTTCCCAAAAAGAAATTAGAAGGTGCATTTACCATGGTAGATAAAGTAGTAAACAAAGACGGGGCTCACGTACCCCATTATGTGCCCCACTCATGGCTGGTGCTTTTAGATACACACATCCATTCAGCCCTGGCAAGGCTCTCACTGGAGCTTCCAAAGGAAAACAAAGGTTGAAGGTAGCTTGATAAAGTGAGACAACTCAGTTTTCTCAAATGCATTAAAAAAAAAAAAAAAACCTCCTTCACAGGATTGTTGCAAGGATTATTACTCAAAATGATATATTCAAAAATGCAACCATAAAATATGATACAAATATAAGTCACTCCTTTTAATGAAATTCATAGATCTCAGAGTCATTGTCCAAAAGATTTTTTTTTTTTTTTTTTTTTTTAATTTTACCAGGAGGTCCCAGGGATCGAACCCAGGTCCCTCCATATGGCAGACGGACGCCCAACCATTTGAGCCACATCCGGCCCCCTGTACAAAAGATTTTAAAGCTCATCTAATCCAACCCCTTCCTTTTGTGGTTCTGAGACCAGGGCTCAGAGTGTGAAAGGGACTGGCTTTAACCAGCAAGTTGATGGCAGGACCAATGCCCAATTCCAGGCATGTTCAGGCAGGACCCCCAGTTACTGGGACCCTAAACATTTTTCCAGGCACATCGCCCTAGGTGGGCTAGCACCCTGGTTTCCATTCCTCAGGAAGTCGTTCTTGTCTGCCCCAACACCTGGTCCCCTTTGCTGTTAAAGAAAACTCCAGTTTGGAACACAGCACACAGAGTCTGGGAGTGTCCTCTGTACCCATAGCTGTCTCACCACCAACTAGACTGGAAGCTCCCTAAGGGAGCCTAACCCATACCCACACACAGAGGGCCCTCAATAAGCACTCACGGCACTTACCACCATCTTTATTTGCTAACCTGTTTACTGCCTGTGTCTCCCACTAGAGTGTATTCCATGAGCTCAGGGATTGTGGTCTTATTCACAACATTATCTGAGATGTCCAGAAAAGTGTTGGCTACTCAATAAATGTCTGTTGAGTATGTGAATTCGTTGAATAAATGAGGGAGTAGGATTCCTGTCTTAGGCTTCTGTGTATTACAGAATGTCAGAGATGGAAGGTAATTTAAAATCAAATCCAGTAACTCAACTGACCCAGGTCATATATCAGATTCCAGAATTTAATAGAGTGCCTCACACATACTGGAATCTTAAAAATAAATTTGTGGATGGTGTGAAGGTGAACGAGCTGATGGGTGACTGGGGTGGCTGAATGGGTAGTAGGGTTAGTTGGGTGGTACCTGACAGCTACATGGCTTCAAGGTTGGTTATACAAATGGGTGACTGGATGGAGAGATGGTTGGATGGCTGGAAACATGAATGAGTAAAAGATAAATGGGTATATGGACAAGTAGCTGGATAGATGGAAGGGAAAAAGTCATTCAGATATACTGTCTGACTGATTTATCTTTTAAAGGAAGGTCATGGTTTCTATGGCTTTCCTTGATGTCAAAGACAGAAAGTCAGGGAAGCGGCTGTGGCTCAATCAGTGGGGCTCCCGTTTACCATATGGGCGGCCCCGGGTTCGGTTCCCGGGGCCTCCTGGTGGGGGCAGGCCCGCCCGCACGGCGTGGTTGGCTGACCCAGTGAGCGCAAGCAGCAAGGGGGGGATAAATGAATAAATAAATAAAATCTTTAAAAAAAAAAAAAAAAAAGACAGAAAGTCAGACCCACTTCCAATGAACTGATACACAGAGGAGAGGCAGCTCTGATTCATCTAAGACAATCAAGTGTAGAGCAAGCAGCAAGTACATGAGGGGGCTTAGTGAATGTTTGCTGATGAACAACTTGTACAAACAGGCATGAAGATGGATGTGAGGCTGGGTGACTGGTAAAGAGGGCAGTGGATGGTTGGAAGGGTGAAAAGCTAATAGGTGGTCTTTCTGCATAAGCAGATGGGTATGAGCACAGATGTACAAAAGGATGGGAGGGGAGTACCTGAACAGAACAGGCAAGTGGGTGGGTGGGCGGGTACAACGCACAAGAGACCTTTACCTGAGTCAGAATCTCCTGAGGGAGCTGTGCTGCTCACGCCCTTCACCCAACCCTAAAGGACTGGGGAAGCACTAACCACCCTTTAGCTGCAAACCCCCGCTGGACCTGCCCATTCATACCACAGGAGGGACTCTGTCGTCTTGAAACTCCAAAGTGTCCCGGGTACTGTACTCTTCTCACTCAAATCCTCCAAATACCACCCCTCTCCATCTCTGGAGGGTACTCAGAATCCTACTCACCCTGATAACACACCTGTCACCCCACTATACCATAAATGAAATAAATTGACCAACAGCCATCCGGGCCAAGCATTCACACTACAAGGGGAGCCCCTGGGCACTGGGCAATACAATGCTTCTCATTGCTGGCATGTTTTATCTCCTTTAATTTTCACAACAAGCCTGCAAGCCAGGCGGTCTTAGATAAATGAAGAGGTAAAGGGACTTGCCCAAGGTCATAGAGTGAGAGGCCTGGACTTGCTGATTCCAAACCTCATGCTCTGTTGCTTATAAATTCCTCTGAGGCTCCATCTCACTCCTCAAGGGGACACCACCGCCTACTTCACAGGGAGGATGGGAGATGTTAAACAAGCTCGCCTCTACAGGCAAGTGCCTAGAACAGCCCCTCCTACCTTTCTGCCCACTAGGGACTGAGAATCTCCTGGGAAGGACTCCCTGAGCTTGCCCTGTGGGATCCCGCAGCCCCGGTGGCTGTGAAGCTCCTGTCTCGGTGCCTGTCACACTTGTGCAAATGTGGTGCCTCCCCGCAGACCTCCAGCACATGTGGGAAGCCAGTGCCAGGCACCCTCCCACGCATGAGAATGTTCCTAAACAGAGTAATTAGAGTGGTGTTTAGGTAACTTTTACACAAGCCCCCTAATCAGAAACATGTGGGATGGAGCTGGCAATCGTGGCCAAGCTGGGGGGGCCGCTGGTCAGTCTCCTCCCCCTAACACACTTCCACCCCTTCTGCCTTCCTCAAGCCATGTCTCTCTGGCTACTCCTGCAACCACCACCCCAACTCTGCTCTGGCGCTGATACTGCCCACACGGTATTATAGACCAAAAGGAAAACTCTTGTGGTTCCAAGGCCATGCCACCCACTAGCAGCTCGGCAATCACAGCATGACATACACAAAGTCAGACTCAGAATGGACACTCAAGACCCGCTAATAGAACTGCCTGTAAACCCAACAGGTGGGGGAACTGAGAGGAAGGGATCTGCTCATCCAAGGCCCCACAAAGAGCTTTGTGATCACTGCACCAGTACGATCTTCCCAAAACCCAGGTCTGACCATGTCCTTACCCTCCCATGCCTTCCTATTGCCTTTCTAAGATAAAGCTCACCTATCCTCCAGGTGGGTAGAGCCCTGCAAGGAGCTCAGGCCCTAGAGTCAGCACAATACAAGTTCAAAGCCCAGCTCTGCTTCTTACTAGTCCTAAGCAAGTGACTACCTCTAAGAGCCTTCGTTTCCTCATCTGTTACGTGGGGATCACAACAGGGAAAATCTATTTCATTAGTCCACTAGAAGGCACATCATACCATGCCCATCTTGTAGTATGACCGTAATAAAAAGTGGTCATTCTTATCATGAAAAAACACATTCCCAAAACAGTACCAGCCGTGGAGTCATACAGCCAGCCAGCCAGCCATGATTTTTGGTCCAGTCCCTCCTCTTCCTTGCTATGTGACCTCAGTCAAGTCACTTGGGATCTCTGGACTTCAGTTTCTCCATCCATGTAAGGGTAAGGCAGGGCACGATGATCCCTAGAAGGCCTTTGCTGACATGGCAGCCTGTGGGCCATGGGTCTGATGAGTACAGGGGAGTAGCAGGGACAGTCCCAGCACCGTTCTCATCCTTGGTGTGGCAGAATTTGGGTGCAATCTCACATTTAGCCTCACTCCAGCCACTTTCAACTGCATCTCTGCTCCTAAAACCCCAAATTCCAACTTGATGCCCAACACACTGCTCTCCCCCCACACCAGGGCTTTGCACAGTCTTTGCCTGGAGCAGCACTTCTCAACTTTGATGTGCACACAAATCACCTGGGGATCTTGTTAAAAAACAGACTCTCACAGAATTTTAAGAAGATGGTGTAGTACAAGGATTCTTAACCAGGTGTCCATGAGCTTCAACTGAAATTCAAAAAACGTTATTCTTGTGGGGATGTGTTGGTGCGGGTGTGATGTATTTATTAAATAAATCACAGTATAGTGTGGACTTAATAAGGGGTCCATGGTTTTCACCTGACTGGCAAAGGGGTCCATGGAACAACAAAGGTTAAGAACCCCTGGTGTAGTAGGAAGCTCCAGGAATTAGTCCCTCCACCAAACTATTAAACAGGCAGGAACTGTCTGAATCAACTGTTTTGAAACCTTGGAGTCCAGGAGAACACTGTATAGCATCCAGGAAAGAGCAGGAAGAAGAGGCTTGGAAATCACAGAAGAGACGAGCAAATTGCTCTCTCTGAGCAGCACTTACCGTAGCCCATCCCCACTCTCGAAGCTGGCAGCAGTGGGGTCCAGCCACTGGTGTGAACTGCTGGTGCCAGAGAGGGACATAAAAACCCAGTTCCCCATGATCTGGGGGGCGGAGGGGGGGGTCCAACTGCTGATACTGCTTTTGATTAGCTACTTCGCATCGCTGGGGGCCCAGTGCTGAGGGCAGCCATTGTTGAAACCTACCCCAGACACAGGTGGTGGAGGAAACTTAAAGACCAAACACCTCCTCAGAGATGGGGAGGAGAGGTGAAGGGCTGCATTTGCTGGGCAGGTGCTGAGGCAAGGAAGTGCAGCTTTGGGGAGCTGTGGAAGAAGCCCCTGGCGTCCTTCCTGGCCCCTCCCTCACCCCCCCCTCCCAGAAAGTTTGGAGCAGCGGGGAGCTCCCTTTGTGGGTCCCAGACCTTGTTCCAGCCGGAAAAGACTGATTTGGGAAACCCATCTCTGACAGGCCTCTCTCCCAGAATTTGCCCTCCAGGAAAAAGGAGCTTGAGACCGTGAAAGCAGGGTAAGAAACAGCTGAAACATAAGGCCTGGGACAAAGGCTTACTGGCTTTAAGACCCACAGAGGAGAAGGAGAGGAGAGAAGAGGAAGAAGGTCTATTACCTGGGAAGTACAGGGGGCATTCAAACTCCTCTAAACAAGGGAACTCCTAAGACCACTAGTAAGCACAAGCCCAAGACAAGACACAGGCCCAGAAAACACAGGAGGGCCCTGCACTTAGCATTCACCTTGGGCTGACCTTCCTGACAGGAGGGCTGAATTCTGAAGGAGAACACCAGCCAACACAAAGCCAATTTGCAAAGATGATGAAAGGTGTTGTTTGCTTAGGTTTATTTGGTTTTGTTAGTGCCTCACATTCAAGAAAATTTCTGCCATGTCACTAGCTGGAAACAACCTCAGTAAACAGATAACTCAGGGAATAAATCCCAGAGTTAACATTTTTTAATGTTAGAATGCACAGTATACAACAAAAGATTACAAGACAAAGAAACAGGAAATATGGCCCATCCAAAGAAATATCATAAAAATCCAGAAAACATCAACGAAGAAGGCCAGACTATGGACACAACCGTCTTTTAAAAAGTAGTCTTCAATTTGCTCGAGTAGATGAAGGAAAATACAGAAAAAAAAAAAAAAGAAAGAAAAAAAAAAAAAACTAAAGGATATTAGGAAAACACTGAATGAACAATATGAGAATCTCAATAAAAAATTTTTAAAAAGAATCAAACAGAACTAATGGAAAGACCACAATAACTGAAATGAAAAATTCCCAGGAGGATTTCAACTGCAGATTGGGGTTGGTAGGAGAAAGAATCAGCAAACTCAAAAACAAGATAATATAAGTGAGTCAAGGCTAAGGAGCAGAAAGAAAAAAAAGAATTATAAAAAGCAAAAATAGCCTAAGAAACCTCTGGGAAACCACTAGGTATACCAATATACATAGTATGGAAGGCTCAGAAGGAGAAGAAAGAGATAGAGGGGCAAAAGGAATATACAAAGAAATAATGACAGAAAACTCCCCAAACTTATCAAAAGATGTGAATATGGACATCTGGAAGCTCAGAGCACACAAGCAAGATAAAATTGAAGAAAAATATGCTGATCACACTGTCGAATGCCAAGGACAAGGAGAGAATTCTGAAAGCTGCAAGAGAAAAGCAATGTGTTATGTACAGGAGAGTCTCAACTAGGCTGAGTGCTGATTTCTCATCAGAAATCGTGGATGCTAGAAGGCAGTAGGTTGAAATACCTGAAAGGGCTGAAAGAAAACAACTGTCAAACAAGAATTTTATATCTAGCGAGACTTTATTTCAAAAATGAGGGAGAGATTAAGATATTCCCAAATAAACAAAAGCTGAGGGAGTTCATCGCTACCAGACCTGCCCTATCAGAAATGCTAAAGAAGTTGTTCAGATTGGAAGGAAAGGATCCTAGACAGTGGTTCAAAGCAGTATAAAGAAATGACGACCTCCGGTACAGATGACCATTTGGGTAACTATAAATGCCAGTACTATTTTATTATATTTTTTGGCATGTAACTCTACTTCGTACTTCCTACAGGTGCTAAAATGCAAATGCGTAAAAAGTAATGATAAACCCTATAATTTTTGTGTAACATTTATGTAATCTAAGTATCTTTTAAAAATTTTTAAAAATTATTAATAAAAAAAGTAATGATAAATCTATGGTTTTAGACATACAATGTACTATATTGTTTGAATACTATAATTTATAACAAGTACAAAAAAACGTGGGGGACATAGGGGTATAGGAACAGCATATGTGTATGCTACTGAAGTCAGTATCAAATTAAATATGATTGATATATATTTAGGATGTTAAATTTTATCCCCATGGTAGTCACAAGGAACATATATGAAAAATATATCCAGATATAAGTAAGAAATATATAAGTAGGCATTAACAGAAGAAAGGATCAGAAAAGGTATAAGACTTATAAAGACTAAACAGCAAAATGGCAGAAGAAAGTCCTGCATTATCAGTAGTGACTTTAAATATAAATGGATTAATCTCTCCAGTCAAAAGGCAGAGATTGGCAGAATGGATAAAAAAAGCATGACCCAACTATATGCTGTTTACAAGAGACTCACCTTAAATTCAAAGGTATAAGTAGGCTGCAAATGAAAGGATGGAAAAAATATACCATGCAAGCAGTAACCAAAAGATAGCTGGCGTAGTTACACTAATATCAGATAAAACAGACTTTAAGTAAAAAACAGTTGTGAAGGATAAAGATGATCATTATAAATGATTATAAATATCTACATGCACCTAACAGCAGGGCCCCAAAATACATGAAGCAAATATTGACAGATTTGAAGGGAGAAATAGAGGGCTCTACATTAATAGTAAGAGACTTTAATCACCACTATTAATAGTGGATAAAACATCTAGACAGAAGATCAATAAGGAAATAGACGACCTGGACAATACTGTAAACCAGCTAGACCTAACAGACATATATAGAACACAGCAGCAGAATACACGTTCTTCTCAAGTGCACATGGATCATTCTCCAGAACATGTCTCAATAAATTCATAAATATTGAAATATATCTTCTCCAACCATAAGGGAATAAAGCTAGAAATCAATAACAGAGGAGAAATTCATATATATGTGAAAATTAAGCAACATGCTCTTAAATAACCAATGGCTTAAAGAGGGCATCACAAGAGAAATTAGAAAATATCTTGAGGCGAATGAAAATACACAACATACCAAAAATTATGGGATGCAGCAAAGGAAGGGAAATTTATAGCTCTAAATGCTTGCATTTAAAAGAAGACAGATTCCAAAACAACAAGCTAACCTAAAAACTGGAAGAATTGGAAAAAGAATACAAACTAAACACAAAGCAAGCAGAAGTAAGGAAACAACAAAGATTAGAGTAGAGAGAACTGAAATAAAGAATAAAAAACAACAAAGAGAATCAACAAAGCCTAAAGTTGGTTCTTTAAAAAGATCATTAAAATTGACAAACCTTTAAACTAGTCTGACAATGAAAGAAAAGAGAGGACACGACTGACTAAAATCAGAAATGAAGAAGAGACATTACTACTAATCCCACTGAAATAAAAAGGACTATAAGAGAAAACTATGAGCTGTGTGCCAACAAAATAGATAACCTAGATGAAAAGCAGAAATTCTGAGAAACACACAAACTACCTACACTAACTCAAAAAGAAAGATCTCAACAAACCAACAATTAGTAAAAAGATTGAATCAATATCAAAAACCTCCAAAGAAAAGCCCATGACCAGATGGCTTCACAGAAGAATTTTACTCAATATTCCAAGAAGAATTAACACCAATCCTGCTCAAACTCTTCTAAAACATTGAAGGGGAGAGAACACTCCCTAATTTATTCTACAAGGCCAATATCACCATCATACCAAAGCCAGATACCAAAAGAAAAGAAAATTATAGACCAATATCTCTTATGAATATAGATGCAAAAATCCTCAACAAAATACTAACAAACTGATCCCAATGGCACATTAAAAGAATTATACACCAGGATCAAGTGGGATTCATCCAAGGTAAGCCAAAGTGGTTCAACATAAGAAAATCAATTAATGTGATATATCACATTAACAGAATGAAGACGGGAAAAAAATGATCATTTCAATTGATGCAGAAAAGGCATTTGACAAAATCCAACACCACTTCTAAAGCTTTCCCTCCAAGATCAGAAATAAGGATGCCCACTATCACCACTGTTATTCAGCATTGCACTAGAAGTTCTAGCCAGAGCAAGCAGATGAAAGAGAGAAATAAAAGGCACCAAAGTTGGAAAGGAAGAAATAAAACTTTCCCAATTTGCAGATGATATGATCCCTATATGCAGAAAATTCTGGAAAAAAAAAAAATCTTCTAGAACTAATAAGTGAATTCAGCAAAGTGGTGGGGTACAGGATCGACACCCTAAAAAAACGATAGTGTTTCTAAACACTAGTAATGAACAATCTGAAGAAGAAATCAAGAAAAAACTCCATTCACAATAGTAACTAAAAGAATCAAATATTTAGGAATAAATCTAACCCAGGATGTATAGGACTTGTACACAGAAAACTACAAAACATTGCTAAAAGAAATCAAAGAAGACCTAAATAAATGGAGAGACATTCCATGTTCATGGACTGGAAGACTAAATATTGTTGAGATGTTAATTCTACCCAAAGCAATGTAGATTCAACACAATCCCAATCAAAATTCCAACAATCTTCTTTGCAGAAATAGAAAAGCCAACCATCAAATTTATATGGAAGGGAGGGTAAGGGGCCTTAAATAGCCAAAGTCATCTTGAAAAAGAAGAACAGAGGTGGAGGACTCACACTTCCCGATCTTAAAACTTATATACAGCCACAGTAATCAAAACAGCATGATACTGGCACAAGGACAGACATACAGAACTGAGAGCTCAGAAATCAACTCTTACATTTATGGCCAGATAATTTTTGACAAGGGGACAAAGACTGCCCAATTGGGAAAGAACAGTCTCTTCAACAAAAGGTGCTGGGAAAACTGATTTCCATTTACAGAAGAACTAAGGAATGAACCCTACCACACACCTTATATAAAAATCAACTCAAAATGGATCAAAGACCTAAACATAAGAGTCAAAATTAACAAACTCTGAGAAGAAAACATAGGGAAGCATCTTCAGGACCTTGTGCTAGGTAATGGTTTCTTAGACGTTTCACCCAAAACACAAGCAACAAAAGCAAAAATAGACAAATGGGACCTCATCAACATTAAAAACTTCCGCACCTCTAAGGACTTTATCATCAAATTTAAATGACAACCTATACAATGGGAGAAAATGCTTGAAAACTACATACCTAATAAGGGTTTAATATCCAGAATATATCAAGAAATCCTTCATCTCAACAACAAAAAGACAAACAAACCAATTTAAAAATGGGCAAAAGACCTGAATAGACATTTCTCCAAAGAAGATATATACATATGGCCAAAAGAGCACATAAAAAGATGCTTAACACCATTAGTCACTATGGAAATGCAAACCAAAACCACAATGAGATACCATTTCACATCCCCCAGAATGTCTACTATTAAAAAAATGGAAAATTACAAATGTTAGAGAGGATGTGAAGAAATAGGAGCACTCATTCATTGCTGATGGGAATGTAAATTGGTGCAGCTGCTGCAGAAGACAGTTTATCAGTTCCTCAGAAAATTAAGTAGAGAATTATCCCATGACCCAGCAATTCCTCTGCTAGGTATATACCTAAAAGAATTGAAAGGAGGGACTTGGACAGATACCTGTATGCCAATGTTCACAGCAGCATTATTCACAATAACCAAAAGTGGAAGCAAGTTCCATCAGTGGATGAATGGATAAACAAAACATGGTGAATATATATACCATGTAAAATTATTCAGCCGTAAAAACGAAAGAAGTTCTGATACATGTGACAACATGGGTGAACCTTGAAGACATCAATTGAGTGAAATAAACCAGACACAAAAGGACAAATATTGCATGATCTCACTGATATGAAATAATTAGAATAAGAAAACTCATAGAGTCAGAATCTAGAATATAGGTTACCAGGGGATGGGGTAAATTTAGAGAATAGGAATTTAAGGCTTAAATGTACAGAGTTTCTATTTGGGACAATGGAAACGTTTTGATAATAGATAGTGGTGACAGTACAAGATTGTGAGCATAATTAACAGCACTGTTATATATTTGAATATGGTTAAAGAGGGAAATTTTAGGTCGTATATACAAATAACCTAAATTTTTTTTTTAAATCCATAAAGTTAAACCAGGCACTACAGTTAATAGTACAATTATAAAAATGTGCTTTTGGGGGGATGGATGTGGCTCAAATGGTTGGGCATCCGTCTCCCATATGGAGGGACCTGGGTTCGATCCCCGGGACCTCCGGGTAAAAATTTAGAAAAAAAAAAAAAAGTGCTTTCATCAATTGTAACAAATGTTCCACACCAATGCAAGGTATTAGCAATAGGGTGGTATTCAGGAACCCTGAATTTTATGCATGAGTATGAAAAGAAAAAGTAGATTCTGAAACAGGCGGTCTGAGGTGAGGTTCAGTCTGCATTTCTGCAAGCTCCCAGGGGACGCTGACGCTGCTGTCTGCACAATGCCTTTCTCCCTGGGCACCTAGACCTGCGAGAGCGCTTCATCCTTCAGAGCCTGGCTCAAGCAACCCCCTGGCAAGGAGCCTTAACCCGGAGCAGGATTCAGAAAGCCTCTGCAGGTCTCCTATGTGTATAACAGATAATCACCCCTCCACAGCTCTGGCCACTAAGACCGGTTTCTGAGTCCACCTCACTATGAAGAGCCCCTTGAGGGCAGGGCAGTGTCCCGGTGCCCAGTTAGGGCAGCATCCCCTAACCCACTAAGGTCATGGTGATGGGTCATTCTCAGGCCAGAGGTACCCACAGAGGCCTGCCCTCCTCCAACTTCCCCACCCAGGACTGGAGCACAGGTGGCTCTGTCTAGTTCTACCAAGCTGTAATTTCTAGGCAGTTCAGACACAGAGAAGAGCCACCATAGACCAGGGGCTGCACCATGGATCCTTCTTTAACACCACTTCAAAAGTGGCACTGACAGAAATAATAGGCGGAGGAGTCTCAGTGTGAATATGGTCCCAGGAAGGCAGAAACAGCGAGAAGGAATGAAAAGAAAAATGCATAGAGAAAGTGAGGCAGAGAGAAGCTTAGATGGAAAGGCAGAGAAAGATCCAGAGGAAAGAAAAGAGAAAGCCAGAAATAGAGACAGAAGAAACACAACAAAGGAAGAACTAAGAGATGGTGAAACACCACCAGATAGAGCACATACTAGAGAGAGAAAGAGAGGAGAGAGGAGAGATGAGAGAGAAAAGATAAAATAGAGAAAAAAGAGGACAGGGTGCCTCCTAACATTGTGGCTAACTCACCCTTAAAGAGGCGCCTCTGGAGGGTTAAACAGCAGTCTCCCCAAGTAGGACAGCCTCGTCCCCCACCACGGGCCCACAGCTTCTTCATGCTGTGCCTGCCACCTGCACCCCAAGCTGTGGGAGAGGTGGCTGGACAGGGCGAGTCCTAAGACCTTGTCCCCATTTCCCTCTATCTTCCCCAATGAAGAAAGATAAGAAAGAAACTGGAAACAACGATTCAGATTTTTTTTTTTTTTTTTTTTTTGGTTTGAGGACAGACAACGTCCAAACTTGGTAAAAGACTGTCAGTTCAGCCAAGCCTAAGAAAACAAAGACATCATCAGCTCCGAAGTTCCAGCAAATCAATCTCCAAGTCTCTGAGTCTCCAAGTCTCAGCTTCTTCATGTGCAAAAACACCAGGAGCTTCACGAGAGTGTTGAAAAGGATAAATGAGTTTTGTAAGCGTGACAAGAACAGAACCCTATAGCCCATGGTAGGGGCTACACTTCATAAATGGTCATTGCATCTGAGCTGCAGAATGGATTACATAAATGCCCTCTTTATTAGAGTTTAAAATAAAATAAAAAGTCCTCTCCTACCCAGTTTCTCACACTCACAGGAGCCTGGGCATGGATTACCACTCCCATTTTAGAGAAGAGAAAACTGAGAGCGCTTACACAGCACCCCCAGCCCCCCATAGCAAGAAAATTCAGGTCCACGATGGTCTGACTTCTGGTCCCCCACCTCTTCTTTTCTACTGTACCAGCTTGCAGACAGCGCCAAAACTAAGACCTACAGAAGATTGTCAAGAAACGCATTTTGCCCTTTGAATAGTTACCGAGCCTCTACCAACCCTATGCCAGGTCCTGTGCAGAGATGGGTACAGAGATGAATGAAGCATGGCCCTGCCTCCCTGGGGAGACAGACAACCCAGGGTGGCCACTGCTGGGATGGACAGGAGCATAGGAGAGCACCCAACCATCTAGGGGGCCAGGGGCCTGCTCTGTTGCAAGCACTGCTCTAGGCCCTGCTGAGGCCCCTGCTTCTCATGAACTTTTCAGTCCTGAAAGTGAAGAATGACCATGAACGATGAAATATTGAGTGACAATAATGATCAGATGAAAATACAATGGAGGAAAATAACTCTAAGTGCCTGGATGGTGAGGGAAGGTCCCTCTGGCAGGTATCACTGAAGCAGAGCCCTGAGTCCGACATGAAAGGTGAGCTGGAATGGCACAGTGGGCAGGGGGACAGGCCGTGCCAAGGCCCTTAGGAGGGAGCCCACCATGTCCACAGAGCAGAAGGGCTAGAGGGGCCACAGTGCAGTGAAGGAGAGAAAGAGCAGTGCAGAGGATAAGGACTGGGCAGGAGAATGGAGTTATTCCAGGTACAATGGGAAACCAATGGGGGGCTTTAAACAGAGAAGTGCGATGACGCGGTTCACATTCTAAATCCTACTTACAAAGCCTGCTGGGTACAGAATGGAGTGCAGAGAGGCAAGGGAAGAAAGCAGGAAGACCAGTGAGGAGACTCATGCAGCTGACCAGGAAAGAGATGTCGGGGCACAGTCCAGGTAGTGAGCAGGTTCAGGACTTGTTCTGGAGGTGAAGGCTCAGGATGCGCAGTGCAGGCAGGGAAGCCTGCAAAGGGGACGGAGAAGGAGCATCCAGCACAGGGAGGCTACAGTGGGATCCACGAGTGGTCACTGGGTCGAACGACAGGTGAGATGGAGACAGGTATGACTGCTGATGTGGCCACCTGGGGGCCATAGGGGACCTTGTGGGCAAAGAAGAGGAAGAGAGGAACTTCAGCAGAAGCCGAGACTTGGAGCAGACGCAGGAGGCAGTAATGGGATCCAGGAAGGAATGCCTGCTTTGCTTTTTAAGAGGGTAGGTACTGGAGCATGTTTGCTGCTGATAGGAAGGACCCCTAGGGAGGGGGAAATTCTTTTACCTGCAGGAGATTAACTGCAGAAGGGAAGGCTCTAAGGAAAGGAAGAGGATGGGATATGAGGAACACATAGTGGGGTTTGGCCTTTGATTAAAGCAGGGCATTTCAGGCACACAAGGAAAGAGGAGTGGAACCTCCAGGCTGTGCTCACGAATTTAAACTGATATCACTCCGCATGGCTATGTTTTCTCTAGCCCCATTCAACGGACAGGTACAGGCACAGCTTGGTGTTAACCAAGGTCGGGGCCTCACAGTGAGAATAACAGAGGGAGAGGGGGCAAGGGTGTTAAGGGTGCCTGGAGGGGACTGACTGCAACGATGGATTCTAAGTTGGGCAAGGAGGATGTGAGGACACAAGGGCCAATGGACAGTGAAAAGGCAGGAGGATCAGTGGATCTGAGGTCTTGAGAGGACCAGACAATTGTCGCCAGGATTTGAAGAAAGTCCTCAACAAAAAAGGCTAAGACCTAAACAAATGAAAAGATGGTTTAAAATCCTAAAACTCTCCTTCCAGAGAGGTATGGTAAGATTTTGCCTCCATAAACAGAGGTGAAATGCATTTGAAAATAATAATAACTAAAAAAATAAAATAGGAGATAAAATCAAGGAAATGCTCAGACAATAGATCAAAAAGACAAAGAGTTAGATACTAGAAAAACAGGTAAGAAAACTAGAGGATCAGTACAGAAAGCTAAACGTCCAACTGGTTGGATTTCCATAATGACAGAACAGAGAAATGATATGGAAAATATTTTCAAAGAACAAATTCAAGAAAATGTCCAAAACCAAGGGTTTTAGACAACTAATCCAATGAAAAGGAAAAATCCACATCAAGGCACATCACCGGAAATTTTCAGAATATTGGGGATGAAAAGAATATTGAGAAAGCTTCTAGAGATTAGACAAGGAAGTGTGGGGAAAGGGGAAAGAACCCATGTAAAGTATTAGAAAGCAGCAGAGCACTGCACTTCTCAACGCAACAAGGGAAGCTAGCTTCAAAATTCTTAGGATCAGTTCTGAAGCCAGATGGCTTGAGTTCAAATCCTAACCCTGCCACTTACTAGCTATATGAGCTTGGCCAAGTTACTTAATCTCACTAGGCCTCAGTCTCCTCATCTATAAAAGGGGCATAGTAATAGTCTCTACCACCTACCTCAATGGGTTATTGTAAGGATGAACTGAGTTGATTCATGTAAAGCACTTAGAACAGTGCCTGGCTCATAGTAAGCTCTTTTTATTATTAAAATTACCCGACCAAACTATTAATCAGGAATGAAACATTTTCAGGGCCCCCCACACACAGAAGCTGAAAATACCAGATCCCCCATATCCTTTGGGTTTCTGCTCAAATGTCAACCAATCAGGGAGGACTTTCCTAACCACATTATGAAACAGCAGGTCCTCAATCCCCTTCTCGGCTTTACTTTTCTCCATAATACATATTATCATTTGATAAACTTTATATTTAATTTTTTATCTGGTTATTGTCCTGCTTCCCAATCTAGAATTGTAAGCTTCATGAGTGCAGGAATTTTTGCCTGTTTGTTTGTTTGTTTGTTTGTTTTTGTTTCCTGCGCTTTGCTCACAGCAGGTGCTCAATAATTTGGTGAGGGAAAAAAATATTTGCTTTCCCAACCTCCCTTGCTGCCAGGGCACAGGCATATGTCCCAGGCACTGCCATTTAGAAGCATCCACCCCAGAACATGACTCTAGGATAATAGCCCAAATCCAGGTTAAAACAGAGAAGCAGCTGCAGCCAGTGACCAGGGCTCGATGCCCACTGTGTCAGCCCTGCAAGCTGTGGCCCCTGGGCCCAGCAGTGTTTTCACTAGACAGCACTGTGGCGGGGTTTGGGGCGAAGTTCTTGGCATGTAGCTTCAAATCCTGGTTCTCGAGCCCTTAGTAGGAAATTCTAAGAGTCAATCAGCATTTTTTTTTTTTGAGGTGCTGGGGCCAGGGATTGAACCCGGGACCTTGTAAGTGGGAATCAGGAGCTCAATTGCTGCTCCCCAGCATCTTTTCAATAAAAATCTTTTTATTGAAAAGATTCCTTAAATCACCCAGAGTGTGTGATACATATGTGACCCAGGAAAAAGGGGAGCCTCCACAGGGAAGCTTCAGAGAGAAGTCCCAAGAGGTCAGCTGAGAAGCAGAAGTACCTCATAACAAATTTTGATTTTTCGCCCCAGGGGGTACTGGGGGGAGCAGTGGAACTAAGATAACTGGATGCATTTAGGAAAGAATTATTGACAGGCAATTAACAGAACTGATTAGGTATTTAGGGGAAAATGGTAATAGACACATAACTATAAAACTAAGCAAATGAAAAAAGAGGAGAATTTAACCTCAGAAAAACAAAAGGTGGTATCAGAAAGCAAATTTTCCCATGGTGCATTAGTTGATGCAACATCATGTTTCTATGCTGAGAAAGAAGGACTCCAGAGGGTGCTATGAAACCTTAATTATTACCCTTGCCCCTCCCCATCCCCAACCACCCCTCTTAAAACCAATCTGCAGATTGTTCCCTACCCCTACGAAAACTCCAGAAGTACAGTTAACTCGTTCAGTCATTCTTAGATGATAAAAAGTAAGAACAATCTCAGTTTAGTCATAAAGATGTCCTGTCCAGATTAATAATCACAATTCACTGCAGGCAAGCTCCTTCCCTCCCCCAGGTCCCATCAGCCTCGGGCTGGGGAGTGTGCAGGGATGGGGTGGGGACAGCACAACGTCTCCAGACCCCTTAACCTGTCAGCTGGACTTCGGCCAGCTATGCTCCCCTGGGCCACTTCCATGAGTTCCCCAGAGAATTCCCCTCTGGGAACATCCAGCAAAGTGTCCCCCTCCCACACTGCTAAGCCCCAACTGTCCCAGGACACACTGACAGTCTCCCTCCCATCAGCTAGTTAACTGGCCCTCTTGGGCAGCGTGGATCTGAAAATGACCTCCAGGCAGGTCCCCTGGAACACGGTCCTCAGCACTGTGGGTAGAGACCAAGCAGCCGCCTCTCTTCACGCGGCCACTAGGCAGGGCTCCACCCTCATGGCTCAAACACAGTCCCTGCGCACCCCCAACTTCAGAGGATGCGCCAAGCCCTCTACATGGTCCTCTTAGAGCCCCTCTCTCTTGATGTGTAGTGAGGAGAAAGCAACCCCCTCCCTTCCCACCTGGCATGGGGAAAGAAAACATCATAGCTCTCCCAAGAGCCCTCTGAAAAGAAAGCTCTCTCTGGCCTCTTCCACCTCAAGCCTTTGACACCCTCAAAGAGGATGCTGGGTGAGGATTTCAGAACCAGAAACTACGCACCTCAAGTCCTGCTTTAGGAGGTAGCAGCCAATACCTATTGTCTTGGTCAGTCCAAGAGAGCAAAATTCCCACATCGACATCATGTTACACCCAGTCCCTCCCACTGGGCACTAATTTAACCCAAGAACTGTGATGCAACTAGACTAGGAGAGTAGGGGTGCACGTGGGATAAGAACTGGGGTAGCGGTTTAAGAGAACTAAATCCTCATCTGTCCTAACAGGAAGTCAGCAGACAGTGAGAACAACTGATGGAGAGACAGGAGCCTACATCTTATTTAGAGGCCACAAAGCACAGTGGCTTTGGGATCTAATCCTGGCTTCGCAACGCATCAGGTGTGTGGCCTTGGACGAGTTACCTTCCTCCTGTGGGTCTGTTTCTTCATCAGCAAATCAGGGATAATAATAGCAATGAGTGTACCTGACAGGGCTGTTGGGAGAATTAAAGGAATTACGTTTGTAGCGCACTTGGCGCATGGCTGGAGCATAGTAAACACTATGTAAGTGTTGGCTATTATTGTTTCTAGTCTTATCATGTGCAAGAAAATGCTAGGGGAAAAAACAGCTAAATGAATTGACGGCAGGGTCGCCGTGTTGCACAATTCCAGGGCGCATCATTCACACAAAATGCGGGATAAGTGGCGCCCCCTGGGGGTGGGCATCACAGCAGCTCTGGTTGAAGGCAGCTGCCTCAGGAGGGTGACAATGAAGGAAAGGAGACCCTCTTTGAAGCTATACAGTAGTAGGTGATTTTAAAAACTATGTTTGGCATTACTTTGCTAAAAAAATTAGTTTTAAAATGTTAATAAAACAAGTTATTAAAAATAGTAATAACAGACAATGGTATTTGGTGAATGACAAAAAAAAAGCAAAGGAAATGACAAAGGAAAATCTTGGAAATATGGTTACATAAAATATGACTACAAAAAATTTTAAATATTTCTTTTAAAACCATTATAAACAAAAATTTTTAATGAATAGCAGACTCCGAACAATATTGGCAACACAATTGATGAACAAAGCACTAATACTCTTAACTTATGGAGCACTTAAAAATATATAATTTTAATTGTATAAGTAAAATATTCAGACCCCAACATGAACACTGACTTACAAAAGAAGAGTTACAAACTGTGAGTCAACACACAATGTATGTTCAAGCTCACTAATCATCAAAGAAGGTAAAATGAAATGATAAGATGCCATTTCCACCTTCAAATTAGGGAACTATTTCTGAAACAATGATGAGGATGCAGTAAGTTCTCTGAGATGACACTGACTACAGTTGGGAAAATTACTGCAACCTTCTAAAAAGCTATTTGGTAATATGTACCAAATGTTACTACCTCTTAGCCTGGTAATTTTCATTTCTGGGACTCTATCCTAAGAAAATAATCAGAGATGCAAATAAAGATTTCTGCATAAAGATATTCACTGCAGTATTATCTAGACTAGGGTAAAAGCTGAAAAATTCTAAGCATTATGCACAGACAAATAATGTATATATATATGCTTTTATGCACACAAAATATGTCTGGGAGGACAGACAAAACAGGGCATCACTAGGTGTCTCCAGCGATGGGAATTGGGAAATGGGGGAAAAGAGAAAGGATGGCCTTCCCTAAGGAATCTTTTGGGTATTCAGAATTTTGAGCCATTTTAATGTATTGCCTATTAAAATTAAATTTAAAATTTTTTTAATGTCTACAGAGGATTTTAATAACACGGTAGTGGTGTATGTTAGAAGGTCAAGTTGAAAAATAAGCACACAAGACTCTGTACCCAGAATCATCTCAATGACATAAATATATATATATATAAAAATATACAGATAAGCTTGGGAAAAAGACTGAAAAGAAATATACCAGAATGTAAACCCCATTGTTGCAGTGGGGGTGGTAAACAAGTATATTACTTCCATCTTTATACTTTTCTGTAGTTTCTAAATTTCCTACAATAAGTATATACTACTTACATAAGTGGAAAACTAAAGATTATTGAATTGAATTATCTTCAAAGGGTCAGGCACCCCCAAAGAAGGATTAGGAGCCAGACCAAGTAATTTGGTGGAAGTCAGAAACCTCTAGGAACAAGACAACGGTGCACCATTCCTGTCCACGCTACTGTGCAGGGCACCGTCAGGGAGCCCTGGGGGTCTGCAGCAGCCGAGGTGGGCTTACATGAACCATCCACACTGTCTGGGCTGCCTCCCTGGTGAGTAAGCAGAACCCACCCGCCAGGGCCAAGCCGCACAAAGGCCACCGCTCAGGCAGCCTGCTAAGATCTCTCCTTTCTCAGAGCTGTCCTGATACTTCCTGAGAGCAAGACAGACTCTAGGATTCATCTCTGCATCCCCACCAGAAGCCAGGCCTCAAGGCTGGTATGCCCATCGGCCTGCCCTCTCGCCAGGATGTTCCCCAAGGGCAGGGACCCATCCTGGATTACGCCACCTCTCCAGGGTATCAGGTCTAGCAGGTGACAGGGCTTCAAGAAATGTTTGCTGGACAAATACATTCAAGAGTGATCTAGATCAGCACTGTCCAAGAGAATTTTGTGTGATGATGGAAATCTTCTATTATCTACTGAGCACTTGAAAGGTGGCTAGTAAGGCTGAGGAACTAAATTTTTTTATTTTATATAACTGCAACGAATCTAAATTTAAGTAGCTACAAGAGGCTAGCAACTACCACAGTGGACAGTGTAGTTCTAGAAAATCCAGTATATATTGGCTGGATTTCACAGGCATAATAAGCCTTTTGAGCTCAGCCACCTAATGTCTGTAATAAGGAACCCTGGTAAGGTTCTAAAGTCAACAAAAGATTTCCCAATGACTGCATGATAAAAATATGGATCTTTGTTTTACAGATGAGTAAACTGAGGTTGATGGAGGAAAGGTGACTTATCCAAATTCAACGGCCAGCAAGTGTCAAAGCAGGTGCTCTGGTCTGGCTCCCAAGCCTGAGGTGGGCTCTTCTCCTCAAATGTCATCAGGAGGCAAGCCTGCAAGGAAAGAGCAGAAGTTCCCCTAACCCCCATCTACTGTCAGCCAGTCCTGGCTTCCACACCATACCATCGTTGACTAATGTGTTGGGACAAGTCCAGGGCACCCAGGCCTTGGGTGCTGTGGCACGGGGCCTCCTGCAGGACAGCACAGGGTGAAGGGAGTGGGCTTTGGAATCAGGCAGACTCACATTCTGATCCCGACTGCCACTTGCTGTTGTGTGACCACAGGCAAGTCAGTTAATCTCTCTGAACCTTAGTTTCCTCTATAAGAACACTTGCATCACCGGGTGGTTCTAAGATTAAACAAGATGATCCATGCCTAAGGAAAGAAGAGGGAAAAAAAAAAGACACCACCTTGCAGTGTTTAATAAATGATCACCATGGGATACTGAAATGGTGATGAGGAGCAAGAAGGGGAAGAGGTTGCCCACGGCCGCAGGGCCTCCACCTACTTGGCCAATATCAAACAATGGGAATGTACTTGTCTCCCTGGGTCTCCAGCAAAAAACTGTCCTATAAAAGTGCATAAGAAGCCAGAGGGAAACGGATGTGGCTCAAGAGGTTCGGCGTCCGTCTACCATATGGAGAGACCGGGGTTCGATTCCCGGTACCTCCCGGTAAAAAAAAAAAGAAGCCAGAGCCACCAAGAGAATAAAAGAGTGGGAAGAGTGGGGAAGAAGGGGTGGGAGGCTGGGGCAGGAGAGACCCGAAGACTTTGCAAGAGGAAAGCTCTTGGCCTATACTGTCAGAGACGACTAGAGAGGGCATTCATTCCAAAAGGAACAGTTTAGCAAGGGGAACTGCCAACAGGGACAGGGACAGGGCTGGAAAAGGCAGTCCCCACCCCAGACTGAGTAATGTGTTTGGACTCCACCACCAGGGACCTGCTCTACAAACTCAAGTTTTGCCCCTCCTCAGAGGCCCAGAAGTTAGTCATCTTTCTCTCCCCAACCTCAGTGATTCTCACACTCATTGATGGGGATTAACTCATGTCCCCCTGACAAGACACATTCAAGGCCTGACTCCTAAATGGGACCTTCAAAAGGCCTATTAATATGAGGCCAAAGAGAATCAGGGTAGGCCTTAATCCAGTCTCACGGGAGTCATTGTAGGCCAAGGAAATTTGGACATGGAGGTGGAAGCCAGAGGAGTAGACAGGAGACAGACTGCCCCGTGACAGAGGCAGAGAGTGAATGGCCAGCAGAACACTTCAGACTGTGGGAAGAGTATGGCCTGCTGACACCTTGACTTCGGAGTTCTCGCCTCCAAAACCATGAGACAATAAATGCCTGTTGTTTAAGACAACTAGTTTGTGGTATTTGTTATAGCAGCCCTGGCAAACTAAGACACTAGCAAATATTTCCATTTTATACCTCGGCAAACCGAGGCTCAGTGAGACTGTCCAAGGTCACAAGGATTAGAATGCTTGGAATACAGGGGTCTGCCAGGACAGAGAGCCAGGAGTAAGAGTAGGTGGTGACACTGCGCAGGGGATGACTGGGAACCCATTCAGGCTGGGAAAACCTGCAAACGCTTGCTGTCTACCCACTACTCCAGAAGGAGAGGGCTCTGTTAGCCCACCGCTGCGTCCCAGGGCAGCCTGGAAAACATGAGGCATTCAACAGACACTGATGAACAAACCAACCAACAACCAAACATGGGTTCGGCCCTTCCAGTTTTCAGGGAACTTTTACATGCATCATCTTATTTGTTCCTATCAGTTGGCTGGGCAGGGATCATTCTCCCCACTGAGGCTTAGAAATAGAGAACCACTCTGGGTTGCCATACTGAAAATCTGCCAGGAGAACTTCCCAGGAAACTCCACCATGCCCAGAGAGGGACAGATGAATTCATGCATTTATTCTAATCTCTGGTCCACGCTCCTGCACCAAGTGTCCAGAGAGGCATTCTTTATGGACCCTGCCTCCAAGGAGCCCACAGTCTCACAGGGCTGCATATTAGAGTTGGACAGCATCTCCGAACCCAATAACTAGAGAAAAAAGGAAGAAGGAAGGTATTTGCACTTCTGACCCACTCCACAGACAGCCCCCAGTCCTGCCAAGCACCAGAGCCACCGCAGGCTGAGTGAGTGACCCCAGAGCCAAGACCTGTCAGAGAGCTGGGCTGAGAGAGCCCACACCCACCTCAGCAAGGGGACTACAGCTCCTAATTCTCCCCTAGGCTGCAAGTGAAGCCAAGATGCCAGCCAACCATACCTGTGTACTCCGGGGCTGGGAGACAAACCTCAATCTCTACTCCAGTCCTTACTGTTTATTAATTACACCAAAAAAGAAAATGAGTGAGTAAAGCAACAGGGTTCTACAGTATAAAGGAGAAACAGCATTAGCCAAGGAGTCAGGCCTGGGACTTAGCCCTGCTCTACCACTCAATAACAACTGCTCGCCTTTGTCACAAACCTACTACGTGCTAGCTACTGGAGCCACATCACATGGGATAGGAATTACCTCCATTTTATAAATAAGGAAGACTGAGACACAGAGTTCAATGAACTTGCCCACGGTCTAGTCAGTGGTAGAGATGGGATCTGAACCCAGTTCTGACTCCAAAAGCCATGTGGGCATCTTTACAGAAGTAAAATGGCCCCTTTGAACCTTAATCTTCTCATCTTTCCAAAACGGGATTGAATAAATAATGACAATTTGGGCAGAGCTTTATAGTATACAAAGCCCACAGTGAGGGGTCTCCTGAGAGGGGTCAGGAAGCCAATACAACCCCTAGGGTCTCTGTCTAAGCCTGTGCCAGATGGGGATCTGAGCTATGTACATCGATCTCTGCCCCAGCCAGGCTGCTGAAAGCTGGCATCATCTGGCTCCCAGCTCTCAGTTCAAGCATTTGGTCCAAGGTTCTTTTCAATCTTAGAGAAATCTGGGTCAGATGTGTTGCAACCACCAGTATCTACTCTTTAACCACAAGGCAAGACCCAATTTACAGAAGCTAGGGCTTCACCCAGAGGGAGGGCAAGCGTGTGGCAGAGAGCACCCAATATCTCAAGCTGAAAGGCCGTGGCCAATCACTCTGGGACAGCCACCAGGCCCCAAGTTCCTCCACCTGACCAGAAAGGCTTATGGACCACTGGAGCCAACCTTTCCCAAAAAGGAGAAGAAATGGAGGCCCAGGGAGGTGAGGAGACTTGTCCAAGGTCACCCAGCAAGCAAATGGGACAGTCTTTATAAAGAGCCCCGAGATGACACTGGAAAGAGAATATGACTGTATCTGCTAGAGAAGTAAATATCTGTCTGCATGTAAGAACCTTGAACACTTTTTGGAGTCAAAAAGGTGATGAGAGCTTACCATGTGTCCAACCTTGTAGGAAAAACAGAAACACAAAACATGGCTCCTCCTTTACAGACTACAAGTTTCTTGAGGGCAGGGGACTGGGCTGGACTCCATTCTCAACCTTCCTGAACACCCACTCTGAGCCAGGCCCTCTGCTAGGCACTGGGGCTGCAGAGATAATGAGACTCCATCCCTGCCCAAGGAAACATAAGTAAATAGAAAATAGCCACAGAGTGTGGTCAGTGCTATGGCAGATGGACGGACAGGGATTGAGGGAACCAGAGCACTAGCATAACAGGCCTAGGGAGAAAGGGAAGGCTTCTGGGAGGAGGTGGCATTTGAGCTGGGTCTTGAAGAATTAGTAGGAGTCAGTCTGGTGGAAAGAGAGGGAGGGAAGGCTCTTCTAAGTGATTCTGTTGACCAAACATTTACACAGTAGCAATAATAATAATAATAATAATAATACCAACACTGAGCATTTACCATGTGCCAGTTTATGTTTTTATGCACTTATATTTGCATTAAATCATTTAATCCTAATGACAGCTTTTGAGATCATTACTATTATTATCCTTACTTTACAGATAAACACATTGAGGCCCATAAAACTCAATAACTTGTCCAAGGTCCCACGTTAGTGCCTTGAGCCAGTATTTGATCCTGGCACCCTATACACGTCAGACCTTGTGCTGGACACAAGGGTACAAAGGTGAATATCTGAGTACTAAATACTTATTTTCCAACTTGTTCTAAAAATGAGTTAAGAAGGCTCAAAGATGAATAAAAAGGCACAACCAGACCCTCAAGAAGCACACAGTTTGTAAGGAAAGATGGACAAGTAAACAGAAAATTCCAGCCCTGAGGCTGCATAAGGAAAAGTTCAATGCTGCTAGAGAACAAAGCAAGGATGAGTGAGAGATGGAGCTGAACTAGCAGGAAAGCCTTGAATGCCAGATCACAGGGCTCAGACCATTCCCATTGGTCAGCCAGTTGCCCATCTACGAGCCAAGATGTAAAATCAGGGGAGATCTTTAATGCATGGACCCAAGGACAGTCTGTAGGACAAATCAATGCCTCCACCAATGTGAGTAAATGCTACTGTGGTTGATAAAATAAAAAATTTATTTAAAAGAACTCTTAAAATTAGTAACCTTTTCTCAGTAGGTATTTTTTCTATCAACAGATACTAAATGTATAAAACTACTCTCATGAGGACAGTGGAAAGATTTTCATCATTGTATTTAGAAAACTCAGGTATCCCTACTGTCAGGGATGCGAAGCAACAGAAAGGTTTTAATCAGAAAGCTCTAAGGATCCGAGGTCTGGAATTTTTTGCTCTCTACCCACTACCGCACCCCCACTTTTCTAAGCCCCCCAATCTGCTTGAAATCATCCATCTGAAGGCCCAAAGAAGATCCTGCCCCAGTGAGAAGTTCCGATGCAAAGATATTCTCACAAAGAGCGCTGCGTAAGTACAAATGACTGTTTGATCAATCATTTGGCCTCAGTGTGGGATTTGGTTAGAATTAAAGCCATCTGGTTGTGGGGGGGGAGGTGATGGGGGAGGAGACAAGCAGGCGGGAAAATGACCCACAACCTCCCCCAAAAAAGCATTGTTAAAATATAACAGGGAAAAACAGTTAAAAGTCCCTGCTGTTATTTCAGCCTAAGCCACTTAATCCTTCAGCACATAAAGCAACTTATTTTATGAGCCTTTTCCCTTTAAAAAGTAAATCAGAAGACGCTGCCTTGAATTCAGATATCTCTGAAACACACTACTCATCCCTCCCAGTGAAATATCCTGTTTCATAAACCTTCTTCGAGATACTTGAAACTGCAGATCACTAAATGCCTAGCTTTAGGCATCTGACATTCCAGAGAATTAATATTTAAACTTATTATAGGAAAAAAGAATTGAGTTTGGTTGAAGCATGAAATATTTAATAGTGTCTCTAAATTAGAAACCCTATTTTGTTTCGCATTGGAAATGCCAATGTCATTACCTGGGCTTTGCACTCAAATAAGATAAAATACACAGGCGGTCTTGAGATTAAACACACAATTACTGCCGTTTTCTCCAGAGAAAGGCAGTGAGACAGGTTTGGAGAGTGGAAGCGATTGAGTTTCATTTTTACGATATACTTAAAATTATATTATCATTCTCTGCCTCAAGGGTTGGACTTGAGAGCACTGAAGCTACTTAACCACGGAAAACTGTGTCAAAATCAGTGAATCCACCGAGGCCTGCTCACAGGCTCTCTCTGCCTTCTACATCTTCCTAGGAATGGGCCTGCTGCTGGGCAAAACCTAGTAACTTTCTCTACTCGCTAACACAAAAGTATTAAGTGGTTCAGGATAAAAATTAAGCTTCAATTGACACAGTGGATCCTGGCAGCCTCCACCAGCACGTGTAATTTATTTACAGGGTTGGAAAGTCGGCAAAATACATCATCAACTCTTATACAAACTTCTACTAGGTATTAAATACCCAAACCTCAGAGAAGTAATTCACATAGTCCAGCACCGTTCCAAAATAAACCCAATCTCCAGCCCTCCGGAGAGCTTAAAACAGCAAATGGGACGTGTGTTTTTAAAAGTCAGGTTTAGAGTATTCCCTGGCTTCTTGCTAAAGCCTTATTTTCCATCAAACCTGTTATTTAAGAACAAAATCAACAACCTCTAAAAAAGTTATCTGGCTGCTAAAAGACACAAATAGGAAGAAGCTGGACCGTACAGCAATGCAACCAGAGCCATCCCGACACTTCTTCCAACGCTCCCTTTTAGAACCAGTGTCAACAGAAGGCAAAGAAGCGTCGGACAATACAGACTCCTGCAATTTCACCTTCAGAATAAATCTGATTTCCTGAGAATGTACACACTCCCACACATTCCTATCAATGCACACACCCTCATTCAAGGCCACAGTCTCGGCCTCATAGCCAGACCTTTGCATCTGCCTTCAGTAGGGGGTCATTTGGCTCAGTCATCATTTGACATGAAAGACCACGCCCACAAACAAACTCTCAAATTCAGTCAGATCCCTGGCCTCTTCTCCCTCCCAAGCGCTTCCTTCCACAAAGCACTCAAGGATAAATAATTATTAGATAGACCCCCGAGCTGCCACTCCCTGCGAAGCATGTATTCTACACACCAGGTATGGCGGGGTGGTGGGAATCGGGAGGGATTTTCATCAAACAAATGTCTTCAGAAGCCAGAGGAGGGAGACCAGGGCCAGGGTCTTGGCAAGGGATCTCCCCAAACTGCCCAAAAGGCTCTAGCAGGACTGCCACCTACATTAACTGGGAGGGTGCCTATGCCTCTCCAGGAGCCTCCTGCCTCTGAGAGTCCTGGCCTGGCTCCCCACTGCCTGAGGGCCCCAAGTCACAACTGGGAACCACCCTCCTTTCCCCAGTTCTGCAGCAGGGTGGGGGACAATACCCTAACCGAGGCAGACAGTTTCCTCTTAAGGTTACACCCGGCCTGTTGGCTGATACTCAGATGGGGCGCTCAGGAAAGGGCCATCTGGACCAGCATGCGGCCTCCTGCTGCCTTCCCCAGGCTTGAGGCACACTTGGCACTCAACGGCCCCAGCAACTCCATGGTGACTAATAATGTGCCCACTGGTCAGATTTTAACGGCTGGTCCTGGACAGCAGTGTGCTCTAGGGTTCAAATCCCAGACTCTCCCCTTCTTACTAACAAATCACTTAACCTTTCCAAACCTCATCCCCCCATCTGTTAAATTAGAATAATGCTTTCTCTCCTCATAGGGTTGGTAGGCATTATTAAATGTGATCACAACTAGAAAATGTCTGGCCTGGCACAAAGTAGGTACCCAATAAATGGTTACCTCCCTCGCCCCACTCCTTCTGTGTTCAGTTTCAGAGTCAAGAGTTTCAAGGACCGGTCAAGTCCCTAACCCCCAAGGAGGCCAAGGCAGCCTCTTTGCAGACCCTGGATCCTTCCCAGCTCAGTTAATGTGGAATCCTGGAGGATCAGACCAGGGAAGGTTTACGGATCATCCATTCAAACAGCACCCCACTTTACAGATGGGGAAACCGAGGCTGGGAGCAAAGGTCCTTGCCCGCACACCCTGAGGCTGCACAACAGTGCATGTGTTTGCTCCAGGCAGACCCGACCATAAGCACCGAGTAACTCAGGCCATACAGGAAATGCGTTATTCAGTTAACGGACTGAAGGTCTCCTCTCAGTGCATCTGACTCAAATGCTGACTTTAAAAACACAGCTCATAATGCTAACACAATCTGCCTCCATCCGCCGGAAACCTGCGGAAGGAATAACCCTTTGGAGTTTAAGAAGATGGGAAGAAAACGAAGCACATGCTTTAAGTGACTTTAAACTACAGTTAGGATTGGACTCCCCCCACCTCAACCCATCCCAGGCCTCTGTTTTCTTTCGATTTCTTATAAATAAGGCTTTAGAAGACCAAAGCAGCCACAAATCTGCCCCCACCCCCACCCCTCTACTCAGAAACTCAGCTGTGAGTCCCCGGACTTTGGTTCCAATGCTGAAAGCATTTTTTTTTTTTTTTTTTTCATTGTAAACTATTAATTCGGGCAGCGGCTGTTGATAAACAAGAAGTCCGTTTTTTAACTGCTACAATCATTAGCACAGTGAAGGCGAGCAGCACAAACATTTTGGGAGTTTGCTCGTTTTTCCTGGCCCTGGTATTACAGCTGTGCTTTGTGCATAACGCAGTGGAATTTTTCAAAGCCCATTGCAGAGTTTGTTTCATTTCTTCTCCCTGAACTGAATGTCTTTGCTTCTTTAAACACAAAAATAAACTACCCCCTACCAAAAGAAACAATACTCTCTCTAGGTCCAAACTAATTGCAACTAAAATCTCTATCTCTGTATCAGGAAAAAAAAAAAAGGCACACCACACATTACGATTTAACTTTGAATACATAGAAAAGGTGAGAATGCTGAAAAACCACCTATCAGCTTCAAAACAGAGTTCATTTCCAAGAAAATTGAGAGAAGGAAAGGAAATTATCCTCTGTATGCAAAAGCCACAGTTAGCGGCAGTCGCTGGGCAACTTCCAAATAAAGTTGGTGTTTATTTGTTGTTTTTTTCTAATCCTATCCAAAAAAGGATTGAAAACCCTATTTCAAACTTCAGTTTCTCCCTTCCTCTAGGATGCTAGCCAAACTCCACGAAATAAAACCAAAGAAAATGATGATAATTATGCAACATTCAGAACAAAGAACATAAGAATATATTTTTTTAAATGATTCATTGTGCACTTATGCCTGTAATGGGATTTTAACACACTGTAAAAATAAGTGTGCTGGCTCACTTAGCTTCTCACGCAAGTGAAACGCAGGGAGATGAATAACTCAGAGATGGGGTGGGTTTTGTTTTTCATGTGTTTTTGTTTTTGTTTTCAGAAGAAGTGTGAAGGAAACCCACAGCGTATAAGAAATTTACTTTTTTAAAAAATCACAGATGGAGCACACAGCCTATTGCTATGATTCCACAGCTAAGAGAGCCCTGAGACCCTAGTCCAGCTAAGCACACCACAGGTAAGCGGCTCAGAAACAACTAGACCAAAAGGAAGTGACCATCTCACATGATGGTCCCCTGTCCATGCCAAGTCTTAGCAGCTTCTAGAGAGCTTGGGAGGTGGGAAGGGAAGAAAAGAGAAATTCTAGACACAAGCTTCTTAGGGAATCTTTGGGAATTATATTTCCGCTACATGGCTATAAAGGATTTGTTGGATACATAACTCTTATGACTATAGATGCAACATGTTCCTACCTTATTTGTAAACCCACACACATACATGTTTCTCTTTGTCTCACTGAGCCTGACATTTGGCCAGCAGGTTTTTCTCCCCCCCCCCCCCCGCCCCCCAATGTGAAACCTCAAGCACCGAAAAAATTTGGATCTGATTATTTCCGGATCACAGGACCAGCACTTTAAAATGGATGAAATGCAAGCAAATTGCCCACCACGACCGGAGGGGGGAAATGCTTCAAAAATAACTCATACCTTTCTATTACAGATGCGCTAAGCCTGCCGAGGCCTCCACGGAACATATCAGTGGCTGTTTAATTCAGATGAAGAAACTACCAGGTCAAGCAACCAAAACCATTATGTCTTACTCTACCACCACCAGCCCCTGACACCCATGCACACAATCTACAATTGCTTTCTTTCTTTTTTTTTTTTCTTTCTGAAGGGAAAAAAAAATTCCAGCTTTTTTTTTTTTTTAAGTTACAAGATTAACTACTTTTTGGCATTAACAGCCATGTTATGATGGATGTTTACAAACAGCACAGTTCAGATGCGTCATGATCATCGACTTCCTTTTTATTGCTAGGATGTGTCCAGTCTCGATTCATGGTGAAAAGAGCCTAGTGAGTTGTTGTGAATTAAACAGTGACCTCATTATCTCATCTGGTCTGGTAACAGCAACTGTCGACAAATGGAATCATCCAGTAAACTCGTAGTTTTCTAAATAGAGCAGAGATACTAGTTCTCAATTTCCAAAGATTCAAGACAGGAGACATACCAAGAGCAAAAATACTTTCGAATTCTCTGGGAACATTTGGAAGGCCTTCATTTTCCAGCAACACACAGATGTAGAAGGTACAAGCCGTGGAACCAAAATCAAATATTTGGAGCTGTACACCTTTGAAACTGCCACTTACTATCTCTGACACTGAGCAAAGCCTTGAACTTTAACATCTTCATCTATAAAATGGGAATCACATTCATTACAGTCTGGGTCTGTCCAGCACTTTACAGACTGAAAAGTGCTCCTGCATCTGCTCCCTCACAATGCCCACAAGGTAGGCAGAGCGCAGCTGGAGCGAAGGCAGGATGAGATAATGTATGGGAAAACACGCCGATAACTGGAAAGCACCGTGCATGGGGAACGAGCATCATTAGGGCACCACAGCGAAGCTGTCCACTTGCATAAACCCCAGATGTTTATCTTCTTTCCTTGTCAGGACTTATAAAAGCAGAGTGCTCAGTGTTTAAAAATAAGAAAGAAAAATGCAGCATCTGGTTATTTGGCCTTTCCAAGCTGTTTGGAATCTGGATAAACGGGACTCTGCCATAAACAGATCGTGATTCTTATTGTAAATGATGACAACTTTCATGCATGATGTCAAGCCATCCCCAATGCCTCCTGAGCCCTGATCTGGAAACACATAGGACCCCAACATGCATGGATAAACTGCTGGATTCGAGAACGTGCTTCCTTCTTCTGCTTAGGGTCTGTCAGAGGCAGAAGGCAGATCGTCGGAAACCTGACCCCACACCAAGCAATACTGTCTTCTCTCCAGTTCCTGGGCAGCGGCAGCCACAACAGACCTGAGGCCTGGCTCCTCTCGGCTTCCCCTCGCTAATGCACTAGCCTTAGTGCTCTTCACATCCGACATTTGGAAACGAACAGTTCTCCCTCCTCGTTCTACCCTCTTTATCTCCAGTATTTCTGAGCCTAGCGTGGTGCCATGCATGAATTAATAAAAGTGACCCCTTCTACCTTTTTAGTTTACAATGCATTCTTATAATTACTGTCTTATTTACCCGGGAGGTAGGCATTATTACCTCTTGTGTAAATGAAAAACCAGAGGTTGAGAACGTTTAAAGACATTACAATACTGATCCCAACAATAAGCAGGCACTAAAGACCCCTGATGTTCTTTATCGCTAATGCTCTCACCAGTCTTACAAAGTAAGTGTCAAAATAAATTTACAAATGAGTTAGGAAGCCTCAGAGGAGTGAAAAAAAACTTCCCCAGGGTCCCACAGATTGTAGGTGGCAGGGTCTTACAATTTTTAGCATAGTCAATAAATGTTTTTCAATTGGTATTTCTATCTGTCTGTTTCTAATAAGCCCGAGAGCTCAGAGCAAGACACCAAACATTCAAAGGGTTTTGTGGTCTGGGGAATATTTTGGTGGGCATGAGGGCAGTAAGAGGGTGCCATTTCCTTGTGGCATTTTTAAGAAAGCTGCCAATGGCGACAGAAAAGCCAGGTTGGAAACCTCTGTAAGCCCAGGTCCCCAAGAGATGGGCTGGCCAGCTATCCCTGCCCCTGACCTGCTGGGTAGCCTTTTACAAGACATTCCTCCCCATTCCAGACCTCAGTTTCCTCATCTTTCAAATGGGTGTGATATGTGATAAACCCTACCTGACCAGCCTCACAGGGGGGCTGTCAAGAAACCAGTTCTGAAGTCTCTTGGAAGATTAACCAGAACAATCAGCTTAAGATAGAAAGAAAGAGCCTCTTCCTCCCACCCTTTTATCCTCTGCTGCTCTTTCAAAATATAATCCTGACTTAAATATCTCATATTTTAGATATTTTGGGGAGGGGGATAAAAATAATTTGTGTTTGGGGGAATGGAAGTAGGAAAGTCATACACAAAGCATCCAGGTGAAAGATCTCTGAAACCACAACCAGGAACAAAGGCTATGTTTGGGAGCTCACCATTAGTCTGGGGAAGCTCGCTCACACAAGACTGCCACCATTTTTTTTTTTAATGCAAACGTTGCAAGAGGGTACTGCCTAACAGACTGTGGATTGGGGTAGGGGGCGGTGGGGGAGCCAGGGCACTCACCGCAGCAAACATCACTCATTCCTTGCTGCGCAGCACTCCCCTTCCCTGGTAAAAGAGAGCCTCATACGTGCAGTCCAGCAAGGATACTCTGCAGGCATTTTTTCCCCCCGTATCTACTCTTCTTGAAAATAACCTTTATTTCTTGGAGAAGAGACTGACATTTAAAATAACAAGACAAGAAATGGCTCTCTCCTACAAAGTCAGGTGTTTTCTTTTAAAAAAGGAAAAAAAAAAAAAAAAAAAAAAAAACTTTTTTTCATTTTACCAGTCCCTGAATTTGGGGATTGGGCTCTCATCTCTAAAAGCAGGCAGCCCTACCTTTGCTAAGCTAAAGGAGTGATGCCTATGGAGCCATAAATCACAAACCGTTTTTTGTCTTCCTCAGGAATCACCCCAAGGAGGTCCCAAATGTTGATCTAACCAAACCCTAATGCATGGCTTCTCCCTGGGAAAAGGAAAGGTAGCGGGGTGGGGGGGGTGGGAAGGCAAAGGCTTAACAGATTTCCCCAATTTCTGGTTAATTATCTGTCAGCACAAAACTTATAAATAATGGCTCAATAATAATTAACTGTGATGAGAAGGACATGTTCACCAGAATCCCAACATCCTCGCTGACTCTGGGCCCATAAACTGTGTCCGGGCCTACAACTTTTGCTCAGCAGCTTTGCTGGGCGAGGTTGGGTATTGGCAAAGTAACTTTGAACCGAAGACTATGCTTCCAAAGAGTCATATACAGAAAAGCCATTTTTCAGTCAGGACTTAACTCAGGCTGGATTAGAGATTCATAAAAATTTCTGGCAGGAATCCAGAAATCATCTGGTATAATTCCTCACTTGACAGATGGGGAAACTGAGGTCCCAAGAGGGGAGGGGTCTTGCCGAAGGCCTCTGGTTTTTGTTATTTAGGGAGACTGGAATACTTCAAAATATGCCTTTAGACGACTCAGCGATAGAGATTCGGGAGTTGCTACTCCCAGACTACAAAAAGCTTTCATTTATAATAAGATTTTGACAAGTTTCACCCAACTTTTATCAGAAACATACGGAAGCAAAATTACATTATCAGAGCTTTCTATACACACATCCCCCCAAAACACGCTTATTGCGTTTAAATTAGATGTTTCCTACAACGAGGCATCACTTCGGACTGACAGAGGAGTCCCAAACAATTAGAGAAACTTGAGGAACTTTGGGGAAAGTTCCACCAAGTTCTCCGGAGCCTCTCTACAAAGGCACGCGGCGGCAACGCCTGGCAGCCAGAGTCCCTCCACACCCGCGGTCAGGCACGATGGCGGGACCAGACTCACCCTTCCCGGCGGCGGCGGCCTTGGGCGGGCCGTAGTCTCGGGGGCTCCGAGGCCGGAGGAGGTCGTGGGCGCGGGGCGGCGGCCCGGGCGGCCGGGATATAAGATCCCGCGGGCACCCCTCGCCGCAACCGCCGCAGCTCACCGAGACCCTGAAGGCCCTGTGCGCGCCAAGGCCAGTGTGCCCGCCGCCGGGGCCCGGAGCGCCGGGAGCCTCCTTCGGCCTCTTGTCCGAATGCACCTCGGCCACCTCGCAGTGCATGGCGCTGGGGCGGGGCGCACCGCTGGGGGTCGCGCCGAACTCCTGGGGAGAGGAGACAGCACAGGCGCGTTAGAATCGGAGAAGCTGTCCCTCTCCCGTCCCCCGTGGTTTATTCCTCATCTCTAAAATGGGTTAGCGTCGTTACACCCACGGAGGTCCAGCCCACCTGATCCCGCTTTCAACACCCTTCCTCGGCTTAGGGGCGCCCCTCACTCCTTCCCTCGTTTGTTGAGGACCCCAGGCGCCACGGCGCATTCCTGCGAAGCCTCTGCTCCCTGCGGCCCAAATCCGCCTCCACCGAGACCGGTCCTTTTGGACGAATGGGGAAACTGAGGCCGGTAGATCGGTGTCACCCAATGGATCAGAGACCGGGTGGCAACGATGATTGCCAGAGCAGCGCTCTGGCGAACTCGCGGAAACGGCCCCGTGGGCGCTTTGGAGCCCGGCTGGCGCAGTGGCAGCGAACCGCGCCCCCACGGATCCCGAGAGCAGATTCTCCGACACCCGCGCCACCCAAACCCGGAAAACGGGAATCCCAGGATGGGCGCTCACTCCCGCGACGCGAACCCATCACGCACACACCAAGACACAGGCATTCCCGCGCGCATCAGAGAAATGAACCCATCGCGCGCGCACACCCACTGAGGCACAGTCAGCAACATCCGTGCATGACGCGCTCCCACGCACACCACACACACACACACGCAAATGCACATTAGGGACAGGACGTGCCACACATACTTCATTCACTCATTCACCCGCTCAGACACTCAGCCACACAAGCAGCCGCAGTTTCATTCTCTGCGCGCGCACGCACACACGCCGGTTGCCCCCTGCACCAGAGCCCCGACCTTTCCGTCATCCCTCCTGGAACTAGGGCCCGGGACCCCAAACTCTCCTTTCTCCTCGGCGATCCTTGCGCCATCCCAAAGTTCCCGGACTCGAGCATCGCTGGGACGCAAGCCTCGAATCTCGGGTCCCCGGCGCCCGCCCCCTTCCCCGGCCACAGGCCGCGCCTCTCCTCACCTAGCCGCCGCCGCCGCTGCAGTCGCGGGGCGCACGGCTCTGCGCGCCTCCACTGGCGCCGCAACCCCCGCAGCCGCCGCCGCCGCCACCGAGTCCTGCGGGACGGCACCCTGGGGGGCGGGGGCGGGACCACAGCCTGCCCGACAGCCTGGCGGGCCACTGGCGGGCTGCAGCCGCGCCGCCGAAGCCAATCGGGGTGCGAGGGCGGGGCCTCCTCGCCTGGGGGGCTGGGCGGGGCCCGGCGCGGGGCTGGGCGGAGGGTTTGACAGGCGGCGGCCGGCTGGAGCCCCGCGCTGCCCGCCGCCCTCGCCTGGGAGACCCGCAGGCCTGTGGGGCTGCACCGCAGGCGAGAGAGGCCGGGCATGGCCCCCGCGCAGAGCCGGCCGAGTCGGCGGGCGCTCTGGGCGTCGGGAGAGCGGGGCTCGACACGGCTCTGCCTCGGTCTCTCCCGGTGGCTTTGGGCGGGATCCCTCCCCTTCCCAGGGTCAGTTTTCTCCTCCGTCAAATGGGAACGGCAATACCCGCTGACGAGGAGATAACAGGTGGGCAAGTGTTTTCGAAGTTTTCTTGCAGAATCCAACTGGGGAACTCGAGAACTCGCACAGATTTCACATCGAGTCAGCAGCAAAATTGGGATAGGAACCCAAGCCCCTCAGCTTGCTTTTCTTTTTGTTTGTGTATGTGGGAAGGGTTGTCTACCGGAAACAATCCAAGATAGAAGGTCTCAAACTCTGAAGTACAGGTTTTAAAAATAAAAAAAGCAAACAGGTGCTTGGACCCCAATCAGAAAATATCCCACTCCAGTCTGTCTGGGGGGCAGGCCCCAGCACCTAGATTTACAGCGCTCTCCCAGGAGGTCCTTACCGCTCTGCGATTGAGCCCCACTCATCTAGGTTCCTCCAGGGTCTGTAGCCGGTGCCCCTGCCTCCTGGGCTCCCCCACACAGCAATGTTTCAGGGGCCCTTGCCTGATGTATAGAAAGAGCACTGGACAAGGAACAGGCTTCGTAGCGTCTGGAATCAGCGGCCTAGTTCCTCTCTCTCAGTTTCCTCCTGTGTAAAATGAGGGTGTTTACCTCCACCTGGCCTACCTGCCAGGGTTAGTGAAGGATCCAGCAAGTCTCCTGAGATGGTCTGTGCATTTCAAACCAGCCTGATCGGCACTGTTTGCTGGACCTGTGCCAGCTCCAAGGGTCCTGCCTGGTGGTGTAACCTCTGAAGGAGGGGTCTGGCCCTTTGGCCTTGATCTCAAATTGAAACGTGTATGGAGCCCAGCAGGTTAGGTCTCATATACACAGGGTTTTGCACAGAGTAAGAGACCCCAAGCATCATCCCTGGAATCTTGGAAACCCAGGATTTTAGAATCACAAAATAGTGACATTAGCTTCATATAATTTATTAAATATGGAATCTTACAATTAGAGAGCAATGATGCTAGGAAGGACCTTGAATATTTAGTTGGATGCATGCCTCCCCCACCCCACCCCCACTTTCAAAGGAGAGGACTTGTAGAGTGTGGCAGAGCTGGCATTGGTATCCCGGCTTCCTGACTCCCAGTCCAGTGCTCTTCCTCCTCTATCTAACTCACAGCCTCTAATAGGTACAAGATGTCAACCCTGCCCATAACATATAGACCCAAGGGTTGGATAGGGCATCTCAGAGGCCTTGCCTCTGTCTAGGGATTTGAAGGGGGGGGTTGTTGCTACTTTTATGGTAGAAAGGGAAGGGGAAGGAGTTAAAATGAGCAAGAGTAGTTCACAACTCCCCCCACCAATGTGCTATCAGGTGCTCCCCTCTGCCCCCTACCCTTGCCCTGCTTGCCAGTAACCCTTGACCTCTGCCTCACTCTCCTGTAGGCTCAGTGCTGGCTTTGCCGCCAACAAGCATTTGACTTTAGGCAAATTGTAACCCGACTCTGGACTTCAGTGCTCCTCTCAAAAAGTGAAAGTGTCCAGATGATCTCTGGGCCTTTCCAGTTCTGCCCTTCGGTGAGGCCAGCAACCAACTCATCTGCCACCCCCACCACACACACACACATACACACACACTGTACACTTACTCAGGACTCAGAAAACATTTGCTGAATAAGTCACTAAGCCAAATGGACCTGCAACAAAGGCTCTCCAAATTTCCGAGATGTAGCAACGGCTCATTCAGTTGTTCTTTACTGAACTAGCCCCCTGGCCTGACTTAGGGACACAAAGATCCACGAGGACTGCCTCTTCTTCAGTGAGCTCACAGCTCCACCCTACCAGGACAGATGAATTGATGAAGACTGGCAAAGTGATGAGAAGGTTAATCTGCTGAATAAAATAGACCTCTTAAGCATGGTGCATGGCAGAACACCTTTGGGGATATATAGAATTGCATGAGTATATTTACTTTTTTTTTTTTTTTTTTTTTTTTTTTCTGAGAAGGAAACACACAAAACTGTGAACAGTGGTTAAGGGAATGGGGGACTGAGGTGGGACCTGCACTTCACATTTTTATACCTTGCTGAACTGTTTTCATTTTCTAACAATATATATTAATCCCCTCTCTTCTAACAGGAGTTATCTGAGTAGTAGGGTAATGGGCTGTATTTTTTAATTTATATTAGTATTAAAATAAAACTAGTTAATATTTTAATTGTCAAGGACAAAACCAAGCAAAACAAATAAAAACTGCTCATAGTAGCAGCCCAGACCATAATGTGCTTTTTATACTACCCATGTTTCCAACTTATACTCTCTTTTGCACTCCAGTCTCACTTATTGACTGTCTACTGGATATTTCTATCTGGATCTATGTGCAAAAACAAGCATCCTTTTTCTTTTCCAATATTGTTCCTCGCTCCTATGTCCCTAACTGTGAATGATCCCATGGCCAAGTTCCCCAAGCCACAAATTAGAGAGTCATCCTGGACCCCTCCTCTCCCACACTCCCATATCTAATTTGACATTAACACATCTAACAATCCCCCTTCTCCCCATCCTCACAACTACATTTCTTCAAAGCACTCACAAATTTCTGTAACAGTCTCCCAAGTCTTCTCTCTGCCTCATCTTCTTCCTAGCCATACATCTTCCACACTAGTCTTCCCATCAAACTTTCTTTAACATAGATCTGACCATGTCAGTTCCCTGCTTAAACCTCATTAACAGCTCCCGATGGCCATCTAAAGAAAGCCAAACCATTTTCTCACCCAGCCCCAGCCCCATTCTGTTTCTCATACATTAGAACCCAGTACTTATGTTCATGCCTTCATGGCTTTTTATATATGGTAGTTTTATGCTAACAGTTTTCCTCCTGTCCACCATGCAAACCCCTTCCTGTGAATTGTTTAATACCCAGCTCAAGTGTCATTTTTCCCTAGAAGCCTTTCCTTTATCCTCTGGCTAGAATTGTTTTCTTTCTGCACACCCTCACAGACCCCTCTGCTTCATTCTAGCTCGGAACTTATCACATTGTTTCATATTTAACAGTCTGTCTCCTCCTCTAGACTGAGAGCTCTGTGAGGGCAGAGGCAGCCTTTGCCTTTATATCTCCAGATTCTAGAGCAGGAGTTCTTAACCAGGGGTTTCAGGGGGTCTGTGAGCTTGAATTGAAAAAAAGCAATTCGATTAGATGTCCAGCATGATATGCATGTTACCTTGTCAAATACTACACCACAGTTTAATGTTCTTATTCAAGATAAACAACAACAGTCTACACACTGACATGTCTTTAAAAAATAAAATTTAACTTTAACTTTCCTATATTTTTGATGTATTGGATTATTATTTAATGTGTTAAGAAGCACATATGTATAATATTATAGCATATGTTTTTTATTTTAATAACTGTACTTCAATATATGTAACTGATTTCCTTTGTAATTTTATTTTATGCATTTAAAAACATTCCTGTGGAAACGTGTTGGTGCAGATGTGATATATTTATTAAACAAGTATAGTGTGGACTTAGTATGATTTTTATTTTGATGTAGCATGTTCTGAGTGCAGTACATAACTGCCTGCAAAAAGTTTGGTAAGGATGGTGGAGATGGTTTTATGATGCCGTGGGAAAACTCAAATTTCTAAATGTTTGCCCAAAATGACCATTTGAACAGATGTTGAACCAGGTTAGGTTATCAGGTATTGAAATTATGGGACAGTTGTAAAATGTAATTTTGAATAGTCCTAAAATTTACATTAAAGACATGCCGGTGTTGAGTGTCATAAAACTGTCTGCTGCTACATTCTGAGAAGGGGTCCACGGCTTTCACCTGACTGGCAAAGGGGTTCGTGGAACAAAAAAGGTTAAGAACCCATCTAGAGCATAGTCTGGCACAAAGTAAGCACTAAGTAAATATTTATCAAATGTTGACTGAATTATAAAGACTGACCAACTACTGCATTTGCTTGCACAAATCTAAGTGCTTTCCCACCATATCATGATCTCCTCCCTCCACCCGCTTCACCATCTTTGGCCAGGAGCATAAGCATACACTCAGCAAATGATCAGGGCAAAAATACACATTCTATTTCTTATTATGAGGCAGGAGAAGGAATCAAGGTGTTGGATGTTATACTGCTTACCCTGCCTCTTCTTTCTGAAGTAAGGGAAGGAGAATTAACATTTGCCGGGGAATCTACTATGTGCCAGGCACTACAGCAGGCACTTTCCATATGTTATCTCATTTAATCCTGACAACAACCCTGAGAGAAAGAGGTTATCATCCCATTTTACAGTTGAGAAAATAAAAGTTCAAAGCTAAGTGATTTGCTAAAGTTCTCACAGTCCGGTGTGTCCAAAGCCTGGGCTTCCTTAACTGCATTTTGGAGCATTCATTGGGAGCAGCCCACCAAATGGCTTTTATAATGGTTGTGGGACATGAAGTTAAGGAACATGAGCAAGTCACCATCCATGGTTCCTTAATACTGAACCTGCCATATGAGGATGATAGTACCTGCCCCATCTGCCCCAGGGCTTCTGTAGAGATTCAATGCAAAGGTGGAAAAGATAAAATCATCCTGAAAATGAGAGATGATGATAATGATTCATGGGCTACCCAACTTAATTCTCTCACCATTTCTACAGTTAATATTATAACCCCAAAATCCTCTTTTTAAAATCTGAAGAGGGAAGCGGCTGTGGCTCAATCAGTGGGGCTCCCGTTTACCATATGGGAGGCCCCGGGTTCGATTCCCGGGGCCTCCTGGAGGGGGCAGGCCCGCCCGCGCGGCGTGGTTGGCTGACCCAGCGAGCGCGAGCAGCGGGGGGGGGGAAATGAATAAATAAATAAATAAAAAATCTTAAAAAAAAAAAAAAAAATCTGAAGAATCCCAGTATGGAACACAGTCACTGAACTAAGAAGAGAAGTTTCTTAGCTATAATAAAGGGCATCTAAACGACAACAACCGCTACAGCTAACATCGTACTTAGTGGTGAAAGTCTTAATGGTTCTTTCCCCCCTAAGATCAGGAACAAAGCAAAGATATTTGCTTTCACTATTCCTATTCAACATCCTACTAGAAGCCCTAGCAAGTGCAATGTAGCAGTTTGATATTATTTATGAATTCCAAAAAGAAGAATTATGTTTGTAAACTGGTCTCTTCCTCTGGGTGTGATACCCTTTGATTGTATTAGATTCAGCTTAGATGTCTTTGATTAAATTATGTTAAGATTAGGGCTTTAATTCGACCACGTCAGTAGGGCATGACTCAGGGTTGAGTCCCCACCCATTTTGTGGGCTATATAAACGGACACTCACTCATGACACACAAAGAAAGATACAGAAGAAGTGAGAACTTTGTCAGTTTTGATCCTGGAGCCCTGGAGAGAGATGAGCCGTTTGCCTGATAGTTTGCAGCTTAAGAGAACAGAGCAGCTGAGCTGAGGAAGCCTGGAAAGAAGCAAAACCTGTGCCAGCCTCAGCTGAGATCAGAAGGAGCTGGGCCCACGGAGCCTTAAGAAGAAGGAAGAAAAGACCAGGCCCACCGTCTTACTGGCAACTGATTTGGATAAGAAAGTACCTCTTATGGTACCTTGAGTGGACTCTTTAGGGCCTTGTAACTATAAGCTTTTACCCCACATAAATTACCCTTTATATAAACCAACAGATTTCTGGTACTTTGCATCAGCATCTCTTTGGCTGACTAATACAGGCAATAAGGCAAGAAAAATAATAAAATGACATAAAGGTTCAGAAAGAGGAAATAAAATTCTCTATTGACAAGCTGCATGATTGTCTACTTAAAAAATCCTATGGAGTTTACAAAAAAAAAAAAAAACTCTTAGAAATAATAAATGAGTTTAGCAAGGTTGCAGAATACAAGGTCAATATACAAAAAGTATTCCTATATACTAGCAATAAACAATTAGAAATTGAAAATTTTAAATTACCATTTATAATATCACTAAAAAAAGACATACTTATATATAAATCTATCAAAATATGTGCAGAATCTGTATGCTGAAAACTACAAAACACTGATGAAAGGAATCAAAGAAGACCTAAATAAATGACGAAGTATATCATGTTCATGGTTTGGAAGACTCAAAAGTGTTAAAGTGTTAATTCTTCCCAAATTAATCTATAGATTCAATACAACTCCAATCAAGATCCAGAAGGATTTTTTTTTTTTTTTTTTAGAAATCAACAAGCTGATTCTAAAATTTATTTGGGAAAGAAAAAGAACTGGAATAGTCAAAATAATTTTGAAAAAGAACAAAGAGGACTCAAACTACCTGATTTTAAAGCTTAGTATAAAACTGCAGTAATCAAGACAGTATGGCATGGGCAAAAGGACAATACATAGATCAATGGAACTTAATACAGTCCAGAAGTAGACCCACATGAATATTAGCCAATTGATTTTTGTCAACAGTTCAAAGCAACTCAGTGGAAAAAAAGATAGTCTTCTCATAGGAACACACATATATTGTTGGTGGGAATGGAAAGTGGTATAGCTACTGTTGAAAGCAATATGATAGTTCCTCAAAATGTTAAATATAGAATTATCATTTGACCTGGCAATCCCACTTCTAGGTATATACTCAAAGAGAATGAAAACAGGGTCACAAGCAGATACCTGTACACCAATGTTTATAGCAGCATTATTTACAATAGACAAAAGCTGGAGACAACCCAAATATTCATCAACAAGTAATGGATAAATAAAATGTAGTATATAAACATAATGGAATATTCTTTGGCCATAAGAAAAACTGAAGTCATGAGAGATGCTGAAATATGGAAGAACCTTGAAAACATGCTTGGTAAAATAAGCAAGACACATAAGGACAAAAATTGTCTGATTATCACTTATAAAAGATGACTAGAAATAGAAAATTAGCAGAGATAGAGATCCAATTAGAGGTTACTGGGGGAAGGGGAAAAGGGGGAGTGTTTGTTTAAAAAAAAAAAGTCTTCACAACAAATGGTGCTGGAACAATTGCATATTCATGTAAAATCATAAACTTCATTCTATACCACCCACCTTATACAAAATATAACTCAAAGGGGATCAAAAGTCAAAACTATAACTTTTAGATAAAAACATAGGAGGAAATCTTTGTGACTTTGTATTAAGCAAAGAGTAATTAGGTATGATGTCAAAAGCACAATCCATAAAATGAAAAATTGTTAAATTGGATTTCATTACTGTAATGGTTATTTTCATGTGTCAGCTTGGCTAGGTTGTGGTGTCCAGTTGCTTGGTCAAGCAAGCACTGGCTTGATTATTACTGTGAGGATATTTCATGGATTTAAACCATTACTCAGTTGATTGCATCTATGGTTGATTACATCTACAATCAACAAAAGAGGTTGCCTTCAGCAATGAGAGAAGTCTCATCCAATCAGTTAAAGGCCTTAAAGGGAGAACTGATGATTTCAGCAGTTGGAAAGAAGAATTTCTATCTCTATTTCAGCCAGTCAGCTTCTCCTGGGAAATTCATCATCACCTTCATCAGAGTTCCCAACTTGCAGCTTCTCCTGGGGAATTCAGCGTCAACATCAAATTTCCAACTCGCAGCCTGCCCTACAGAATTTGGATTTGCCAATCTCCACAGTCACAAGAGCCAATTCCTATAACCAATCTCTTAAAATATATATACATATGTTTTAATATATCCCATCAGTATGTCTCTCTGGAGAACTCTGACTAATACAATCATACATTACAAATGTTTCCTCTGCAATGATGCTCAACATCATTAGCCATTAGGGAAATGCAAACTGAAACCACAATGAGGTACCACCTCATGCCCACTAAAATGCCTATTTAAAAAATGGAAAAAGTGCTGGCAGGAATAAAAAGAAATAGGAACCATTATGCATTATTGGTGGGAATATAAAATGGTACAGCTGCTGTAGAAAACAGTTTGGTGGTTCCTCAAAAATTAAATGTAGGGAAGCGGATGTGGCTCAAGCGATTGGGCTCCCATCTACCATATAGGAGGTCCAGGGTTTGATTCCCAGAGCCTCCTGGTGAAGGCAAGCTGGCCCATGCGGTGAGCTGGCCAGAGCAGAGAGCTGGCCCATGCAGGAGGGCTGGCCCACATGTAGTGCTGGCTCGCATGGAGAGCTGGTGCAGCAAGATGACACAACAAAAGGAGACACAGAGGAAAGACAATAAGAGATACAGCAGACCAGGGAGCTGAGGTGGTGTGAGAGACAAAGTGCCTCTCTCCCACTCCAGAAGGTCCCAGGATCACCTCCCAGTGCCGTCTAAAGAGAAGACAAGCAGACCCAGAGGAACACACAGCACATGGACACAGAGAGTAGACAGCAGGTGCAAAACAATGGGGGTGGGGGGGAGAAATCAATAAATAAATCTTTTTTTTTTTAATTATTTGAGCAAACGATAAATGTTACCACTGTGTTTAAAAAAAAAAATTAAACATAGAACTACCATATGACTGAATAATCTCACTTCTAGTTATATACTCAAAAGAACTGAAAGCAGGGACTTTGAGAGATATCTGTACACCAATGTTCATAGTAGCATTTTTCACAACAGTCAAAAGGTAGAAGCACATGTCCATCAATAGATGAATGAATCAACCGAAAGTTGTATGTATATACAGTGAGATATTATTCAACTCTAAAAAGGAATGAAGTTCTGATAAAAGCTACAACATGGATGAACCTTGAAGGCATTATGTTGAGTGAAATAACCCAGACACAAAAGGACAAATATTGTGTGATCTCACTTGTATGAAATAACTAGAATATGCAAATTTGTAGAGATGGAAAGTAGAGTACAGGTTACCAGGGACAGCGGGGAGAGGGGAAATAAAGAGTTAATACATAATGGGTGTAGAGTTTCTATCTGGGGTGATGGGAACTTTCTGGTAATGGGTGGTGGTGAGGACAGGGCAACACTGTGAACGTGAGTAATCACACTGAATGGTATGCTTGGGAGTGGTGGGGATGGAAAGGTTTATGTTGTATAAATGTGTCTGCCGGCCCTGCCTTCCCAATAAAAGAAAAAACAAAAAACAGATCAACTAAAAGAGATAATGGCAGCTAAATGCAATCCATATCCTGGACTGGAACTAATAAGGGAGAAGACTCCCAAAAGGACATTATTGGGAAGTATGAAAAAACTGGAACATAGACTGTAAGCTTCATATCAATGTTAAACTGCTTGAACTTTATAACTTCACTTAAGTTGGCTACATAAGTGAATATCCTTGTTCTTAGGAAATGCACGTGGACGTATATGTGTTCAAGGAGCAGGATGTATATAATCTACTTTCATATGCTTAGAAAACAGATAAAGAGATGTACAGCAGATAGACAAATGCTGACGATGAAGAAGATAGATAATAGACAGACACACAGACAGATGATGGATAGGAAGGTAGGTAGAGGAAGAGAAAGAGAACGATACAGCAAATGTGGCAAAATGTTAAAAGTTGGTGAATCTGGGCATCTGGGTGGAGGGCATGTTGGAGTTCCCTGTATGGGTTTCATAGTATCTTTGCAAAGCACTTTTGAAATTATTTTTAAAATTAAAAGTTTAAATAAAATTTTAGAAAAGACACTGGACGCTCGGTGGGAGCCACTGTGCTATCCAGACTTCTCTTGCTCGTGCCTCGTTTGGCCTCCTCTACAACCATGTCTGACAACCCCGATATGGCTGCAATTGAGAAATTCGATAAGCTGAAATTGAAGAAGACAGAAATGCAAGAGAAAAATCCACTGGGTTCCAAAGAAACGATCAAATAGGAGAAGCACAAGCAGGCAAATTGTAATTAGGCGTCAACCGCCAATATGCATGGTACATTGCACAAGCATTGCCTTTAATTTCACTTCTTTTAGCTGTTAACTTTGTAAGATGCAAAGAGGTTGGATAAAGTTTAAATGACTGTGCTACCCCTTTTTATATCAAAGAACCGAGAACTACTGACAAGGAAGGCAGCACTTGCCTCTCCCATCTACCTATATGGCTGGCAGGGAAGGAAAAGAACTTGCATGTTGGTGAAAGAAGAAGCTGGGTGGGATGACAGTGAAATCTAGAGTAAAAGCAAAAGGTGATCCAAGGTGCCCAACAGTCTGTAAACTGCACTTTAACCAGAGTGCCATTTTTTTTTTGTTCAAATTATTTTAATTATTGGAATGCACAATTTTAATATGCAAATAAAAAGCTTTAAAACCTGAAGGAAAAAAAAAGACATTGACTGTTAAAAGAATGAAGAGATGAGGATGAGCCACAAACTGGGAGAAAATATTTGCAAATAACATATCCAACAAATGACTTGTATTCAGAATACAAAAAGAGCTGTTGTAATTTAATAAAAGGAAATCTAACCCAATTTTTTAAATGGGCAAAAGACTGGAACAGATACTTCACCAAAGAAAACAGGCAGATGGCAAATAAGCACATGAAAGAGGCTCAACATCATTGGTCATTAAGGAATGCAACTTAAAAGCACATAAAGATACTACTACACCCTATTACAATGGCCAAACAAACAAAAAACCTGACAATACCAAATTCTGGCAAGTATGTGGAGCACCTGGAATTCTCACACATTGCTGGAAGGAATGCAAAGGGTACAACCGCTTTGGAAAACAGTTTGACAGTTTCTTATAAGTTAACCATAATATAACCCAGCAGGCCCACTCCCAGTTATTTATCGAAGTGAAATGAAGGCCAATGTTTACACAAAAACCTGTACAGAAATGTTTGTAACAGCTTTATTTGCAATCACCAAAAACAGGAACCCAAGTGTCCCTCAACTGGGCAATGGATAAATAAACTGTAGTAAATCCACACAATGGAATACTACTCAGCAATAAAAAAGGAATTGACTATTGATATACATAACAACATGGATGAATTTCCTATGCATTGCTAAATGAAAGGAGCCAGACTTAAAAGGCTAAATACTGTACAATTCCATTCATGTAACATTCTAGTAACAGCAAAACCATAAGGACAGAAAACAGATCAATTGTCAAGAGTTAAGGGCTGGGAAGGATTTGACAACAAAAGAATGAGGGAATTTGAGGGAGGGGGTGGTGGTGATGGAAATGTTCTGTATTTTATGACGCTATTCACACAACTCCATGTATTTAATCAAAACTCAGCTCTGTACACCAAAAAGAATGAATTTTATGATATTAAATCGAAAAGAAACAAGAGTCGACTTGATTATTTCTAAAAGTAGAGTCTCTTTTGAATGAAACTTCAGGTGAGTCAGAATCTCTCTAGAAATGGAAACTGGGAAGCCAAGTTTACCAAACACAGACACCTAGCTAGGGGTTATCTAGGCTGCTTTCTCTAGCCCAAGACCTGTGAACCCTACCTTTGAAATGCCTTCTGTAGCTGTCACTTCTCTCCACCTCCACAGCTGGAGCCCTCTCTCTTGGGCGTCATGGGTGGCAGGTGGAGTCACTTGACAAGCTCCCCAGCAGGTCTCCCTGCCTCCAGCCTGGCCACACCAATCCATCCTCCTCCCTGCAGCTGGAATGATCTTTCTAAATTACTGACCCAACCATGTTCTCCTGCTGAAAGCCTCCTGAGGGCCCCCGAGCTCCTTGGAGGCAGAAATGGTTTTACCCATCACTGCAGCCTAGAACAGAGCCCAGGGGTGGTGCCAGGTGTGCACTCAGTGAATGATAGCCGAATAAATGTGTATGTTCATAAGGTGATGAAGGAGTTATTGAAGGCAGGGCAGGTCCTCCAAAAACCCATACAGAGAGGTCAGAAGACAATGGCCAAGGGTAGGAGGAGGAAGCACGAAGGCTTGTGTACCAGACCACCTTCCACCCTTTCCCAACAATATTGACTGAGCACCCATCATGACCAGGCACTGTCCTAGATGCCAGAAATTCATGGGACTTCTGACTGGGGGCGGGGGGTGGGCACAGAGTATTCAACTAATCATATACATGAATGCATAGTTTCAAAAGGTGAGTCCCTGAAGGAGAAACACCCCAAGCTATGAGAGGGTGGGCCTTGGGGCATTGGGAAGGGGATTCTGACCTAACTCAAAGCATCAAGGAAGGCCTCCCTGAGGCCAGGATTAAACTAGAATCTCTAAGTATTGGTTCTCCACATGGGAGTTTTCTACCAGATGGAGGAGTACATGAAACAGGCCTAAAACTGGAGGAATTAAGATGCATTCCAGGCAGAATGGCAGTGTGACTAGAGCCGCCAAGTGAGGGGAGAGAAGACTCCAGATGATACTAGAGAAGGGACAGGGCTGGGTCCTAAAGGCAATGAAGGTTTTTAAGCAAAAGCCTAATGTGGTCAGATCTGTTCTGAAAATAGTCTGACCGTTGTGTGGGAAATGGATTGAGAAAGGGGCAAGAGTGGATGCTCGAAGAATAGTCAGGAGAAGTCCCGAAGAGAAGTCCTGAGCAATCTGGACTTGGGTGCCAGGGGTTGGTGCAGATGGGGAGAAGGGACTGGAATGCAGCGGAAAGGAACTGGGTGATATTAGTGAAGGGGAGGAAAGGGAGGAAGGGGAGGAAGGGGTTCGGCTTCTAGAAGAGTAACAGTTTTAGAGTTGGAGCTTCCTCTGGGTGGCCTAAGGGATTCCTCATCCTTAATGGTGGTTTCTGGAAGCAAAGGAAATGCCACAATCTCCCAGCCACTAAGCGATACCCCTTCCTCACTCCCATTGCTATGCAACTGCTTTTCCATAGAAACTGTCACTGGTTTTCAGCATGTCACTGTATTTGTAGTAAAACAGAATTAGACTCAATATAAAATGCACATCAAAATGCTGCTAATGGGGACAACAAAATTGGGAGGGACAGCATTGGTTCTCCACATGGGAGAAGGGTCCTGTTATTTTTGGAAGCATGCAGGGCCACCCCCATTGCAGGTGCTTTCACATACCTGGCTGCCAATGACATTGCATACATACACACTCGATACAGACAGCAACCTTATGAAAGTGGTAGTATTTTTTTGTATTGCAGAAACTTACCAGAGCTAGCAAGTGGTGGATCCAGGACTTAGTCTTAGTCTTGCTTGACTCTAAATACCATGCTCTTTCCACTTGCCATCATTCCTCGTCTCCAAGTGAACTGGACCATCCTCTGGGCCTGCCCCTCCTTTCCCTGAAAGGCCCTCCTGGCTGAGAGGGCACCCTGGCCTGGCCAGGTCTCCAAGGCTCACCTCCAATGAACTCTTGTCCACATAGCCTGCCGCCCTTCCCAGCCAAACACCAAACACACCAACTCCCTCTTCTGAAACTCTACAGCGCATCTCCACCCTTACAGCCCTTCTTTTCTGCCTCATTATATACCAATCTGTGTACTTATTATTATATTTTCTGATAATAAACTGCAGACTCCTTGAAGGCAGGGACTTTATGTGTGTATGGGAAATATTTGGGAATAGTTGGATTTGAACACATTTACTAAATTGATTCAACAGGTCAAAAGTTGGTAAATGAGGCTGAAACAAATGTATATATAGACGACGGAATGGCATAGTTCATTATTCACATTTTAACAAAACAATGGTTTTCTCATAAAGTAAATCGTAAGTTCATTCAGCATACACTAGTATTATATAATTCATATGCTTCCTTTCAGGCACACACTAAAGTTATTAAGTTATTTATACCTATGCGCAGAAAGCATTCTGAAAAATAGAGGAATGGAATAACATTTGTAATAAGTTTGAAATGAATCTTTCAATGATAAAAATCAGTTTTAAGACATTTGGTAGACATCTTCCTGCCGTATCTTTTCTTCAAAGACTTTTTCTCTCTCTTAAGAAACCCATACTCGATGTACTGTATACCAAAGCCAAAGACTCATGCATGTTACGGTGAGAAGGGAACTTAAAAATCATGGAGTCCAATTCTTTTATTTTTCAGTTGAAGTAAAGATTTAGTGACATGGAATCTTAGCTCAAGGTCACATGCTAGATAGACCAGAGAGAAGACAAGAACTCCTTTTTCCCAAAAATCCACCTCTAGGGAAGAGACTGCTGGTAGCCTACCTTGATATCCATTTTTCCCTTTTCCCCTGGTAACAGAATCCCAATTTCATTTAGTGTAGACACAGCCCCCAGACCGATATGGCCATGTAACTACATTTTGGCCAATGTAAGCATAAGTGTGTGGACTCTTAGGAAGTCTTCTTAAAAGGGAGGGGTATGCCATTCTCCCTTCCCTTCTCCCTTCCTGTTGCCTGGAATGGCTCCAGTTCTGGCAGTCATGTGGACTGTCAGGATGGGGGCCACACCTTGGAGACAGCTAAGTTGGGAGCAAGACAGAGCCTGAATCCCTGATAACCTCATCTTAGCAGCCATACATAGCCTCTTTCAGGATCTTCTTTCCTGTGAAGAAAAAAAAAAAACTTCTACATTACTTAAGCCACCATTATTTTGAGCTTTTCAGTTATATGCAGCCTAACTTAACTGACCCATCTTGCTTTCCTCCACTGCAAACCCATCTACCAGGGACCCAAGCCAAACACCTTGGGGTCAATACTAATGACTTCCTTTCCTTCACACGCCACAGCCACTCTACCAGCAATTCTCATCAACTCTTCCTTGACAGACCCAGAGCCTGTCTGCTTTCCACCTCTGTCACTGCTGCCACTCGGATCCTCCCCACCATCCTCTCTCCTAACTCGTTTCCCGCTTTCATACTTGCCTATGCCTCCCCGCAATCTCTTTTCCACAGAACAACCAGACTGATCCTTTTACACATAAGTTGGCCCATGTTACTTCTTTGCTCAGAACCCTCCAATGTGCAACTGCAAGCAAGACAGTTCCACCCATCTGTCCCATGGGATCTAAGCCCCTTCTCAATCAGCAAAAGAGTGGGCATCACCATCCTAAAATCCTCAAGATTGAGGAATGAACAAACTAAGGGGGGGAGGGATGCAACTATGGACTAAAGTAGACTTATTATTATTCTAATAATGGAAGAACTTGTAACACTGATATAAAGGCAGTGGCCTCCAGAGGTTCTGAGGGGAGGGAGAGGGAAGAATAGGTGTAACATGGGGCATTTTGGGGACATTGGAATTGTTCTGCATGACATTGCAATGATGAATACAGGCCATTATACATTTTGTCAAAATCTATGGTATGGTGCAAAGTGTAAACCATAATGTAAACTATAGACCATGGTTAGTAGCAATACTTGAATATGTGTTCATCAATTGTAACAAATGCAAGACGTTGTAATGGGGAAAAGTATGTGTGGGGGGTAATATGGGAATCCCCTATATTTTCGATGTAACATTTATGTAATCTAAAGCTTCCTTAAAAATAAAAAATAATAAATAATAAATAATAAATAATACAAATAAATAAAGAACCCCTCAGTGGCTGCCCCTGCCTCAGAGTGAAAGCAAAGTCCTTACCAGAGCCTGCAAAGCCTGACGTGATCGGGTCCCCCCTATGTCTCGGACCTTACCTACCACTCTCCCCCTCCCCTGCTCTACCCCAGCCACCTTGCTCTCTTTGCTATCCCTTGACCTTGGCAGGCATGCTCCAGGCTCAGGGCTCTTCTGCTTTTTGGAACTCTCTTCCCCCAGGTATCCACATATTCTCCATCTCACCTCATTCAGGCCTCTGACCATCACTTTATCAGAGAGGCCTTCCCTGGCCACCTTATCCAAAATAGACTCCTACCCCACTATCCGCTATGTAAGTTCTTCTTCAGAGCACTCACCTCCACAGGACATTTGCTTGTTGTCCATCTCCCCCGCCCCCCCGCTGGAATGGTAGGCTCCTTTGTGTTGTTCACTGTGGTAGCCCCAGGGACAAGCACGCAGTAGGAGTGCCTTAAATGTTTATTGATTGAATGAATGAGTAATGAATGCTAAGCCTGTGCTCTTTGATTCATACCACATTGCTTCTCATTAAAATCCAGGCACAGGTGTATTGTTTACAAAGCCATTTGCTCCTTGAATGAGTACTGCTCTCCCTGTGAAAACTGGCTAAATATTTGCTGGCAACAAAAATAAGCCAGCTTCATCTTACTAGTTTACAAAGGAGATCAAAAGAGCAATATGGTTCTCTGTTCTAATAATAGTAATAGTTAATAACAACCACAGAACATTAAAAATTCTGAAACAAGGACGTTCAACAGTAGTACACTAGGCCAATTTGTAAGGTTCCGGAACTGAACGTCCTTTTATAGCAGGCCCCAAAATAATAGCCTCTTCTTACTGTTCTCACATGACCTCCTCAATGAGAACAGGAGGGTCAAACTGACCACTCGTTATCTGGTGATGAACACAGCTGTCCTCTCATAACTCTCCAGCTTTATGGAAAATCCTGGTGATTTATTTTAAAGCCTGAATAAATAAAAGTCCACTGAAACAGATTTATCTTTACATTTACAAACAGTCCATTTCTTTTCAAAGTAGAGAAGTTTTCAGTTGACCTTCTAAACTGTAATTTAAAAAATCTTTTCAGTAAATTTTATTTACTAAGCAGGTCTTAAGCTTGGGACGTTTTTTTGAGACATTGTATTATTAATATTTGTTTTCGTTTGGAGAAGGAGAAAACCCTAATAGAATAGCACAGTTCCCACTTTCAAAGAAGACCAAGAAGCAAAGTACAGCCTCTTCAAATGGGTATCAGGCTGAACTTTGAAAAACAAAAACAAAACAACAGAAAGCTCTTTCTAAGGTTTTGCTTCAAAAATACATACTCCTGGGAAGCAGATGTAGAACACATGGTTGGGTGCTTGCTTCCCATGTACAAGGTCCTGGGTTCAAACCACAGTACCTCCTTTTAAAAAAATACATACTTCTCATTCACTCTTGGTGATTGTTGCTTCAAGCTGCTAAAACATTCCTTCTCCGGGAAAAGACATACAATTCTCAAGAAATGTAAGCGCTTGGCTTTGAAGACAGATCTCCCAGCATCTGAATCCGTCTCTACTAGATGTGTGTTCTTGGGTATATCAAGTGACTTCTCCTTGACTCAGTCTCCTCTTTCAGAAAACTGAGGTAACTTCACAGCTCTACATGATAAATGGCTATTAAAAATAGTGCATGTAGAGTATGGAGTACAAGACCCAGCACATAGTAAGTGCACAATAAATGGTAGCTATCACTCCATCAGCAGCAATCCACAGAAACCTACTTGAACCATCAGCAATTTTAAACTTGGGTGAAAATAATTCACTCTTTGTAGAACATTTGGAAAATACAGAAAATTGTGAATTAAAAAATCCCCATCAGTCCTGTGAATAAAACCTTTCCCAAACCAAAGAGGGGTGTAGACTGTAGACCATTTTCCCTCTAACAACTTTGAAAGAGTGCCCTCTGCTGGCCAGTGGAAACCATGAGCCTTCCAATCAACTCTTCCATGATTAAGCAAGGATTGAGTCAGCCAGGCTTGGTCCCTGTCCCTGGAACAAAAACCAGGTGTTGCATTACAAGGGACAGAAATCGTCACAAGGGTTACCACGATGTAATTGGGATGTTAACAAAATTAAGGGCTGGCCTTTCCATTTGCTCATCTGCCCAGAAGATTCTTTTTGCAAACCTTGTGGTGTCCTATTTTTAAAATGTCATAATTGCATGCAAATGTTACAGCAGAAAAACAACGCAAGGGGCATTAAAAATCAATCTTCCATGTAAGCCTCAGATTTTCCAGCATGAGAATCCAAGAGCAGAAGTGGTGACAAATGTGTAGAAAACAGAGTGAAAAAGTCAGAATGCATCATTAAGAATGTTATAACAAAAGGAGGAAAAAAATCTTTGGGAACACATGTCTGATTCAGCTGGGGTAAACAGCCAACTACAAAGAAGGCTTTAAAAAATCCTGCAAACCTCTTACAGATATGACCCAGAAATCCAATTAAGAAGCACTCACAGCCCTTTTTGTCAGACAGAAATGTGCTTGCTGGAAGAGGCTGTTCCAGAATCTATTGGCTGGGATATTTAAACATGAAACACATCCCCACCTCTTAAGGTGTGAAATAAAACAGGCTGCAAACTGGCAGCCATAGGACTATGCAGTTTGGCCCTCAATATAGTTTTTCAATTAATTAGTTGCCAACACTTTTGAAATGGAGAGATCTCACATCAAAATACAAATTTCTGCCTTCTTAAACAAATGGGTATATCTAGCCATACCAGGCCAGCATTCTCCTATAGCAACAATTAGCTGGAGCCCCACAGCAGGAGCAGTGCGCCTTTAGATGGGGTGCATCCTCCCCACTTTGCCCCCCTCCCCACCCAGTCTGCCTCACTCATCACATTGCCCGCCAGGCTTTTGTCAAGATTTGAACCTGAGACGATGGGTTTATAACAACACTAAGGCACTGTTGATGGATTCAATTCAGTCCAAATGAGTGTCAACTGTTTGCAAGGTACTTTAATAGGCAATGGGGATATAAAAAATAAGAGTTGGCCCCTGAACGGAAGGAACTCATAGACCATTGGAAAACAGAGCAAGTAAATGGGTAATTATAATAAATTATGACATGAATTTTGAAAAAGTATAGTGTGGTAAAGTGATTAAGTCCTCTCTCTAGCTTCTCGGGATGATAACTTAGTTTAGCTCATTGATTTCCAGCCTTTTTTCTCTTCTGTGCACTTAAGGGTATAAATTTCCCTCTCAGTCCAACTTTACCTTTATCTTACAAGTTTTAATATGTATTTTTATTATCACTCATTTAAAAATAGCTTTCTCATGAGTTGAACCTTTTATTATTTTGAAGTGCCTCTCTTTACATCTAGTAAAGTTTTTTTGCCTTAAAATATACTTTGACAGGGAAGCGGCTGTGGCTCAATCAGTAGGGCTCCCGTTTACCATAAGGGAGGCCCCGGGTTCGGTTCCTGGGGCCTCCTGGTGAAGGCAAGCCCGCCCGCATGGCGTGGTTAGCTGACCCAGCGAGCACAAGCAGCAAGGGGGGGATAAATGAATAAATAAATAAAATCTTTAAAAAAAAATATATATATATATATACTTTGACAAAATTCGATATAACTATACTAACTTTCTTTTTAGTGTTTGCATGATTATCTTTTCCTATCCTTTCATTTTCAACACATCTGTCCTTAGGTTTTAGATGTCTCTTGTTAACAGCAAACAGCTGGATTTTTAATGTTTTAATTTTTTATTGAGGTGAAATTTGCATAACATAAAATTAATCACTTTAAAGTGAACAATTCAGTGGCATTTAATACATTCACAATGTTGTGCAACCACCACCTTTATCTGGTTCCAAAACATTTTCATTACCTGAAAAGGAATCCCCGTACCCCATTAAGCAGTGACTTCTCACTTCCCCCTCATTCCAGCCTCTAGCAACCACCAATCTGCTTTCTCTATGGATTTACCTATTCTTGAAATTTTATATAAAAGGGATAATACAATATGTAACATTTTGTGCCTGGTTTATTTCGCTTAGCATAATGTTTTCATGGTCCTTCGTGGTCCGTCAGGTATCAGTGCTTCATTCCTTTTTATAGCTGAATAATAATATTTCTTTGTATGTGTATACCACAATTTATGTATCCATTCATCTGTTGATGGACATTTGGGTTGTTTCTACCATTTGAATTTTGCAAACTGTGCTAATATGAACATGTATGCACATGTATTTGTTTGAATATCTGTTTGCAATTCTTTTGGAATTGCTAGGTCATAGTTAATTCTATGTTTAACTTTTTAAGAAACTGTCTAATTTTTCTCTACAGTGGCTGAACCATTTTACATTTCCACCAGCAATGCATATGGGTTCCAATTTTCCCACCTCCTTGTCAACACTTGTTCCTTTTATATAAATATGTATATATTGATAATAGCTATCCTAGTGGATGTGAAGTAGTATTACATTGTGATTTTTATTTGCATTTCCTTAACGACTAATGACGTTGAGTATCTTTTCATGTGCCTATTGGCCATTTGTATATGTTCTTTGTAGAAATGTCTATTGAAGTCATTTGCCCATTTTTTAAATTGGATTGTTTGGCTTTTTTTTTTTTTTTTAGGTGTAAGTGCCTAAAAAATAGTCTGGAGACTAGACCCTTATCAGATATATGATTTGCAAATAGTTTCTCCCATTCTGTAGATATTTCTCACTTTCTTGATAATGTCCTTTGATGCTGAAGTTTTTTATTTTGATGAAGTCCCACTTCACTTATCTAATTTTTCTCTTGTTGCACATGCTTTTGGTGTCATATGTAAGAATCCATGACCAAAACCAAAGTCATGAAGGTTTACCTCTAGGTTTTCTTCTAAGAGTTTTATGGTTTTAGTTCTTACAGTTAGGTCACTGATCCATTTTGTATATGGTGTGAGGTAGTGGTACAACTTCATTCTTTTATACATGGATATCCAGTTGTCCCAGCACAATTTGTTGAAAAGACTGTTCTTTCCCCCATTGAATGGTCTTGGCACCAAAAATCAAATTGACCAGTCAAGCCCACTCAACTGGGAGAGAATGGATTCTTCAACAAACAGTACTTGGAGAACTGGATATCCAAAAGAAATGGGAGAGGATTACCATCTCATGCCCTATACAAAAATTAACTCAAGATGGATCAAAGATCTAAATATAAGAGCAAAGACCATAAATCTCCTGGAAGATAATGTAGGGAAGCATCTACAAGATTTTGTAGTAGGAAAATGCTTTCATAAATTTTATACCCAAAGCATGAGCAACAAAGGAAAAAATTGGTAAATGGGATCTCCTCAAAATTAAAAACTTTGCACTTCAAAGGAGTTTGTCAAGAAAGTGAAAAGGCAGCCTACCCAATGGGAGAAAATATTTGGTAACCATCTATCTGATAGGGACCTAATATGCAGGATATATAAAGAAATCCTACATCTCAAAAATAAAAAGACAAACAATCCATTTAAAAATGGGCAAGTGATTTGAATAGACACTTCTCCAAAGAAGAAATACAAATGGCTAAAAAGCACATGAAAAGATGCTCAACATCACTAGCTATTAGGGAAATGCAAATCAAAACTACAACGAGATATCATCTTACACCCATTAGACTGGCAGATATTAAAAAACAAGACTACAATGTTGGAGAGGATGTGGAGGAAAGGGAACACTTTTCTACTGCTGGTGGAAATGTAGAATGGTGCAGTCATTGTGGAGGACAGTTTGGCGGACAGTTTGAGAAGAAATGAAACCAGGGACACAAACAGATAAATGCACACCAAAGTTCCTAGCGGCATTATTCAATATTGCCGAAAGTTGGAAGCAACCCAAACGACCATCAACAGATGAATGGATAAGCAAATTGTGGTAGATACATACAATGGAACATTACTCAGCTGTAAGAAGGAATGCAGTATTAACACATGGGATAACATGGATGAATCTTGAAGACCTTAGGTTGAGTGAAGTAAGCCAGGCACTGAAGGACAAATACTACATAACCTCACTGATATGAATTAAGCAAATTGAGCAGACTCAGAGAGCTAGAGTCTGGAAGATAGGTTTACAGGAGACAGAAAGGGTGTAGAGGGTTGTGAGCCAATGCCCATATGGGCAAAATCTATGATAAAGTAGAAGGGTGTAGTTGGGCAATATATGGGCATGACAGTGGTGCAGTGATGCTATTGGGTTTGGCGGTGCTGGTCTATGAGGGGGATAGGGTCGGGGGGTTGGGTTGGTCTATCCATGGAACTAGGGGGAAAGTCGGGGGAAAGAGCAGGTGAACTCTGGGGATTTGTAGGTCTGTAGTTGAAACTACAATGTCGGGAATGTTCTTTTGGCAAATATGGCAAGGAAGGATTACTGGCATAGGGTGTTGGATGTGTGTGTTGGGGCATACAGACAGGGTAAACCTGGGGCAGGCTTCTGTGGACTATGTAAGTGTTCATCTTGTCATAGTGTGTTATATCAGTGGGTGATGACCCACACAATAAACAGGAAAATATTGAACTCCTATCCTGAGGAGTCATGCTATGTTCTCAAATAGAGGGACAAGAGTCTCTCGAGAACATAGGCAGTGCCTAATAAAAGAAAGACCAATATGTCAAGCTCTCAATATTATCGCAAGTAACTATGAATCTCTTTCTTCAAAAAGTGAGACTTAGTGGTTACCATAGGTCCCAAGGGGGAGGAAGATAGAAGGATAGAATAGATGGAACATAGAGCATTTTTGGGGCATTGGAATTGTTCTGCATGATCTTGCAATAATGGATACAGGCCATTTTAAATTTTGTCAAAATTTATAAAAGTGTACAGTCCAAAATGTAAATCATAATGTAAACCATTCACCATGTTAGTAGCAATGCTTCAATATTTGTACATCAATTGTAATAAATGTACCATCTGCATGTAAAATGTTATTAATAGGGGAGAGAGGAAAAGGGGAAGGGTGTTGGGTATATGGGAATCCCCTATATTCTTTATGTGATTTTTCTGTAACCTAAAGCTTCTTTGAAGATTAAAGAAAAAAAAAAAAAGACCCTGGGGGAATAGTCAGAAGAAAATGTCACTGTACAAACAAGACAACAGATCTTACAGTGATGAAAGACATAATGTCTAAAATTTTTTTTATTTTAATGAAAAATTTTTGTATTTTATGTTATTTTAAAAACTAACATTATTCCATTTTCTTATTGTTTTAATTTGCTTATTTTTTTTTTAAAGATTTTTATTTTTATTTATTCATTTATCCTCCCCTTGCTGCTTGTGCTCGCTGGGTCAGCTAACCACGCCGTGCGGGCAGGCTTGCCTTCACCAGGAGGCTCCGGGAACCGAACCCGGGGACTCCCATATGGTAAATGGGAGCCCTACTGATTGAGCCACAGCCGCCTCCCTGCTTATTTTTTTGTCTTCATCTTTGGAGACGTTTTGGATCACAGAAGGGTCACAACTGTGGCAGGGGAGGATCATTGGTGTGGGGTGTCGGTGATGGGGGATGCAGGGGAGGGGGTTCACCTGGGGCATACCTCTAAGGTATATGAATGTGCTCAAGTGTTCATGGGGTATTGTCACGGTGGGTGGATATCCACACAATTACCGAAAGAATATTGAATTCCCATCCTAGGGGGTTCTGTTGCATTCTCTAATGGGACAGCAAGAATCCCCAGAATATAGGGGTGGTGCCTAGTGAAGGAGGACAGACCATTGCACCGGGCCCTTGATATTGGTGATTGTACTTATGTACTTATGAACCTTTTCTTTTGAAATTGAAACTTTGCCTAGTATTATACATTGCCTAAAAGTTAACTCCTGAGGGCCTTCTTGTTGCTCAAATGTGGCCTCTCTCTAAGCCAAACTCAGCACATAAACACACTACCTTCCCCCTGGCATGGTACATGACTCCCAGGGATGAGCCTCCCTGGCACTGAGGGATTATTACCAAGCGCCAACTAGCAATGCACCTGGAAAAAGACCTTGACCATAAGGCGGAAATGGTAAATACAAGTGAGTGTTTATGACTAAGAGATTTCAAAGTGAGTCGGGAGGTCATCCCAGAGGTTGCGCTTATGCACATCTCAGCAGGATCTCATTGACTGCCACAGTAAATAGTGCCTCAAATGGTGGGGCTCCTGAGGGCTCTAGAGACATCTACACACTATAGGCAGGGCAGACACTGCCAGTGGGCCTTACCTTGGAATTTATGCTCCCCAGTGTGACAGAGCTGGACTCATTTGTGGTTTCCCTACACGTCTCTTCTGCCCCTTCTATTTGAACCTATAAGTTAGTACTATACTTATAGGTATATGTCCAAGAGACTTAAATCTTTGGTCCATCCATGTGCCAATTGGGCCCTGAATCTCAGCAGAGTTGCAACACCTACTCTCCAGTTCATTGGACTCACCCAGGACAACTAACAAGGTGATGATGAGGGACAACGCCCATCCCAAGGAACAGAGAGTCGGCAACTGCAAGCAAGATAGTTCCATCCATCTGTCCCATGGGAGCTAAGCCCCCTCTCTATTAGAGGCAATTAGTGGGCATCACCATCCCAGAATCCTCAGGATTGGGGAATGAACAATGGACAAAAGTAAAGTAGACTTACTCTCACTCCACTATAGAGTTATTGTTATTCTAGCAATGGAAGAACTTGTATCATTGATATAAAGGCAGTGGCCACCAGAGGCTCTGAGGGAAGGGATAGTGAAAAACAGGTATAATATGAGGCCATTTTCAGGACACTGGAATTGTCCTGCATGATTTTGCAAGGTTGGATACAGGCCATTACATATTTTATCATAACTTAAAAAATTGCGCAGGACAGAGTATAAAATATAATCCACAGTTAGTGGCAATTCTTCAATATGTTTTCATCAATTGTAACAAATGTACCATACTAATGAGGATATTGTTAATGTGGGAAAGTGTGGGAGGAGGGAGTGAGGCACATGAGACTCCCCTATATTTATGTAACATTTATGTAATCTAAAGTTTCTTTAAAATAAATAAATCTTAAAAAATCAATTGGCCACAGAGGTATAGGTTTATTTCCAGACACTCAATCATATTACATTTGTTTATATGTCTACCATCCTTATGCCTGTACTACTGTTTTGATTACTGTAGCTTTGTAATAAGTTTAGAAATCAGGAAGTGTAAGTCCTCCAACCTATTCAAGGTTATTTTGGCTATTTGGGGCCCCTTGCAATTCCATATGAATTTGAGGATGTTTCTCCACTTCTGCAAAAAAGCCATTGGTAATTTTATAGGTATTGTATTGAATCTGTAGAACATGACAGTATTACATTTTTGAATCCATAAGCATGGGATGTCTTTCCCTTTATTTAGGTTTTCTTTAATTTCTTTCAGTCTGGTTTGTGGTTTTCAGGGTATTAAGTTTTTTACCTCCCTGGTTAAATTTACTCCTCAGTATTTTATTCTTTTGGATACTACTGAAAATGGAATTGTTTTCTTAATTTCATTTTCTGGTTGTTCATTGCTGGTGTAGAGAAATGTAACTGATTTTTTTTTTTTTTTTTTTTTGTAACTGATTTTTGAATGTTGATCTTATATCTTAAACTTTGTTGAATTCATTTATTCCAGTAGTTTTTTTTGTGGGTTCTTTGAGATCTATAGAAATTGTTTTACTTCTTCCTTTCCAATTTGGTTGCTTTTAATTTCTTTTTCTTGACTAACTGCTCTAGCTAGAACTTCCAGGACAGTATTGAAGAGCAGTGGTAAAAGCAGGTATCCTTGTCTTGTTCCTGATCTTAGGGGGAGAGCTTTCTGTCTTTCACTGTTTAGTATGAGGTTAGCTATGTGTTTTTCATATATGCCCTTCGCCATCTTGAGGAAGTTACCTTCTATTCCTAGTTTTCTGTGTTTTTATCATGAAAGGGTGTTGGATTTTGTTTATATGAACAGTTTGAGGCCTAGGGTGTTATTTTCCTCCAAAGGGGATTACTTCTGCCAAGACCTGGAAACACTGGTAGAGATCACCTCAGTCCATTTTATTGGAGAGTTTCACTGGACTGTAGTTCCAATTAGGGTGAGTCTAGATCTACTTCCTCTTCATTCTTCCTCCTAGGGTGCAGACCTTTGAGATCTCAACCCAAAGTAAGGGAAATTACCAGCCCCCTCCTTGTTGGCCTTGAACCCTAAATTTTGTTCCCTACCCTGGGAGGCTCTGGGAACTTCCCCATCCCCAATTGAAACCAAGTGTCCTTGGGACACTTGATCCATTTGGGCTTATTTCTTTTCACTGGGAATTTGGTTGGCATTCAGAAACAGCTGGTTAATCTCTGTCTATAACATGTGAACTCAGGAGGTAAAGGGCAGATGGAGGGAGTGTCAGAAAGCCAGTTGGCAGGGAGGAAAAATAAAACATTGATGCAGAAAGCATTAAAGAACCTTTTAAAGATTGTGATAGCTTAAGACTGTAGACCACTCTTGCTAATGGGTTGTGAGATTAAAAGGACAAACCAAACGAGAGTCAATTATCTTCAAAAGCCTAGTAAGGTAAAGGTCTGTAGTCACCTTCCAATATTTATCTACCAGAAACTTTACGTGGATCTTCCAGAACCACTTCACCACCAGCATCACTTGCAAGGCCTACTTCAACCATATCTGGTAAGATATGTGGGTACAGGGAAACCATGAGCACTTGAAGGCAAGGTGCAGCCATATAGGTCTGCAAAATAAGGCAGATGATAAAGAGGGCTAGCTTCAGGACACCTACGGACATGCTGTGTTTAGTCCTGAAAGGGTCCATAAAGGAGGTGGGTGAAGAAACATCCTCTACCCTAGAGCAGAGATGTGAGCAACAACTATTGCCCAAAGTAGGTCAGGGAACAGAGTAAATGTTTTGAGACACCAATAGCAAGGCACATCGGTTTTTTTAAATATGTAGAAAAAGAATTCTTTGCAAACATGCATTGCCTCTACCTTACTTCTCCCACACAAGATGGTGAATTCCTTGAGGCCAACATCCATGACTTTGTACCATCAGTGACCTTCACAGAGGCTGATATGAGGAAATGCTAAATGAGTGAATGGAAGAATTAAGATTTTACAAAAGCAGGCCTACATTCCTTATCTTAAACTCCTAAGGCCAGATGTTTCAGAATAAAGAATATTAGTGATGCTTATTATATAACACTCCCAGAAGGGCCTGGAACAGCACCTCATAAACAAACATTCTACAGTGAAAAGTAAGTAGTCATACTAAGAAGGATAAATTAAGTCTATAATAGTCTCAAATCAGTCTAGGTCAGGTTTTGCTGTCAAACAAGTTCTGTCACTGAACTACCAATTTAAAAAACCCTCCAGATTTCAGAATTGCAGATAAGAGATTGTGGACCTGTGTCAGCTTAAGATTTACTTAAGTAAAAATTAAAACAAAAGTAATCCAAGAAAGGACTGCTTTTACTTATTGGAAAACTATTGTTAGTGGAGCTCATAGTCTATGAAGGGAAGCAGATTCATAATCAGTTTAGTTACAATTCAATGTGATAAGGTAAAAAAAAAAAAAAAAAAAAAGTATTGAGGAAACACATAGACATCTAGCTGGGAATATGTGGGAAGGCTAAGTTCTTTCTAAAGGAAGGGTTAAGAAGGGGTCCGTAAGTTTGAATTGAAATTCAAAAACATTATTCTTGTGGGGGATGTGTTGGTGCGGGTGGGATTTGTTTATTAAATAATACACAGTATAGTGTGGACTTAGCAAGGGGTCTGTGATTTTCACCTGACTGGCAAAGGGGTCCGTGGAACAAAAAAGGTTAAGAAGCCCTGTTCTAAAGGAAAGTCTGCCAAGAAGATGGAAATGCAGGGGAAGGGAACAAGCACCAGCACATATTAGTAGGAAAGATAAACTCATGTCATATCACCTGCTGCAATTTCAAGATAAGCATATGAACACCTGAATATTTATTGGCACTCTTGCATTACCTATAGGATCTATCCAATAAATCAATCAGATGGAAGAAATCTATAGCAAACAATAGTACATATGCTTTGGACACACATCTGAGAAAAAATTCACTACAACAGAGGTTCTCAAAGTGTGGTCTCCTGACTGGCAGCATCGGCATCTCCAGGACATTTGTTAGAAATTCAAATGATCAGACTTACTCAATCAGAAACTCTGTTTTAACAAGCTCTCCAAGTGAATCTGATGTACAGTGGTTTGAGAAGCATTGACCTAGAATAAACCCTTCTCATGGTGTGATCCTCAGACCACCTGCTTAGAATCATCTGCGGCACTTGTTAAAAACTTCATCTCTTGGAAACCATCCCAGATCTCCTGAATCAGAATCTCCATTGAAGTGGAGCCCAGACTCCGCACATCTAAGCACCCCCAGTGATTCTGATGCATACCAGGTCACAGACACCCCTGCATTAGATTATAAACTCTTTAAGGGCAAGCCTTGTGTCTTGTTCACAGTTCCATCTATTCCTAATAATTGGGTCATGACAGGGACTTGGAATGTTTCTGAATAATTAACTAGCTCCGCATCAACTTGCACATCACACAACTACAGCAATTGCACATCACACAACTACAGCAATGGCCAAGGTTGCTTAGGAGGATGATGGAGAATTATAGGAGGTATGTATGTGTCCATTCCCCTTCTTGTTCTTCAAAACAATAAAGATTTTGCCTATTTAAAAATTCTCAGCAACTTGCTAAGAATAGGTGGATCGTTAAGTGATGAAAAAAGACCATCTTTAAGATTTTGATCTAAAAGAAAGAACAAGGGAGTGGGTGTAGATCAGTGGTTAAGCACCTGCTTCATGTGTATGAGATCCTGGGTTCAATCCCTGGTACCTCCTAAAGTAAAAAAATAAAATAAAAACTTAAAAAAAAAAGAAAGAAGAAGAGGGAGTTGAGGGCTTTAGTACCTACCTAGAGGTGGAGTTCAGAGTAGTAAGTAAACTGTTAACTGAGAGGGGACAATGATCCATTTAGAAAAACTATTTGGCAAGAAGAAAAAAATAATAATAATAACCCTGTCAAGAGATGGCTTTTAGCACCTGTACTCTTTTTGTTTAGTTTTGGAAGAAAAACAGCCAAGATGACAAAGGAAGAGACTTTGAGTTTCAGGCTCCTTAAAGTTACCATTAAACAAAGATTACCCAACAGCTAAGGGCAAAGGCTGATGTCTTAAGAAGTTAAAACTTTTTAGGTTTTATAAGGAAAGACTAAGATTGAATTGAAATGGCTAAGGAAACATACCCATATATCCCAGAAATTAAATAACTGATCTTGTAGACACACATTTCTATTAATAGTCCCATTTTAAAAGATTGTCAATTTATTTTTCTACCCAGATCAGTACCAGTTATAAACAGAGTTCCATAAATATTTACAGAAAGATACACAAAATAATTACCAAGAAACAAATCCAGCAAAGTAACAAGTTCTTGTCCATCATGCCCACTTAGCTGTACAAGGTTTATTCTAGGACAGTTTCCCAGTTTTCTGAAGAGAAGTTATGTGGATTTATACGTTCTATAAGAGTCAAGCAAACACTACAGGAGTCATACAATCATGTTTTACACTAATAGCCAGAGAAAGGCTTTTAGGGAACACTCTAATTTTCTGGTCAATGTTATAGCATCAGTGAGCTCATAGGCAGGATGAAACCTTGAAAGGAAATGCTTCTCTCCTCTTGGCCTCCTTAAGGTCCTCCTCCTTATACACAGGAGCTCCCTTTTGTAACAGGTGATTGAGCCACGCCCTAGCCCCAACAGATGGTGTGGAAGATTATCAACACACAACAGGGAAAAAGAACAAACTCCTTTACTTAGTAAATAAAACACAGATTTGGGGAGGCAGTTCCTAAATCTCCAACACGCAGACATTACATAGCCTGTATTTTGTAAACAGCACAAACAGGGATGAACACATTGGAAACATTTGTATTGTTCATAAAATATGCCTTTGCCCAAATTTCTTAGGAAATGGCAAGAGCCTAAACCTAGGCAGATATTTTATCCAAGCAAGTCAATGTTTAAAGGAATCATCCATCTTCAGCCTCAGAAATGCAACAGGTTAAATATCACAGTTCTTTAATGGAAGCAGTGGGTTAAGGGTCCTTGTCTCCCAAAATGCCTCGGCCAGGGACAGCACAGAAAATGGAATGTAAAAAGTTTAATGGTTTTAAAACATGGAATACAACAGTTCTCAGTCAACACAGCCACATATTTCTGGCCGTCCGTAAGAGACTTTCACATTTGAAATTCAACTTTTACATTAAAAAAAAAAAGATCAATTCAATTTCAGACACAAAGGGAAAAATAAGAAAAAGGAAATGGCAATAGCCTAAAACAAACAAACAAACAACAACAACAAAAAACACTTGACAACTGAGGAACTGTCTCATAAAGACACTTCAAAGGCCAGCAGGACTCATTTGTAATTTGGCATGTGCTTGGTTGAAGGGGCAATAGAGCCTGGAGCAAAAATATTCTATTGTAAAGATATAGTACATCAAGGAAACAAATGGTAGGCATACATATCACATTAAAGATTCATATATAATACTGTGCTGACTTTAAAGAAAAAGAAAAATTGAGGGACACTACAGGGGAAAGATAATAAGAAAAGAATTACAAAAAAAAAAAGAAAAGAATTACTAGGGAGCATTCAGTCCAAAGTTAGTCCAGTGAATATCTACCGGTAGGATTTCTAATCTTTCATCTCCAATGAAGCTGATCTTATAAAATTATTATCTTGTTCACATTTGGGACATAGTTATAATTCCAAGCACAATAATTCTTATGACGTTTTGGCTTCACTTGCTATTTGATGATTTTAAGTGGGTTCTGGTTGTAAAGATTTTCCTAATATATTTTAATTAGCCAGTTAACACAGTAGAGGGTGTTCTCTCTGTGAAGCCAGACAAGCTTTGCAAAATAATTTGACCTAATGAAGATGAAGGATGGGGAAAAAAAAGGAAAGTCTCCTGGCTTTTCTTGCAAAATTTTTTTCTCTCACTTGAAAAACTCTGCAAGCTCTGAATGTTTTGTTCCAGAAAAAGAAAGCAAAACTAGTTGGGAAAATACCCATACACTTATTGTTTACTAGCATGATACCAAATGAATTCATAGATGTTGGTCAATTGCTTTTCAAAAACCAAATGTTAATGTTTATTGTAACATAAGAACTGAATTTTTCTACGTTCCTTTATATAGTTAGCATCTGTAAATTGAGACTTTTTTTTGGACAATCATGCAAATTTAATTTGTCCCTGGAAACAAAAACACAACCTAACAGATTAACAAAATATGTCCCTTAGACAATATTTTTTCTATGAACTTTTCTCCACTGTTACCATTTTTATCCTTTAATAAATACAAACTACTCTTCTTAAAGTTTATGTATTTCAAGTTTAAAGAGATTAGAATGATTAGGAAGGAAGACTATCAAGTCAATTTATTTTACCTTCTGAACTGACTTTACTATTCTCAAAAGTAAATTCTAAAAAAAATTTCAAATTATTAAGTTATAGGAGCTAGAGACATTTGTATTGTAAAAATTGAATAACGACTTTATTATACCACACACACAAAAAGCAATTGGTACAGAAAAGGCAGTTTTCAGTTATTCTGCTGAGAATTTCTTTCCATGATTTCTCCCATTAAAGTATAGTTTTCAAAGCAACCACCACGACAAAGGAAGCATCTAATTAGTCCATTTTCTTCTGATCCAAGAATGCTGAACATTTACTCTCCCATCTGTAGTTGTATCAGCAGTGTAATGAACACAGTTTATATTACTTAACTATTCTTTGAACTCCAAGAACTGTTGAAGTCTTTTCTGATGTTCTGCAGATGCTTGCACAGCACTAAATGAAACATAAATTCAAAGCATAAGCTTTGTTTTACATTAAGCATATTAAGTGAACCACAGAGCACAGAGACAATATTTTTCAAAACAATTAAAAATGAATAGAAATTTTCACTTATTTAGTACTTCTGAAAAAATTAGATGAAAACTCTTCTTAATCTAATGAGGAGGAAGGCTTCTATTCAATAAAGGCATGCTTCTACCTTCTAAGAGACTAAAGTAAATTAAGACTGACAAGTGAAGGCATCACTTGCCTTCTGCTCTGCTGTGGAACCTGCTGTGCAGAGTTCCAGAGCTTGCACTAGATTTTCTGGATTTTATTATTTTATTTAAACCAGATTCCAACATTATCTTTGAGTTGTGGCATATTTGAATTGCCTTTAATATAAAATCCTTTAAACTAAAATGTTTGGTTAAAACACAATAGACTCCATTAATCGTTTTCAAAGGTAACAGTTTGGAGGTTTAGATTTAGTTTTCCCTTTGAACATAAGTTATGCCTTGGATGGAGAAATTGAGTTCTCTCCCCATCTTCACCCTCTCAAAAACAAAATACATTACCTTGACAGAATTAGGGCACATATATACACTGAGATTTGTATAAAATTTCCTTTTAAACTTTTGGATAAAAATTAAATACAATGAAATATTTTGGTTTTCTTGTTCTTGAATAGTAATATATCATCACTGAATGACAAAATCCCAGATAACTGATGGTTAGTCACTATATTTAAGTGCCAAAGCTGTTTTGTTTTAAAATTTTTTCTAGAAATCACCCTAAAATGCTTCATATACATTACTGCTTTCTTAAATCATGTAACTGCCTCTATTTGAGCCATTTCAAGTGTTTTATTGCACAAAAACTGTAAGGCTGTTTGTCTTTAACTAAATGGCTCCCAACTCCTAAACTCCCAGTCTGCTGCTTTTCCCATAACACTTCCCTCTGCCAGCAGAGAGTGAACTATCCCTTACTATTGCTTCTGACTCTAGCAAGTTTTTTGCCTTCAAATAGATTTTAATACGTTATAAGCTGGAAAAACAGTTAATCAAATTGCCTAAATTTGTGGTAATGAATGTACAACATTGGGATTATACTCAAAGCCAATGATTATACATTTTGGATAGATCAGATGGTATGTGAATATATCTCAATAAAATTCTTTAAAAAAAAATGTGCAAGAATAGCCAGAAATAGCCGCTATATACGGTAGGGGAAGCATAGAGAGATTGAGAGGTGAAGAATTTTGTCTTTTTTTTTTTAATTATTATTATTGAAATAATGAAAATGCTCTAATAATGATTAAAGTGATGAATGCACAACTATGTGATTATGCCAAATATCATTGATCATACACTTTCAATGAACTGTATGCTTTATTAATATGCATCAATAAAATTGATTTGTTTAAAAGAGAAAAAAAAGAGTAAATAGGTGCTGAATGAGTGTCTCCACTGAGTAGCTGGCCTGTCTTAATCTTCACAGCTCAAGAGTTTACTTCATTTAAACCTGGTTCTCAGAGATGAAGATTTGGGTAGTGAACAGATGAATAGTATATAGTAGTAATAGTTGTTGCCACAATATTACATCATGTGGTTTTTACATATGTATGATCCCATTTGACCTTTACTAATGCCAAATGAAGCAAAGTGGGATTTATAATATTCTTCTTTCACAGAAGGCTAAACAGTATCAGGAAGATTCAGAGGTTAGGGGAAGCAACACAGCCTAATGGTTAAGAGGTAGACATTGCAGATACGACTCTAGGGTCAGATAGAGCTGGGGCTATATTCTGGTTCTGCAACTTAGCTGCATAATCTTGGGCAAATTACTTAAAATTATTTGATAACTTGCCCACAACTACAAAAAGTCAATGATGCAACCAGACTCAGATCCAGATATTTTAACCCCAAATCTAACATTCTTTCTACCATCCCACTGTCCTATATCTGCATAAAACAGTCTCTACTGACCTTATCAGTTTAGTGCATATATAAACTAAGGTAGAATTTCATTCTCATAATTTTATCAGTCATCTATCTCCCTTTATCTAATAAATTCCTATTTTCCTCTTTTCTCCCTGCTTTTGTTGTATCATCAATATGTAGCATTATCTATTTCATTGTCTAAATTCATCAATGAGTGCTCTGTGCTTCCTACATGCTAGTCTACATCTTGAGGCAGTCTAGTGTTACAGAAAGAGAGAAGGTGGATTTTTAAGAGCCAGAAAAACTTGCTTTCAAGTTCATTCACTAGATTATGCTAACAGGTTAAGTTCTTAACCTCTCTGAGCCTCAGTTTCTACATCTGTACAATTATGATAATCTTTCCACCTCATAGACTCTCTGAGAAGAGTAAATGAAATGACATATGTAAAGTGCTAAGCATATTGTCTAGAACAGCACTTAATAGAACATCTCCATCCTATTTCTACGATGATAGAGATGTTCTATATCTATGCTGTCCAATATGGTAGCCACTAGCCGTATGTTGTTATTGAGCACTTGAAATGTGGCTTGTGTAACTGATGAATTCTATCACATTGGACAGCACAGATCTAGAAGGCATGCAACAGTGGGTGTCCAGTATTGTGGAAGTAAAAGAAAATGCTTTTTTTACCCCACTATTTCTCAAAGCAGGTGGCATGAGGAAGTTCTAAACTATTTATCGATTGTATACAGAAAAAGCAGAGCAATCTCTTATGCCTTCCAAAGTTCACTTATGATTATGATGAACATAGTTTAATTAATAGACTAGTACCCCTCATCCTGCCTAGCTGGACTATATTTCATGAGAAGAAAGCAGTAAACATCATGAAGCTAAATATAAACAGGTTTGGCATTTGTGGTTTTCTCTCTAGTTCTGTTTCAGAAAGTGGTGTGATCTGTCCCTGTTGTTCCAGCATGATTCACAAAGCACCAAGGACTCATTTATGGAATACTTTGCTCACTTCAAGTCTTAGTTTGCTGACCAAGATGTAATAATAGAATTGCTTTTAATATGTTCTTCTGGACTGGTACATGTTTTTTGCTTTTTTCTTTCTTAAGGACATTTAGGTAATTTTAAAAAGTAATATATAATTACATTTGCTGCTTTTGTAACTTTCTATCCTTCTTTCTTTTGTCCATTTGAGAAAAGCCCCAAACCTTACATAATAGGCCAAATTTTAAAATAAAAATATTAAGTCTAAATCCCAGCTATTAAATCACAGTGGGATTCATAAAGTTCCCAAAAGAACACTTTCAATATGTGAGCCTTTTAAAATTCTCACACCTTTTTCACAGGAAAACACCTGAAAGTGGATGACTGTCATGGATCAAAACAGGCAAACTTACTTTAGATGTTCACCAAAAGTAGTAGTTATTCGATAGATGGCAGTTTTTAGTGATGCTCTGAATGCGAATCTTAATGTTTTATAAGAAGTGTCCACAAGGCTTCCCGAAATCCGGGGTGGTTTGCTGGAAGCATGAGGAAGCTTGAAGTACTTGTCAACTGCCTGGACCAAGACAGACAGAAAACACATTAGTTCAGATTCTCAAGGAAGCCAATTTAGTCCCAAGGATTAAGTAGTTTTTATTTTATATATATACATAAAATCTGACATACTGCAAAATATATTTCTTATTGTGAGTTATAGCCAAAAAGGGTTGAAAAACAATGCAGTAGAGGCTCAGCCACTTCAGCAGTTACCAGAGCCCAGCAGAAATCCAGACCTGCCCTCCAAAAAGGAGCTGTGATTCAACAATCTTGAGAATATGAAATGGCAAATGAAAACTTTATCATGAATCACAGCAAAAAACGACCAAAACTTTATTATACTTTACATAAATACAGCTATTTATTAAACTAGTATATCTTCCTTTTGATTCTAAATGATAAAGTGTCTGAGAACAGGAGTAGGTAAGGAGAGAACAAGGGCTCACTGCAAAAAACTGACTCAAATGATAGCTGATAGAATAAGAAATAGATTTAAATTTTATCTCTTAAAGGCCAAAGATACATAATAATTTTAAAGTGATATAAAGAGAAGGGAGAAGTGAAAAGAGAAGTATACATGCATTAATCTATCAAGGCAAGATAACATCTAAAGTAACAATCAAGAAATAACTGCATATTATTTATGGATATAACCACCAAAAACTAAAATTAAAAATAATTAAGATGATTTCTGCCATGTTTTTCATCTCATATGTTATCTGATTTTTTCTTTTATTTTGGCATTCTATTTTTGTTTTAAGAATGCTTCATCCTCTTTCTCATTTCTGAGGATTTTGATGACAGGTAAAAAAAAATTTTTTTTTCTTTGTAGTTTCCTCTAAGTTGCTTTCTTTCCCTTTGCTGCATTTGGTCTCTATCTTCTGCACTGGGGACATTTCTTAGCTATCTGGTGATTTTAGGTTCATGACTGAGTGTGGGGCTGACCAAAAGCTCTGAATGCGTGGTTAGGAATTAATGACAACAGGTTTCACCAGAGGTGATCCTGCTAGACTTTTTGGGGGGTAATCCCAACTCAGTCACTTCAGGTCTTTCTTCTTGGATTGGTCAGCACTCTCAGAGAAAAGTCTTCCAGTGCACTGTCTGAAAGGTCTAGACCCCAGTGTTCTGGATCAAGTGGGGAAGAGAACTAGAGATCGTACCACTCAGTATCCCCCATAGTTGTAGTACAGTACCCACAATTCTGTCTGGACTCACCCAGTCTGGAGACCCAGTGTCTTACCCTCTCTAGAGGATAAACCTCCAGACTTTGAAGTTGGGGAGGTACCGCTATTGAGAGGATCTAGGGCTCTAACTGATTGAAAATCAGCTCTCACCCAAACCTCCTTAATTTGGTGCCTGTCCCTTCACCCTTGGTCCCAAAGGTACCTGGTTCTTTTAACACTGCCAATTTGGGATTTGCCTCTGGGAATTGCTAAGTTACTTAACCCAACCATCTGGTTTTCCAGCTTTGAAAACTTTGTTGCTATTGTCTCCTCTCCTATTTACGGATCTGTCTTTTCAAAAATCTTTTAAGGTAGTTTAGTGGGGTTTTGGGAAAGGAACAAAACTTGATGCATGTTCAGTCTGCCAAAGTAACTTCAAATCCAATCACTTATAACCTCAACCATCATTTATGAGTGTTTCCCAAGACTGTGATATACTTGAGAAAATTTTACAAAGAACAGGAGATGGTATTCAGTGAAATACCTAACCAACATTAAATAACTCTGAATCATAGTGGAAGACTTATTTCCTTTTCAATTTTCTTACAATCCCTCTGATTAACCCTAAGTATTCCAGGAAAAATCATCATCATCATTTACCACCCGGATCTGATGGATCCTTTTAAAAAAACAGTTTTAGTCATTTTACAAAAAAATTTACAGAATAACATAATAATGTAAAACAACTGTAGAGAAGTTTAAATAAGAATATAAACAAAGCAAATTTAAACTTTTACTCCATATTTCCCAGGTTTTGAAGATATATACACCAAAATGGACAATGCCTTTGAATACAACTAGCTTCTCATCAGCCGTTATGCATAAAGCAGTAACAGAGTCTTTTTGTAAATGCTTTCAAATTGAAAATATATTTCTAGGAGGCAGATGTGGCTCAAGTGGCTGGGCTCCCGTTTACCATATGGGAGGTCCTGGGTTTGATTCCCGGGCCTCCTGGTATAGGCAAGCTGGCCAGTGAGCTGACAGCCTGCGTGGTGTGGTGAGGTGGAGCAGCAAGATGACCCAACAACGGGAGACAAGCAGATACAGAAAAACGCACAGTAAATGGACACAGCGAGTAAATGGACTGTGGTGAGAGAAGAAACTTAATGCTTTATGGTCTGGTATCTGTGGACTTCTACCCCAAATAAATACCCTTTATAAAGACCAAAAATAAATAAATAAATAAATAAGTAGGAGAGGCTTTTTCTGGCCTCTATAGCCTCCCTGCCCAAGGCCCTAGGAAGCGACTCTATAACCAATTACTGGGTCTAGTGCCCAGTTTTGAGCAACCAGCAGGACAATCCTAACAATCCAGGTTGAGCCAAAAATCAAAGAGCTGTGGTAACTCACAGCGTCCTGCCACTAAATAAGCAAATATCTTTGTTCTTAGGAAACATACATGGCAGTATGATGTATACAACTTATACTCAAGTGCTCACAAAATGGATTGATATATTGAAGACTAGAAAGAATAATAAGGTAAATGTGGCAAAATGTTAAAACTGACAGATTGGAGTGAGTACCTGGGAGAGGAGGGCAGGGTATGTTGGAGATCTCTGTGTGGGATTTGTAACCGTCCTGTAAGTTTGGAAGTATTTCAAAAGAAGATGTCTGAAATATAGCATCACTATCATCCTGTGGAGAATGGGACGTGCATGGGGAGTAAATGAAACAATTCTGACAATGATCATTGTGGAAGCTGGCTAGAAGGGACATGGGGATTCATTATGTCATTCTACTTTTTCATGTCTTTGAAAATATCTGTGATAAATATATATTTTTAAAATAATCCTGAAAAAAAAAAAAAAAAAATGGACACAGAGAGCACAACAGCGGGGGGGCGGGCCCCAAAAAAAAAAAAAAAAAAAAAAAAATTTAAAAAAAAAAAAAAAAAAAGAAAATATATATTTCTAGTAGGTTCTAGCTTATCACTACTTCTGGTTCTTTATCTGTACTATCAAAATGCATTATTTTTTAAAACTCTGAGAACTCAGAATTATTTTGTTAAAGAGTATAGCCATAATTATAAAACATTTTCATACTTAGGTTTATAAACATGAATTCAAATGATTAACCCAGTGACTTTTTCATTTTGACATCATCTATTTCTTCCCAATCACCTTTGAACTCTTATCTACTTTGTGTACTTACCTACCTTCTGCACTTATCCACTTAGGAACCATATAAAGTAAATTTTGGTGCACAAATATCATAATAGATGAAAGAATACTGTCAGGTATCCTTTTAACAAAACAAGGTGATTCAGGATCTTTTATAAAATATTGTAGGATGAAGTCCTTCCTGTTGAATGACTTACTGGTTGATAAAACCACATATATATTTTCTGTTTCTCCTTAAAAATATATTATTCACTTAATGATACTTAAGTTTGAGAAAATTCATCTAGAATATTATCATCTTAAGATTCAAAGTCTGAAATTTCTCTTAAATGAGTTTCGCTGCCATCATTAGCATCTACAGCTGCAGTGTCCAACATGGTAACCACTAAACTCATGTAGCTACTGAGCACTTGAAATGTGGCAAGTCCTAAGTGAAAAAATATACACCGGATTTCAAAGACTTAGTACCAAAAAAAACACCCAATAATAATTTACTATTGATGATAAAATATATTTTAGCTGTATTGGGTTAAAGAAAATATATTATTTTTTTATTTTTAAATAGAAAAATTAAAGTTACATATGTGGATTTATTATATTTCTATATGTGGATTGCATTACATTTCTTTTGGACAGCACTGGTCTAGAGTGCTGCTATCTGTCTCCTTGCATTCATCTTCCAATTCGTCTAAACTACTAGAAAATTTAAAGAATCAAGATATTGGAAAATTAAAGTCATTAAGATCCTGCTTTCTGTCCAACATCTTAGCAAGGCTGCAGTGGCAGTAACTGCTTTCTGAGCTTCACGGTGCAGCCCAAGGATGACAAAAAGAAGCCAGGAAGTTGGCCAAGAAACTCAAAGACCCAGTGAACAAATCTGGGGGCAAGACCAAAAAGAAGTGGTCCAAAGGCAAAGTTTGGGATAAGCTCAATAACTGAGTCTTGTTTGAGAAAGCTTTATGACAAACACTGTAAAGAAGTTCTCAACTACAAGTTTATAACTTCTGCTGTCATCTCTGAGAGACTGAAGATTCAGTTTCCTGGCCAGGGCAGACCTTCAGGAGCTGCTTAGTAAAGATTTATCAAGCTCATTTCAAAACAGAGAGCTCAAGTACTTTATGCAGAAACACCAAGGGTGGACATGCCCCAGCTGCTGGTGAAGATGCATGAACAGGTCCAACCAACTGTACATTATCAAAGAAAAAAAATATTTAAAAAAAATCACTAAGATCTTATAATGTATCTTAGATTTAAAAAGGTCCAATGGACCTATATGGATACCTACAAAAGAATGAATTTTATTAAGCTTTTTTTTTTTTTTTAATTTATTTATTTTTTATTGTGGGTAAAAATCAAAATTTTCACAATACATACCACTATTTGTAAAATGATATATAAATATATTTTAAGAGGTGCTTAGATTACCTAAAATATTACACGGAACCCCCTGGGATTCCCATGTTGCTCACCTCCCACACCTCCAGCTTTTTAAAAAGTAATTTTCTCTTTGTTCTTTGAAGGAATGCTAAGAAATAAAAATCTTATCAATTCTTACAAAGAGAACTGCTCAAAAAAGAAATGCAATAAATAAATTAGGTTCAACAGACTACTGGTGTTTTAAGGGTTAAATCAAGAGGGAAAGTCTCAGTTTGGAGCTAAAGTGTCTTCAACAACTCTCTAAGCCTTAATAACAAAGGATGACAGGCTTCAAGTTCAAGGACTTCAGCAAACAACAACATCTAGCTAGAAATTAATATTGCTTTTTCTCACCCTAATGTGCCTTTTCCTCAATTCTTTAATCCAAAAGGCCTGAAAACAAAATACTTTTAAAACCTGACCTGCTCTAAACTCATCTGGCAGTAAATCCTGACTTGAACTGACATAAGGCTGTTTACTGTCTTTATCCCACTTACTATATGAATATTCACATATTTCACTAGAAAAAATATACATGTATTTGATTAAGAGGATTCTAGCTCAGATACCAATAAGAATGTTATATAATATATGATATGAATATTACATTATATTTAAAAAGAAAACAAAAATTCTGAAATACATCCCAGGGTTTGAGATGAGGGACTATATACCTGAATTCTATTTACAGCAAGTCAAACTAGTTTTCTGTTTACAATAATGAATAAACTTCCCTTTTAAATAAATTTAAGTTAAAAATGAAGGCTTATTTGTATATAGTCCTATTGTCTACAGGCCCACATCATTTTAGTCCTAAATTGCTCTATGGGAAACAACAACAAACATGAGGATTGACTTCAGCCTGTTTTAGAAAAAAAATTTTTTTAAGAAGTAAAACAATGACTCTCATAGACATAGAAAATGAACAAGTGTTAAAGATTTTATTTAACTCATATTAATGAGGGAACCAGGCAGATGTTACAACTAGTTCAAAGAGTTCATAACACAGACATCTGTAGTTTAGGAATACAGAAATAAATTTGGAAATGGATACAAAATTGACTTCTTCCACAGTGGGAGAAGAACATCAACTGAATCTCTTCTAGACAGAATTTCTTTGCATACCTATGGTCAAGAATTATTTTGCATTGCTATTAGTTATCTATATTTACTGATTTGTAAAAGAGCTTACAGGCTATGAAAGGTGCAGGAACTCTTAGAATCAGACTCAGATCACCTGGAAGAGTGTGCGCTAGATAATGTAGAACTTTACACTGAAGCACAAAATTTCCCCCACCATCCTTACTAAATGCCAGATGGCTAGCCTATTTTTAACTGTGGGTGGTTTAAATACAGAGGCTGGTCAGAAGTAATTTTGTGAAGCAAAGGTTTTGGGCTTGGAGGGAAAATTAAAGGGAATCATTAACACCAGCAGTGGGCAGTGATGAAGTAACAGTTTCCCCGTGTCCAAAGGAGGTATTGATTATTGAATAATTCTGGGTTAATCCTATAGACCTTGAGTTTGATTTTTGAAATCTTGGCATACCAAGTTCCTTTCAGCCTTTTGCTTTTTCAATGTCTAAAATTTACCAGAGTAAAGCTTTTATGTTTTACTTTTGTTAAATAAGTAAATACAATGTTGTAATTTGTTTTTTTGTTAAGTAAATAATGTGTTCTAACTTAAAAAAAAAAATGAATGGCTTAGAATAAGTAAACAGTTCAGATGACATATAAATTATGACTGAAATTATGACTGTTAGTATATGATAAATTTATGGCAAAATTATGATGTTAGTATATAAACAACAAATCTAGGAAATACTGATTTAATATATTCAATGATGTTAGGAGAACTGAAGTCCTTAATCACCTGTGAGATTAAACATTTATTGAACAGTCATTTTATACACTACACATGGTTCTTGCCCCCAAAGACTCATATCACTTAACTGGGATCTCAAATATTACTTAATTATCCCAAGCCATGAAAAGAATGAAATGACACTAGTTCAATACGTCACTGAATAACATGCCCTTCAGAAAAAAAAAAATTCCAAGACCTTACTTTGGCCCCACTGAAAGCCTAAGGAGGGGATGCTATTATGAAAACAGGTGATTTTTACATATTTGTATTTACATGCAGCAGTCAATGTACAAAAGCCAAATAAAGATAAAACTCCAGTTCTCCTCCCTTGAATATTTATCTGCCAGTGTCATTATCATATGTCCACCATGCAGTCTTAAGAGCCCCTGGTTTCAAGGAGACCTAGTTAAACCTAGTTAAAACTCAGGTTTACTCCACTAAAGCCCCAATCCCAAAAAGAAATGTTAAGGATAAGAGCTAGGCTTTCTTAACGGAAATCATAACTATAGAGCAGAGTTCTTCAATCTCAACACTAGTGACATTTTAAACTGGATAATTCTTTGTGGTGGGGGCTTATCCTGTGCATTGTAGGGTGTTTAACAGCATCCCTGGCCTCTACCCATTAGATGCCAGTAGAGCCTCCAAGTTGTGAAAATCAAAAATACATCTAGACATTGCCAACTGCTTCCTGGGGGTTAAAATCACCCATGAGTGGTAGTGATGACAGTAAAAGATAAATTTATTGAGTGAGTTATTGTGTGGCAGGAACTGAGTTTAAACACCTTACAAATCTCATTTAAATAATAAAATAATTTGCTAAAGAAGCCACACATGAAAACTTCTTACTTCATTTTGTATAATTAAACGTTTTATAATCGGATCCCCTATTCACTGCATATTTATACCTGCCAGGCACCGTTCCATACCCTTTATAGACATTATCTCTAACACTCATAATAACCCTGCAAGGTACTATTCCCACTTTATAGATGAAGACACTCAGTCTCAGAGAAGCTAAATAAATTACCCTTGGGTCACTCAGAAAGTAATGGAGTCTGGGCTTGAACTGGACATCTGTCTGACATTGTGTCAACTAGAATGCTTACAGGAACTGAAAGCAATGCTTAATCTGGAATCTTTACTCCTGTACAATATAAGAATTTTGTCACAGAAGTAATAGTGACAACAAAATAATAAGAGCTAACATTTACTAAGTGCTTATTATGGGTCAGGCACCCTGAATACTTTACAGGTATGATCTCATTCTTCACAATCCTATGAGGTAGGTACTATTATCATCATCCCCATTTGCCAGATGCAGAAACCGATTATCATGTTTTATTGGTTCTCCTACACACTTTTTTTTTTGGTTTACATTTTATAATTTCTGAAAGGAAGGTGTATCTTCCAATTAGTGGCATCTAAGACTCAATGAAATATAGTGTCTTTCCCAAAGTTGCACAGCTAGGAAGTAGTAGGAGCTGAGATTCAGACAGGTAAGTACGACTCTAGAGTTCACAAGTTGGACCCTCTATTGTATGTACTACCAGTTTGTCTTAAGGAAGGAGATTAAGAAATGCCTAGTCATCACAGGGGTAAAATTATATGGTAGAGAGCAAGGAATTGGGGGTCTGAAATCCTGGTTTCCAATTCTGATTCAACCAGTAACTGGGTATGATCTTGGAAAAGTCATACCAGTAGGACTTTCTGAGTCTCAATCAAGCAAAATAAGCCCTCTTTTAACCTCAAAGAGTTAATACAGAAGTTAAAGAAAAAGCATTTCTTTTGGAGTACTACACAGATGTTAGGTAAAGCAGCATAGGATTCTAGAGAAACAAAGAACAGACCAGCTTGTAGAAGAACATTGGTCAGGGGGCATATCTGGTCCTCAGGAATGCTCCTTTCCCTGTCCCCAATCTTCCTTCTAATCCCTAAAATCACTTTCTTAGGGAAGCCTTTACTTATCTCACACCCTTCTCTTCTACACCCCCGCAAGACAAGACACCGTTACATGTTTTCTGATCATCCTGCATTTCTGTACATTTTGGCACTTATTTCAATTGTTAATTATTTGTATGATTATTTGTTTTACAATCTGTAAGCTCCTAGAGGGCATGAATTAGGAATGTCTTGTTCTACCCTGTATCCAAGCACATAGTAACTGCTTGATAACTACATATTTACTGGGTGAATGGATCTGTGAAGGAACAGTTTAAAGGTCAATATTGCAAGTAGACAGAATTTGACTTAAAATGTGGACTTTCCTAGGACAGTAATTGTTCTCCAACCACTGATAGAGGAAATAATAACAAAAAATCACCATGAACTTAGTAATGCTTTCAAATAAATTTGTATTTTAATTAACCAAAACAGCATGCAGAAAATTCTGAAGAATAGCTGCAAATATATTAGACACACATTAATTATTGAGATGACAGCAATGTGTGTGGATTCACAAAGCCCTTGTAATAACCATGACCTTCACAGGATGCTTGGCCCACTTGTAGGAACCAATGCTCTAACAAATCCATCACTTTACTCCTCGCCCTCTGAATGGTTTGAAGAATGAAAGCCTCCCGTTTCCTTTCACATTTTCCCTTCAGTGATTCACAGTGAAATGGCTGATGTTATTGATATTGAAAAGTAAAACAAAAGAACAGAATAGTTTCATAGAATTGTTCCTTAGTAACACCCAGAAGCCTGTATTGTAAAACTTGCCTTAAATTTACAGAGACACATAGAACTCACCCTCTTTCCTAAGAACAAGTATCCCTTCTGATCAAAGAACATAAAATCAGAAACATATACAGGGTTTTTATGGGTCATATCATATCTCTGCCTCTCAGCACAAAAAGGCAGTTTGGAATGTTACAATCAACCCATTGCAACAAGATTGTCATTTAGTTCAGGAACCAGAACAGAAGTCTTCACCCACTGAGCCAGCCATGAAGCAATCCAGCAACAATCCAACAAGCATTTAATGAATGCCTGTCATTTGCCAGGTACAATACAAATATAGAGATGGGATAAGGTTCCTGAATATACTCTGACTAGTAGAAGAGACAATAAAAATAAATGGACAAGAAATAAATAAATAAATAAAAAATAAAAAGTAAATGGACAATTAGAATCCAGTGTAATAAAGTGCTAGGATGTGGGTTATAGAGCAGAGTCAGACAAAAGGATAAAGATATGCTCTAGGCAAAGAAGAAAGGAAAAAGCATTATGAATAAAGTTAGAGAAGATTAAGAACATCAGATATAGTTGGGGGGGGGGGGGGCGGAATGAATAGTCCATGGTGGTTACTAGAGCAGAGGATACATGGGAAGAATAGCAGAGGGGCTGGAGTCAGAACATGAAGGATCTCAGTTAAGTGTGCGGGAAAGAGTCCACTGTAATAATCCAGGACAGGAATGTAAGGGCCTAAAGTAAGGCCAAGGCAGAAGGGATGGGCAAAAGTGAATGGATGAAAAAAAAAAAAAAAAAAAGTGAATGGATGAATGGTGGATACAGGATTGATCCCTTGGAGTTCCGCCATATGGGTACATGAGGACAAGGGAGTTAAATGAATCAGTAAGAAAATGGCTGAAAGCAATAGGTGTAAGGTCTAAGCTGGATAGGGAGAGATATATGTAACCAAGAGGGAGTTAAAAGACAACAACATGGGAGGAAAAAAACTGAAAAACACTGATAAAGTCAAAGAAAGTACACAAAAGAAGCAAGGGTATGAGAGGGCTGTTCTTGGACAAGGGATCTATACTGGGATCCACAGACCTATGGCTAAAATTCAGGAGATACTAACTTTAGGATAAAATTACATGTTTATCTTCACTACCTCTAGTTAAAATTTAGCATTTCCTCCAATTATGAATGTAGGCAACAAATCACAGTAGCATTAGCAGCTCCTGTGTCTGTCACCAATAGAAATCATCAGTATTTCCCTATCACATTACTGTTGTTGCAGCTATCATGCTTATCTCCACTTTGAAATGATGATAGTTATGAGACCCACTGCTGGATGTTGTTATTTCATGCATTAACAAAAACGACATATCACTACATCACAAATTTAACATTTAGATAATTATATTTCAATATAATTGATCTCCTTTCTTTTCCTAAGTACTTTATTTTATACATTTAAGAACATTATTCTGATAAAGTTCATGAGCTCCACCACACTGGCTCAGAGGATGGAATCCTGGAGTTTCAAGCTTTGGAGGTAAAATAATTCAGGTGATAATAAGGCCCAGGTGATAGCCATGAGTGAGCAGTGAAATGAAGGAAGTCAAAGGCCATGGTGTGGGGTAGAGTACCCATGTGGTCACTGAATCACTCATTACAATCAATCTGAGGATGTGGGGTAAAAAAAGAAAGGTTGTGGGCAGTTCACAGAATCTGTATGACCAAAAGGCTATGTGATATGGCCTAGGGGAGAGTGGATGACTCAAACAAGAAGGGGTTTTTAAATTCAGAAGCTAAGTACCACGTCACTGACTCTGTTCTTTGTTCCTTTTACCTCTTCCCATCTCAAAAATAGCCTCCATTACAACTCCTCTGTTTCAAAGTATATAGGACCCGACCTATTGATCTATAATACTTTGCTTCCTATCCAAAGGTACGAATGACTATATTCAAATAAACAAACTGCTTTCCTTCTAATATCTAGCTACAATTATGATGGCATAGCTAACAAGAAGTGGGAATTTTGAAGGTGGGGAAGTGAGAATAAAGTAATTTTGGTGCATAGAGTAACTCTAGGGTGGGGTGATTTTTCTAAAATCAATTCAGTGAGCTTCAACCAGCATTATTTTTTAAATGAAATAGAATAGAAAATACTAGAATACATTGCACTTAGTAAAATGTTATGTATTGCTCTAAGTATCTTTTGTTTCTGTAACATACACATGAACACATGTATATTCTGGGTCTAATGTAAAATGTATCTCATACTGCAAATTATGGTTCAAACTTTGGAAAGTCAGGATGTCTCTCTCTGAAGAGAGAACCCTACATGAAGGGAAAAAAAAAAAAAAAAAAAAAAGACGGTAGAAAAGTTCAAAAAGAATATGGGATGTGGATCTGCAGCTTTTTCTGAGGCCTACTACACAGCTAATATCCTGCAGTCAGACTAGGTTCAAGTCCTAGTTCTTCCACCTATAAGTCTTGTGTGTAAGACCTGAGGCAAGTCACCGAACTTTTAAGCCTTCCTTCTCTGTAAAATAGGGCCAAAATAGCTCCATATTGCTTACTTCGTAAGATAGTTATGAAGATCAAATAAAATAATGATATGAAATCACTCTGTAGACTGTAAAGCTTTGTACAAAGGTGAGGAATTGTTTTTATTACTGTTAATGTCATTTTATTTTAAACCACAGTCAGAAAGATAAAGAACAATGTTATAAGCACCAAAGATAGCACCAGATCATGGTTATACTATTGTATGGTTAGGCAAACTTAGTATTAGGAGCTGTGGGGAAATACTAGGAAATTATTTCTTTAGAGAAAGGTAGCTGGGAAAGAGTTGAATAATAAAACGATCTGTGAGGACATACATGTCTCAAGTAACATTGATGAGACAGTGCGTACAAAGAGGACCCAAAGCAAAGGATCACGTGGGTTTTGACAGGTTAAGACTTTCTCTAAATGCCTCTAACACTCAGTGTTTATCTCTCTCATCTGACATGTAACTAATATTATAAGGTGATGTAAAACCCAACATGAAGTTAGGAATGAAAGCCTACTGGAAAGCAGGAAGCATAAGTTTTATTTTTCTCTCTCTCTTTGAGTCTAGAACTAAAAAGACCTGTTAGTTAAAACTAACTGCCCATGGGAAGCGGATGTGGCTTTAGTGATTGCACTCCAGCCTACCACGTGAACCTGGGTTCAGTACCTGGTGCCTCCTGAAGAAGATGAGCAAGACAGCGAGCTAACACGATGGGCAGTCGCGGCGAGCTGACGCAACAAGACGACGCAACGAGATATGAGGAAAACACAGTGAGAGGCACAACAAAGCAGGGAGCAGAGGTGGCTCAGATGATTAGGGGCCTCCCTCCCACACTGGAGGTCCCAAGTTTGGTTCCCAGTGCCTCCTGAAAAGACAACCAGCACACAACAAGCAGGCACAGCAAATGCAAACAACGAGGGGGTGGGGAGAAATAAATAAAAATAAATCTTAAAAAACAACAACAACAACAAAAAACTAACTGCCCAGCCTCATGGTAGGCATCCGTTGGTCTCAGCTCTCTATTATCTTGTGCCTCTGGCCAATAGAGAACTCATTATCTGCATGGTAAGTTAACTACAAGGCACTTTCAGAAGCTACAAATTATGTAAGGATCCAAACTTATATCACTGAACAGAATTCCAATATCCAAAATAATCTAATTAATACCAGATGTATAAACTACAGGTTCAGTATGCTTTCATTTCTGTTGCTATAAAATTATTAGTAGTAAGTAAATTAAAGGTTTTCTCTTCCTATACTCTCTTCTTTAGACTGTAATTTCCTGAGGGTAAGAGTGGTGTCTTTATGTTTATCTCTAATATGTTTTCTTAGTCAATAAATGTAATATATAAGAAACAACCTGGGAAATGGATGTGGCTCAGGCAGTTGAAGGTCCTGGTTTGGTTGCTGGTACTTCTTTAAAAAAAGAAAAAAAAAGCACACAAAGAAAGGCACAGAGAGCAGACAGTGAAAGCAAACAGCGAGGAGGTGGGGTGTGGGTGGGAAATAAATAAATTAAATTTAAAAAAACTTAAAAAACTCCCACTCAATCCACAGGTAGCTTACCTCTTGCAGTGTCAGCAAAGTATTAAGAATAGCTGGTAGTGTAGTCTGGACAACTCCAAATCTATCTTCTGTAAATGATGCTGCTACTAAGTGAGAAAGACCTCAAGGGAAAAAGGGAAAAATACAGACATACAAGTTAAAAGTAAATCAAAATTAGACAAATATATTTGCAACACATCTTTGTAACAAAGGAATAATATTCTGAGTATATAAAGAACTCCTACAAATAAAAGAGGAGATTCAATACAACAGAAAAATGGGCAAAAGATCTGAATTGACACTAAAAAAGGTGCTCAACTGTATTAGTCATAAATAAGAAGACAAGGTCTCTGCTTTACATTCTAGTAGAGAAAGAAAAATTTTTTTTAAAGTATTGTTAATATTGTTTTGGGTACTTATAAGTGCTAGGAAGAAAAATAAAGCATGGTAAGGGAGGAGAGTGACAGTGGTAAGAAGGATACTTTTCATAGAGTGGTCAGTTAAGGCCTCTGAGGAAGTATCATTTAAACACTGAGAAGGCAGTGTCTGTAAGATGAAACAAAACAGTTCTTTAACAATTAAGTTTTCATCTATAACATAAGTTGTCAGTTAAAAAGAATTGATTCATTACCTTTTTTTTTGAAATAGACAAAGTTATGGAAGAATTCCAGGCTCAATTTCTCTGCTTATGTACAAGGAAAATTCCTACCCAAATTAAATATTAAGAAAAGTGATTTGTATAAAATAAAGATATAAAAAGTATCTGAAAATTCAAAGATTGACATCAAAGTCCAGAACTGACCTTTGGTGGATAATACTTCAATATTTAACTAATAATTAACACCAGAGCTATAGTTCACGGAGATTGCTTACCTTCTAATGCCCAAATGTGCATTTGGGCATCTGAAAAAACAGCCTGAATGGAGGCCTCTGGATGCTATAAATAAGACAAAAACATTTAAGTTTCCCTAAGCAAAAACGCTGTTATTTTTTTTGTTTAATCAACTATGTAGACAAAAAATTCAGCTACCTCTCAAGAATTAAAATCTGAAATAAATTCTTATACAATATGATTAACATAGAGATCATTCAAGAGAATGGCTACAAAAGCTCTTTTCCTAAAACAAAAGAACCTCTCAACTACCTACTCTCAACCCCATTCCAAAGAAAAGCCACCTCAACCTTCTTTAATCAAGTTTGAATAGCACAGAGCAAGAATTGGCCCATTTATGTATATCCATACAATAGAATATTATTTAGCCATAAAAAGGAATGAAGTGGGGGGCAGATGTGGCTCAAATGGTTGGGCGTCCGTCTCCCACATGGAGGGACCTGCGTTTGATCCCCGGGACCTCCTGGTAAAATAAAGAAAAATATAGAAGGTGCGCAGGCCGCCAGGCCCCACGCGTGGGCACACCACAAGGCCCCGTGTGCGGGTGTGCCAGGCCCCGCCGAGCCACACAGCAAGATGACGTAACAGGAGAGTGACATAAGGGAAAGCCAAGATGAGACGCACTGAAAAACCAGGAACTGAGGTGGCGCAGGTGGCAGAACACCTCTCTCCCACTTCAGAGGTTCCCAGGATCGAATCCCGGTGAAGAGAGGAGGAGAAGGATGAGAAGAGAGGGCAGGAAATGGACATGGAGAGTTGCCCAACGAATGGACACAAAACAGGGAAAACCAGGGGTGAGGGGGTGGGGGTGGTGCGTGAAAATGGATAAAAGTAAGTAAATAAATAAATCTTAAAAAAAAAAAAAAAAGGAATGAAGTACTGATACATGCTACAACATGGATGAACTTGGAGAACATTATGCTAAGTGAAAGAAGCCAGTCACAAAAGACCACATACTATAGATTCCCTTATATGAAAGTTCAGAATAAGGAAATCTAGAGACAGAAAGTAGTTCAGTGGTTGCTTGGGGTGGTGGTGGAGGGGGACAGGTACAGAGGAGGGGTTTGGAAGAATACAGTAATAGGGAAGGATGAAACCAAAAGGACATGGGGTTTCTTCTTGAAGGTGATGAATATGTTCTCAAATTTACTATGGCAATGGCTGCAAGTATCTGTGAATATACTAAAAACCACAGAATTGTATACTTTATATGTGTGAATTGTATGGAATGTGAATTATATCTCAATAAAGCTGTTAAAAAAGAAAAAATTGGCCCATTTAAACAAATGCTGGCTTTAGTATATGTCCAATGAAGCCTACTGACTACAACAGTATGTTATATTTCTCAACATCAAATAGCAGTGGCTAGGGAAGCGGCTGTGGCTCAATTGGTTGGGCTCCCGTTTACCATATGGGAGGCCCCGGGTTCAATTTCCAGGGCCTCCTGGTGAAGGCAAGCCGGCCCGCATGGCACGGTGAGCTGACACAGCAAGATGACCCAACAGAGGGAGACAAGCAGACACAGAAAAATGCACAGCAAATGGACACAATGAGCACAAGCAGCAAGGGAGGGATAAATAAAAAAAAAAAAAAAAAAAAAAATAGCACTGGCTAGAACTCCTTATCATATAACAGTTCTACTTGCAAAATTAGACTCAAAAGTAGCTGTTCAAGTAGCTGTTCAAGGGAGCACATGTAACTCAAGTGGTTGAGCGCCTGCTTTCCACGTATGAGGTCTCAGGTTGGATCCCCAGTACTTCCAACAACAACAAAAAAGTAGCTGTTCATTTCCAAGGGAAAAAGAAACCTTGTTCAGGGTCTACTCTGCCACTTACTAGTTATGTGCCCTTAGGCTAGCCACTTGATCCCTCTGAGCCTCAGGTTTCCTCATGTATAAAATTAAGACAAAAAGACCTATCTCACAGGATTGCTGTTAGAATTAGATGAGGGAATTTAATTGAAAAGAGTATGGCATACATAAGACACTGAAGGGTGAATTCTCTTCCCATCCTTCTGAAACAAAGCACTGAAGTAAACCTTTAGACAATCCCTCTTCCACTATAGAAATGTTATGGTTTTTCCAAAGCTCCAATGGATAGCCCAAAGGAGATTATTTTTTTGGTAAAGGTAATTACTAGCTGGGTGGATCTTCCCTTCCACCAAAGGGAAAAAACAGTTTCAAGAACTGGAAATGATTGTTGGCTAACTATATCTATATTTCTAAATATACAGCTCCTATTTCCCCAAGACTATATTTCTATCAGATCTTTTCCCCAGCAGAGTATGATTCCCAAGGGGTAAAAATGAACAATATATGCCAATGCAAACTTTCACTTGAAAACATTAGAGTGAGTGCAATATTAGCTAATACTGAGATATCTAGGGAAAAGAGAGAATCTTCACTAAAAAAACAAAACTAAAAATTATTTCCCCTACATACGGGCAAATGTTTCACTCCCAAAAGGATTAATTAGCACACAATAGCTGTAGCCAGTAAAAAGAGGAATGAATCTTTAGCCTCTACAACTGAGATTTACTCTTCTGTAGTAGCCAGAGCAGATGACAGGTAAGCTGGAAAGTCATTTAGTTTGGGGCCTGAATTACAATTTTTTATCCATCACAAGTTTAACATTTGCACTTTAACCCAGTCATCTCTCTTAACACCAAATTGGCCACAAAGATGTTAGCAGAATAATGAGCCATGAAGCATCAGAAAATAGCCATGGATTTGCTTGCTTTGTGAAGATACAAAGGAAAGGAAGGAGAATGTTGCATGTCAGCACAAAGCTGTCTGCAGCCAAGAGACTCAAGAGGCCACCTACAGAGTCAAGCCTCGGGAAGTCACCGGGGTGAGATGAGGGTCTAGGGCAGCTACTGTTAAAATGGAGTTTTAGAAGCACTATGCAAAGCTGTGAAGCTTGCTAGGATTAAGCCATAAAATATTTAGAAGGCAGATCCTATCTACAACTTCATTACTTATTTCATTTCCTCTTCCCCATTCCCAATGCTATAACTATATATTCTTACCTTACTGAAAAAATACATTATCAGCACCCGTTTTGACAAGAAATTCTTTATCTGAGTTGGAAAAAAGAAAGGGTTAATACATTTACAGTTTTCAAATCTATTCAAGCATATTAGATATTTCCAGTTCTTCTTAATAGTAGAACTTGAATAAAAAAGTGAAATACCTTACATCTTGCAGAGAAAGAACAATCACATTCAGAATAAACTACTTAAGTAAATACCTTTGTACTATAAACTGATGACCAACGTGGGCCATCTAACTTAAATTGCATGCCCATGTATACACTCTAACCCCCAAATTAGAACACTGTCATAAAAAAAAGAATTCTAAATGATTCTGGTGATATTTTCTAAGATCATATTCTTCTCAATTCTCTACACGTCTTGTCCTTTAACGTCTTAATACAAACAACAACAAAAACACGCTTTCCCTATCCAAAAATAAAAATAAAAAAAATCTTAAGACATGAAGTGGTTTCTACTAGTTGACATTTACAGGGAAAAAATTCTTAGTATCAAGTTGAAAACTACACATCCCAACTGACTTTATTTATTTATTTTTTTAAGATTTTATTTATTTATTCATTTATCCCCCCCTTGCTGCTTGTGCTCTCTGGGTCAGCTAACCACCCCGTGCGGGCGGGCTTGCCTTCACCAGGAGGCCCTGGGAACCGAACCCGGGGCCTCCCATATGGTAAACGGGAGCCCTACTGATTGAGCCACAGCCGCTTCCCCCCAACTGACTTTAAAGTGAATTTGCTCCTACCATATTTTTACCTAAAAACTACATGACTAGCCAGAGGGAGGTAGCAGGTAGAACTTTCCTAGTTGCAAAAAAAGTGACAGGGTAGTAATTATGGCACATAGAGTCATATGGGATCCTGAAATTTGTAGTAAAATGTTTTCAGTTTTTCCTACTCTATTAATCAATCATTCCATCAGTGAACATGTTATTTCTGCCATCTTAAAAAATAAATCTCTTCCCTGATTTTTATCCCCCAGCTATTACCCCATCTCTCAGTCTGCTGAAAGATCTGGCTTTTCTTACAGTTCCCAATTCCTCTCCCAATCTTTTCTGAACTCATTACAATCAGGCTTTTGTCCCTACTACTCTACTCAATAGTTCTTGTCAAGGATTCAATGACCTCCGCATTGCTAATGCCAATAGTTTGTTTGTTCTTAGTTCACATCTCACGCTACCTCTCAGCAACATCTGGCACTCTCTCCCCCTCCTTGAAAGACTTTCTCTCCTTGGTTCTCCTCTCACTTCCATAACCACACCTCAGTCTTCTTTGCTGATCTTCCTCTCTCCAAGACTACTAATTAATGGAAGGCCCCATCCTCAGATCTCCTTTCTTCTGTATCTACATTCCCCAAGAGTTTTCATCCAGTCTCATGGCTTTAAATAACGTCTATGCTCTGATGAATTCCAAATTGACATTTCTAGTCCAGAACTTTCTGCTACACTCCAGATATATGTCCAATTTCTTACTCAGTATTTTCACTTGATTGTCTATAGGTATCTCAAAATTGACATGTCCAAAATCAAACTTCTGATTTCCTTATCATGTCTCTATCAAGTCTCCTCCAGAATCAGTAAATTGCTTCTATATTATTGTAGATCCTCAGGCCCAAAACCTTAGAGTCAACATTGACTTTCTCACATACCATCAGCAAATCCTGTTACCTCTACTTTCAAAATATATCCAGACCCGATGGTGATGGTAGCATAACATTGTGAATGTAATTTACACTGCTGAACTATATATCTGAATATAGTTAAAGGGCTAAATTTTAGGTTGTATATATGTTACTATAATAAAAAAAAAAAAAAAAAAAAAAAAAAAAAAACTTCCAACCCAGGGGGAAAAAAAAAAAAAAAGATAATTGACAATTGACACAACCGAAAAACTTGGAATATGGACTGCATCCTTTATGCCAATGTTAAATTTCTTGAACTTAATAGATGTATATAAGGTGGTTACATAGTGAGTGTCCTTGTTCTCAGGAAACGTACCTGGAAGTGTTAAGTGTTAGAGGAGCATGAGGTATACAACTTACTCTTAAATGTTTAGAGAATATAGATAGATAGATGGCTGGATGGATGGAAGGAATGAATATGATAAATGTCACAAAATGCTAAAAGTTGTTAAATCTGGGTATGTGGGTGAGGGGGTATATTGGAGTTCTATGTATTGCTTTTATATTATTTTTGCAACTTTCCTATAATATTGAAGTTATTTCAAAATAAAAATTAAAAAAACAAAACAAAACATACACATGTAGACAAACTTTCTGTCGTAGCAACATGGAAACACACACACACACACACACACACACACACACAAAGACCCTGATCACTTCTCACTACCTCTACCACTACCATTCTGGTCAAAGATAGATTATTCCAGGAAACAGAGGTGGCTCAAGCGATTGAGCTCCCACCTACAACATGGGAGGCCCGGGTTCGATTCCCGGTGCAACAGGCAGGTGTGGCGAGATGACGCAATAAGGAGACACAAAAGAGGAAAAACAATGAACGAGCGACACAACAAGGCAGGGAGCTGAGGTGGCTCAAGTGATTGAGCACCTGTCATCCACATGGGAGGTCCCAGGTTTGGTTCCCGGTGCCTCCTAAAGAGAAGATGAGCAGACCCAGAGAGCACACAACGAATAGACACAGAGAGCAGACAGTGAGCACAAACAATGGGGGGATGGGGAATAAATAAATAAAAATTTTAAAAAAGATAGTTTATTCCAACAGCTCATCCCTACCCTCTGCTTTCATTCCTGCCTTCCTAGAGTCTATTCTCAACACAGCAGCCACAACACTTTCAAAACCTAAGTTATATCACTCTTGTGAGCAAAACCATCCAGTGGATTTCCATCTCACTCAGAGAGAAAGCCAATGTCTTCACAACAGCTAACAGGCGTGATGTGCTCAGGAGTGCCTGCTACCTCTCTGTCCTCATCACCTACCTCCCACCCTCCCCTCACTCACTCTGCTTCAGCCACACTGAGTCCGCATTGTTCATCACATATTCCAAGCACTCTCCCACATATTCCAAGCACTGCCCCTGCATTTTGCTGTTCCCTGCCCACCCACCCCCAAAAGTCTTTGATTAAGGGTTGCCTTATCCATGAGATGTCCCCTGATCACTATACATAAAATGGCATTTCCTCCCCTTTGTACTGTTTTCCTTATCTGCTTCATTTTTCTACAAAGCACTTAAGAAAATATCTAATTTCTTCCCTTTTAAGGCATATATTTTTCATATTTAAACATCACAAAATTAGGATGCATCTTACAGTTGACAGCATGTCATAGATTAATTAGCAACTTTTTAAATAGTACATTAAAAAAAAGTTTTATAATTAATGAAGTTTTACATTCAAAGGAATATAGTATAACACATTTTGCTTGCTTTTTTCTTTCCCCGCACTAGTATAGAAACATAATATATACAAAGACTTAGTTCTGTTTGCTGCTGTTTTCCCAATTCCTAAAACCATATCCCACATGTATAGAGAACTCAAAAAATATTTCTTAAATGAAAGAATCAGATTAAAGTCTGTATTAGATTAAGCTCTGTGAAACTGCCATTTGTATAGCGCAATACCAGTCAAATATTGACAGTTTCATGTGAGCCAATTTAATATGTGAAGTGTTAAAAAATAAACAAACAAAAAACCTATTTATCCCTGATTGCTTACTCATTAAGATCCTTAATGGTCTCAATGTTATGTACAAATATAACTTCTATAACCATATCTTCCTACCTGTTCACGTTTATTCTGAATCCATGAATAGATCACACTGGGCTGTCCCACAGTCTTAACCTCAGCACTAAAAGAGGTAAATGAAGAAGGACTAGAAAATTCAGTCATTTGCTGATCTATAAAAGAAACCAACAAGATGAGATCTTTAGCCGTCTGATCCTCTGCAACTGGGACATTTCAAATTTTAGAAAACAAACAGTCCTCACCAGATGCAGAAGTCCATAATTTTGGCCCTCGTTTTCTTAGCTGAGGACTTTGAGGTGACCCATAGCAGGTATTTACATCAAAAATTCCAGCCATTCGATTCACTACACCAGAACCAAAGGGGGTTCCAAGGGGACTTGCAGCATCAGGTGTACATAATTTTGAAGAAAACAGAGATGTTTTAACTAATGGTGGCACAGAAGGTCGAGTCATCTGGCTAGATTTTGTTGTATGAAAAGCAGTTTCTTCTGGAAAAGAAAAGACCCAGTGCTGAAGAGGCAACCTAATCTAAGCAGGTCATCATGGAGGTTCGCAAACTATATACCTCTCAATTTTTTTTTTTTCTTAATAATATTTACTCAAGGTTCTATAGATTGTTTCCATTTGGGTTTACATTCTCAAAATACAGATTTTTATCCCTGTAATTCAATGACCACTCATATTCAGATTTAAGAGTTGATAAAAATCAATGAGTTCTAAACATCTTTTTCTGTCAGACTATGTAGCTTATCTTGTTTTTTCCCCCTCCATGAATTTATTCATGCTCAAAGTAAGTTTCTCTAATTCTGGTTGGTTTTGAATAAACCATCAACTTATATTTTATTTTTAAATGGCAACAACCTTAATTATTGCACTAGAATCTGGCCAGCTTTACTACATGTTCCTACCGTAACTATTACTTGGTTAAACATACCAAACCTATATTGTACAAACACAGAAAGTGTTAACCTTATAATCCCATTTTACCCAAAATACTTCCAAATCCACAAAAGTCACACCAAAGACTAATTTGCCCAGGAGTTCTATAAATCTGACTCTATAAAACTGATCAATAGTTTCTTTAAAGCTTATCTTATTACTATTTATCAATTCAGCTTAAGAGTCTGTTGCACAAAAACGAAGGAACAATTTTCCTGCCACTCCAGCACAAGACACAAAGAAAAATAAATTTAGTATTCTATCTTCTTAATAAAACTGCCATATTTAAGAACCACATTTTAATAACATGACTTTTTAAGGTTTAGTGGAAATTAGAAATTGTTGAAGAATCAATTTAAAAATTTAGATTGTGTTTGTTATTTTAATTTTGTAATTATTCCTCAAAATAAGAGACAGTTTTAGCTGACTGATGTGATATTATAACAACTTAAAATAATGAATGCTTCTTATTTGGTCAGATCCATGATCTACCCAATCCAGGAATAGTGCTTATTTGATGTTATTGGCCTATTCAAAATTCTTCAAAGGCTCCATGCAATCCCCTACAGGATAAAATCTAAACTTCTTTTTATTGCATACAATATCTCCTTTCATTATCAAATATCTTCTTTCCTGTTCAAACTCCTCTTTTCACATTCTCTTACACTTTATATTCCAGTAATACTTAACTACTAGCTATTTCAGAGAACAAAGTAAGTTTTTTCACTCTTCTGTACCTCTAATCATATTTTTCTTGCTAAGGATATTACCCCCCATCCCATGCACACTTCCACTCCACTTTCCCTTAGGTCTTACCTCATTTGTTACCACCCATAAAGCCTTTCCTAGAGGTCTTCCATCAACAAATATTAAACACCTATGGTTCCCTACTCTCAGGTAGCTTGTACAACAGTGGGGAAGATAAAATGAACAAGCAATCACAAACATGAAAGATGTTTATGAAAGAACAGACTGCTGTGGGAGAGATAAGGGAGATCCAAATAGCTGAGGAAATCAGGAAGATTCCTCCTTCTTCTGTTTCTACTTAAAAGAATTCCTTTTAGCACGTATATTGTTTTGTCATTATTTGCATGCCTCCAACTAAAACGTCAATTCCAAAAGTATTTTTTCATCTTTGATTCCCCAGCATCTAGCATATTGCTGACATTCAGTATTTGTTAAATAAATGAATGTTAATCTGAAAGTTGGTAACATATGAAAAAGCCTAGAATCTTTTAAAGTCTGACAATAATAAACATGTTTAAATGATTTTTCATTTGCAATCTATTTATGTTTTTTGGTCTATAACCACTGTAGAATAATGACTTCAAAACACAGATATATGTATTTTCTTTGGCCCATATAGTGATTTTTAAATATCAGAATTAGCTGCCAACCTTAAAAACTAGAAGATTTCATCTAAATGCTTATTTTAGAATCCAGGCTACTCTTAAAAAAAAAAAAAAAAAAAGGCCAGGCTTCCAGTTGACCAAGATGGCAGCATAAGATACACCAGCAGAGTGTTGTTTACCCACAAAATCTTTTAACAACTTGCAAAAATTGGCAAAACAATCTTCCTCAGAACTCCAGAAAAGAGTTAAAAGGTTGCAGTAACTACTGAATCAAGAAAAAGCTTTCGAAAAGGGTAGGAGAAGGTCATGGTGCCCTTGATAGCTCCTCCCAAATCCCTTCCTGCAGGTATGGAACCAGACTGCACTTCCATTGTGGATCCTGGCCTTGTTTGGAGTAAGCAGAGTAACCCCTAAGCACATACTGCACTGCCTGTATGTTGGTGCCAATGTATCAGGGACACTCTGAAAGATGGAACCAGGAAACTCCTCATGGGCTCACCCAGCCAGAACTTGCCCTGCAGGTAGATGGAGCTAGCAGACAACTAAAGCAATGTAACAAACAATTAAGTTGAAGTGGTCTGGGACAAAGGATTACCTGCTTTAAATTATACAATAGAGCACCCAGGAAGGGGAGAAATCTATATCATATGGAGTAAAGGAGCATTCAAATTCCTCTAAACTGGGGCTCCTAAGGCCACCAGCAATCACTAGGTCAGACAAGGAATGGGATGGAAAAAGACAGAGGATCTTGTACTTCACATTTGCCTCCTTGGGCTGAACTTCTTAATAGTAGGGCTAAACTCTGAAGGAGACCACCAGACAATACAAAGCCAATTTGCAAAGAATGTAAAAGGCGTTTTTTACATTGGTTTGTTTGTTTTTGTTAGCTCCAGCCACTCAAGGAAATCTCTGTCATATAACACTAGTGGATTCAAACTTAAGGAACAGACAGCTCAGAGCCTAAAGCACAGAGTTAACTCTTTAAAATATTAAATGTACAGTGTACAATAAAAGATTACAGGACAAAGAAACAGAAAATGATGAGGCATCCAAAGGAACAAGATAAAAATCCAGACACCATCAATGAAGAAAACCAGACTATGGTGATACGGGACAAAGGCTTTTAAAAAGATGATCCTAAATATGCTCAAGGAGATAAAGGAAAACACAGAAAATGAATTAAAGGTTATCAGGAAAACAATGAATGAACAATATGAGAATCTCAATAAAGAGATAGAAATTGTTAAAAAGAACCAAACTGAACTACTGGAGTTGAAGACCACAGTAACTAAAATGTAAAATGCCCTAGAGGCGGGAAGCGGCTGTGGCTCAAGTGGCTGGGCTCCTGTTTACCATATGGGAGGTCCCAGGTTCGATTCCCCGGCCTCCTGGTGACGGCAAGCTGGCCTGCATGGTGCAGTGAGCTGACCCAACAAAGGGAGACAAAAAGACACAGAGTAATGCACAGCAAATGGACACCACGAGCACAAGCAGCAAGGGGGGGATAAATAAATAAATAATAAATCTTAAAAAAAAAAAAAAGAAAATTCCCTAGAGGCTTTCAACAGCAGATTGGAACTGGCAGAAAAACAATTAGTGAACTTGAAGATAAAATGATTGAAATGATTCAGGCAGAGGAGAAAAAAGAAAAAAAGAATGAAAAACAGTGAACAGAGCCTAAGAGACCTCTGGGATATCATCAAATATATCAATCTACACATTACAGGATTCCCAGAAGGAGAAGAAAGGGGCAAAAGAAATATTTTTAAAAAATAATGGGTGGTTTCTTGGACTTCACACCCAAAGCACGTGCAACAAAAGAAAAAGTAGATAAATGGGACCTCCTCAAAATTAAACACTTTTGCTCCTCACAGGACTTTGTCAGAAGGGTGAAAAGGCAGCCAACTCAATGGGAAAAAATATTTCGAAATCACATATCTGATAAGGGTTTAATATCCAGGATATATAAAGAGATGTTACAGCTCAACAATAAAAAGACAAATGACCCAATTAAAAAATGGGCCAAAGACTTGAATAGACATTTCTCCGAAGAAGAAATACAAATGGCAAAAAAACACATGAAGAAATGTTCAACATCACTCATGATTAGGGAAATGCAAATCAAAACTACAATGAGATACCATTTCACACCTATCAGAATGGCCACTATTAAAAAGACAGAGAACTACAAGTGTTGGAGAGGATGTGGAGAGACAGGAACACTTCTTCACTGTTGGTGGGAATGCAGGATGGTACAACCACTATGGAGGACTGTTTGGCAGTTCCTAAAGAAGTTGAATATAGACTTGCCATGTGACCCTGCAATACCACTACTGGGTATATACCCAGAAGAACTGAGAGCAGTGACACGAACAGACATCTGCACACCAATGTTCATAGCCACATTATTCATCATTGCCAAAAGTTGGAAACAACCCAGGTGTCCATCAACAGATGAATGGATAAACAAACTGTGGTCTATTCACACGATGGAATATTATGCAGCTGTAAGAAGAAATGAAGTCATAAAGCATATGGCAACATGGATGAATCTGGAGGACATTATGTTGAGTGAAGCAAGTCAGACACAAAAGGACAAATACTGTATGAATGCATTACTATGAACCAAATACATTGTATAATATATTGTTTGATTCACACACACAAAAAAAACAAAACAAAAAAATTTACATGTATCCATTACATTTGAGAAATGTATATATTTATTCATCTGTGTTTACTTTTTAGTTTTTTATTGCTTATGTTTTCAATTATTAAATGTACAAAATAAAGTTAAAAAAAAAAAAAATGGCAGAAAACTTCCCAACTTAAGAAGACATGGCTATGCATATTCAAGAAGCCTACCAAAACCCTAACAGTATTAACTCAAAGAGAACCACACCCAGGCACATAGTATGCAAACTGTCTAATAACAAGGACAAGGAGAGCTCTGAAAGTTAAAGAGAAAGAAACATGTTACATACAAGAGTATCCTAATAATACTAAGCGCTGATTTCTCATCAGAAACTATGGACTCCTTCAAGAAGGCAGTGGGATGAAGTATTTAAAGTGCTGAAAGAAAACAATAGCCAACCAAGAATTTTATATCTGTTGGCTTTCAAAAATGAGGGCAAGATGAAAATATTCCCAGATAAACAAAAGCTGAAGGAGTGCATTACTACTAGACCTGCCCTATAAGCAATGTTAAAGGGAGTATTTAGACTGAAAGGAAAGGACTCTAGACAGTGGATTGTTAAGGATAACCATATGGATAATCATAAATACCAGTAACTACTGTATTGTATTTGTTGGTATTTAACGCCACTTTTTACTTCTTACAGGTTCTAAAATGCAAATATAGAAGAAGTAATGATAAAGCTATAGAATTGGTCACAAAAGGTATAAAGATATAATCTGTAACAAGTACAACAAAAAGGTGAGGAGATGGAGGAGTATAGGAACAGTGTATGCGAATGCTACCGAAGTTCAATTGGTATTAAATCAACCATGATTGTTATAGATTTAGGATGTTAAATTTAAGCCCCATGGTAACCATAGAGAAAATATATGAAATATACATACAGGGAAAAAAGAAAAAGAGAATTCAAAATGATACAATACAAAAAAAAAACAAATAAATATGAAAATAGGCATTAATAGAAGAACTGAAGGGCAAAAAAGAAATAGGACTTACAAAGATCAAATAGCAAAATGGCAGAAGAAGGTCCTGCATTATCAGTAGTTATGTTAAATATAAATATTTAACTCTTCAGTCAAAAGGTGGAGGTTGGCAGATTGAATTAAAAAGGCATGACCCAACCAGATACTATGAACAATAGTCTCACTTAAAGTCAAAGACACAAATAGATTGAAAGTGAAAGGATAGGAAAAAAAAAAAACCTATACAAAAACAAAAAACTATACAAAGAGTAACCAAAAGAGAACTGGGGATAGCAATATCAATATCAGATAAAATAAATTTAAAGTCAAACACTGTAACAACAGACAAAGAAGTCCACTATATACTGATGGAGGGGTATCTGTACCTGTCTTGGTTTGTCTTTTGTGGACCCCAGAAAATTATGTTTTTAACCTAACCCATTCCTGTGCCTGTAAACACAGTGTAGATGGGGCCTTTTGATTAAGTTCAGTTAAGGGACCTTTAATTTAATCACTGAAAATTAAAAATTAATTTAATAATTGAAAATTAAATTATTTCAGGATTTTGATTGGATGTCACTGAGGCATACCTAGGTTAGGTCGCTGCCCTCTTGCTGGGTGGTATATAACAAATTTTATGAAGCCAACATCACCCCGATACCAAAGCCAGATAAAGAAACTACAAGAAAAGAAAATTACAGACCAATATCTCTAGTGAACATAGATGCAAAAATTCTCAACAAAACAACTTGCCAATCAAAGTCGACACCATATTAAAAGAATTACATACCATGACCAAGTGGGATTTATTCCTGGTATGCAAAGATGGCTCAAAACAAGAAAATCAATTAATGTAAAACATTAACAAATTGAGGGGAAATAACACATGATCATCTCGATCAATATAGAAAAGGCATCCAACAAAATCCAGCATTCTTTCTTAATAGAAACACTTCGAAAGAGAGGAATAGAAGGAAAGTTCCTCAATATCATAAAGGGCATATATGAAAAATCCATAGCCAACACTGTACTCCATGGTGAGAGGTTGAAGGCTTTCCCTCTAAGATCAGGAACAAGACAGAATTTGGAGGATCAATTTATCAGAAAGTATGTGAAGCTCCTGACACTTCAGTAAACCTTGCTTGGACAGACATCAGGTACCAACTGCACTTGTTTTGGCATTGCAGCTAAATATCAGTTAGATCCCACTACTCCCATTTCTGCAAAAGCCAACAACTCTAGTTTAATTGGACTGGGCTACACTCAAACTCTGAGGCCTGGTGTGAAGCTTATGTGGTCTGCTCTGGTAGAGGGGAAGAGCATCAATGCTGGAGGCCACAAACTTGGGCTTGCCCTGGAGTTGGAGGCTTAATCCAGCTGAAGAAACCCCTGGGAATGGACATCAGAATATTTGGCCTTAATATATTTCCATTGTGACCAGCAGGCTTCCCAACCCCGGCCCAAGAATGTGATCAAAACAAAGGATGATCTAAGCAAGAACTGTATTTTAAATATTTAGACAGTTATTTGTTAGCTGGTTTCTAGTTGAATTGGTTATCTAGTTACCGATGCTGCAGTCGTGCAGTCACCTATACATTATTTAAATGTATTTAACTGTTAAATGCGCTACCCACCAATAATGAAAGACCTTTACGAAAATTGTACAATTGTGTGCATGTTTATTTTATGTTCCTTTTAACATTTGATATGATACTGCCATTGAATGAGATAGATCGGTGGATGCTTTAAGATGAAGTTAAAAAATTTTTGTTAAATTCAATCATCATTAGAAATGCTTTGGTATCTCAGTACACTATAACTTATGAATAAAACAAGTATACATAATTATGACTCCAAGTATTTGCAGAGTTAAAAACTTTTCAGCTAGGGTCAAATCTCCTTGGAATTTAGCTACTACTTTACTTTTTTTGGTGAGCATTTTGCTCTTTACTACATGCTTTATAAAGTCCTCTGTGTCCCTAGAGTAATTCCATAAACTTTTAGACGACAATAAAATAAGAGGATATATGCCTGCAAAAAAACAAAAGCATAGGACTGTGTAACACAGTGAACACCAGTATAAACAATGGAATACAGTTAATAGTACAATTATAATAATATTGCTTCATCAATTGTAACAAAGGTAGTACACTAATGCAAAGTGTTAATAACAGGGAAAACATGAGAGGGGGGTATATGGGAACTCTATTTTCTGTATGATTTCTCTGTAAACTCACAACTTCTCTTTAAAAAAAAAAGACCAGAAGTTCAGATACTGGATATGAGAACTCACAGCTTCCCTCTTCAGATGAAGCCTATATGCTCTTCAGTTTACCAAAGTCTTCATCCAACCTGTTTTACTCATTTTCATTAAATGCCTAGCTCCAAAAAGCATTTGAGCATTAAACCCTTTTAACAGTCTTACAGTCAGACATCCTCTACATAAGGGATATGATGAAATGGCATAGGTTCCTCTACCTGTACGTCTTCCACTCAGCCTCCATCTTTCAAATTGAAGGAGAACTAACATCATATTAGACTATCTTAAAAAAATAAGTGGAATGACCCCATCCCTAAATCACTCAGTCACTTCAGTTGTCATTTTCTGGACACTGTACAGCAACGTTTTGTCTCTGGACAAAACACCCAGTATTATGTACAAAGATTCACCTGGCTTTATATACCAAAGTAAGCTGAAGCCTTCTATTTGATGACCAATATTAGTCAGTCTTTTTAACACCAACATCACAATGGACTTAATTTTTTCCAATCTACAATGACTCCCCAGTCTTTTTCTGGCACAATATATTCTGTAAGTTGGATTAATTTTCCTAAATATACATACCTCACACTCATATGCATATCCTTATATTAACTACTGCTATCTTTTGCAGGAAAAAAATGCGAATGCTTTTCCCTTTCTTAGTACCTGTACAGTTGGATTTCTTAGGTTCCACTGGATATGATGAAGATATCACTCTCCCATTTGTAGCAGCAGCTTCTTGGCAAAGAATCAGTTTCTGAGTCATATCATTTAAAAGATTCAAACACTCCCTTGAAATGGCTATCCAATTGTGGGGATGTCCACCTAATAGGTCCAAATACAAACTTTTAAAATATAGACAAACTGATATTCTACTTTCAAAGTGGGGAGAAAAATCAACAAGAAGTGCTACACTACACTTTGAATTCAAAGGGTGGAGTGTAGCAGTTTGGCAGTTTGATATAGTTATGAATTCCAAAAATAAATATTGGATTATGCTTACAAACTGGTCTGTTCATCTGGGCATGATTAAGTTATGATTAGGGCTTTATTGGGCCACACCAGTAAGGCATTAAGCTCCACCCCTTGATGGGTGGGGAATCAAAGATAAAAGACATGGCAAAGCACAGGGTTGGAGTTTTTTTTTGAGTTGGAGTTCTGATGGGGCCCAAGGAAGCAAGCACACAGAGGAGCTTGGTCAGGAGGAAAGAGAGAAGGCCCCGGGAAAAGAGATGAGCCATTTGCCTGATAGTCTACAGCTGGCCTTGTGGGGAGAACAAGCAGCTGAACCTCAAGAGAATCAAGCCCCAGGAAGAGAGGAACCCAGGAAGCCAGAACCCTCATAGTTTGGTGAGGGAAGTAACTTATGCTTTATGGCCTGGTAACTGTAAGCTTCTACCCCAAATAAATACCCTTTATAAAACCCAACCGATTATTGGTACTTTGTATCAGCACCCCTTTGGCTGACTAATACAGGAACTATATAACAGCCCAGTTAAATTTAAACAATATGCCCTAGAATACAAATCCACTGACAGAGAACAGGCCTCCCTGGTACAGTTTACTCTACTTTGGTGAATATATTTAATGTACAGAGAATTCCTAAATGAACCCAAGTCTGATAGAAAAGTATTGGTACAATTAATATTATACAGCACCAATTCTGGATTTTTCATGCTACTAAATGACAGTGTCTCCAATCATTTATATTTTTATGTAACTGGATTTCATCTCCAAGTACAGTTTATGTATAGAAGCTTAATCTTATAATCTAGGAATTGGCAAGTTTGGCAAAATAATGAAGAGCTGATTAAGAGAGGTGAAAAAATACCCAGGTTCCTTTTTTTTGTTCTCCATTGTTGGCGGGGATGGACTATATTTCCTTTAGGAACCAGGAAGAGGACTGGCAAAGTTGCAGCTCTGAGGAGGTTGGTAAGTACCTAAGAGTGGAGAAATGTTTCAGAGTTGCCAAAGGCAACCCTGGGTCACCGTCAAATCTAGTCCCTTCCTACTTTTTATTTAAAGGGAGGCAGAATAGCAGAGCAGGAGGAGGGAGCACTGTGCTTGGAACTGAATGACAGAATTTCTTATTTCAAATCTGCCATTAACTTTCTTTAAGCTACTTAATCTCTCTGATACTTAGGAAACACCTACCCCCATCTATAGATTAGACCAACTAATTTCTAAGACCCCTAAAAACATTAAAATTTAGGATTCTTAAGTTGTGCTTGCTTTTTTAAAAAATTAATTTTATTTACAAACACTCTATTATACATGCCAAACATACTTAAGTTGTGCTCTTTCTTCTTTAAGATTGTCAACCTGTCTCAGAATTTCTTCAGGTGAAAGGAATAAAACGGTTAAAGGAAATAATATAAAAGTTTAAAAATGCTTTCCTGGTGACATAATTTCTACCTACTGCATTAGACTTAGTTATACAATATTTAAATCAATACTTCATTTAACAGATTCATTGATAAGTGATATTTTATTAAAAACACATCTCTCACCAAAAATTTTAAGTGGAACACTTTCTGCACCTACACGTCTAATCAGGTTTATTACTTTTAACAATACCTGGTTGGCTAAGGCTAAAAACTTCTTGTCTTCGTGAAGGAGAATATTGAGAAAGCAACATCAGGTCCTGTAAGGCCAAATACTAGATGAAAAAGAAAACAAAACCCACATATTATTTATTTATTAACCTCTATATAAAATCTAATGAATTGGGCCCAGCATTGTATGTCCAAGGAAAAATTAATTGAAAATTTTCATGGAGGAAACAGAATTTCAGAACCACAAACTTCCTTTTTAGACTTCTAGAATGTTCCTGCCACTCTAGGCTCCAGCTACAAGGAACCAGAGAACTCTCTATGTTCTTTCTCACCTCTGTGGTAAGAAATTTCCTTCTGGAACCTTCCCTGAACTCCCCCCACAAAAATAAAGTCACATAGCTCTCAATCATGGCACTTAACATACTGTATTGTAATTGCCGGTTTACTGTCTTGTCTGGTTCTACCCACCAAGCTGTGAGATCTGTGAGAGCTAGGACAATGTCTTGCTTGCTAGCACATCCAAAGCCAGTGCTGAGCACACAGTAGGTAGGCAACATCTGTGGAACATTTTTACTGAAAATCCTCATTTCCTTTTCCTGGCAAAACTCTTTATTCATCCTTCAAAACATCATCTCCTCTGTGAAGCTTTCTTCTATTGGTCCCAACCTGATCTGCCATAGTCAATTTTAATTATTTTATACGTAAGTCTTTTCCATTAGGATGAGCTATGTCTCATTCATCATTATACCCTAAGGACAAGCAGTAACTGACACTTGCCAATTAAATTAATTTTTTGTTAAACAATCATGTATAACTAGCATTTTAAAATTTTTCTAATAAATTACTCACAATTGATATTTAAAGGTAATTAGAGCCTTGGTGGTTCATTATCTTATCTACATCTGCTCCCCTTTATTCTTTCTATGAGCTTTTTAACAGGGTCACATCTATTTTCAATCTGCGAATTTCAAAATGCAATTTGAATCAAAACGGTTTATTCTCACCTAGCTTGATTTATAAACTTATTGCATCTTCCTTAAACTCTTTCAACTATAATTTGTTTTAGGATCATTATCAGTAATTCATATTTAAAGAGAGTACAGTGAATGTCTACGCACTGCTAAGCACTACCTTTGATCACAAAAGCCAAAAAATACTATATGAGTAAAAATACAACTTGATCTAGTAATAAAAAAAGTCAACAGCATTATGTTTTCCTACCAGGCAGTTTGTGAAAAGTTAATGCTTATGGTTCAACATCATTTTATGCTTGGAAATATTTTTATATGTATTCTGAATATAGACACTGTTAGCTAGCTTGTACATATAATATTGCAACATATACTTGCATTTTAGTCATTTGGAATGAAAACTAAAAAAAGTAAACAGCATCCAATGTAGCAAGTAGGTGATTTTTACAATACTAGGACTAAAACATACTAGACCCTCAAAAAATATGTCTGTTAAATATTAAGTCCATACTGTAAGGTATGTGAGAGAAGACTATATAAAGATACAAAATACATAGTTCTGGTACCTTTATGATGAGGGGAGGATTGCTGTTTAAAACTTTAGGGAGGCATTCATCTGACTCTTCTACAAATGGTGGCTGAACAGGGAACAGATGAGCCTATTAAATGTAATCAAATATAAAGACAATGAGAATGATTATTTTCATGACCTTATTACATTCAGTAAGTAAGCTCTAATTGAAATTATTATGAAAGGAGACACAGAACCAAGTTAACATCATTAGTGTTCTTTGAAAAACAGATTGCATTTAAGTTGTTAATAACCAAACACCACTTTCTAAACGGTTACCCCATTTTACTAGATCTCTAGCTGCCAATAATAGAAACAAATTTCAGAAACACAAATTCTCTAAAGCTACTGAAGGTTACAAACCTATAAGAATTGTAAAATGAAACAGAAACACTCATTTTCTAAGATAAACACTTGGATGACAAAAACAAAATTTTTATTCACTTAAAAGGTTGAGGGAAACGGATGTGGCTCAAGAGGTTCGGCGTCCGTCTACCATATGGAGAGACCGGGGTTCGATCCCCGGTACCTCCCAGTAAAAAAAAAAAAAAAAAAAAAAAAAAAAAAAAAAAAAAAAAAAAAAAGGTTGTCTGAATTATCAAGACAGTCACCTCAATTTTCAAAATCATTCCTTCCATATAAATTTCAAAACTTTCCTTCCAAAGACAAATATTTTAATTGCCTTATATTTAAATATTTCAATAGTGTTTGGGGGGCGGATGTGGCTCAAATGGTTGGGCGTCCGTCTGCCATATGGAGGGACCTGGGTTCGATCCCCGGGACCTCCCGGTAAAATAAAAATAAATAAATAAATAAATAAATAAATAAAACTTAAAAAAAATCTGAAACACATGAATAAAATATTGAAAAAAAAAATAGTGTTTGTATCAATAGCATGCAAAATTAATTTAAAATTCAACTCCATTTAGTATATTCTCAAAAAGAAATGGAAGCTTCCAGAATAAAATGAGACTACAGATAAAAGTATAGTACTTTTAGCAGCCTAAACAGTTTAATTTCCAAAAGTTAAGTGAACCTGAACACTGTCCCTCAGAAATAGAAAGTAAATGATGGTTATAAACGTTAAATCCCTAATAAAGTCTCAGAAGAGAGAATAACACCTTACTTATCAAAATGGTTTTGGGCATAGCATGGTAATCACTGCCCTACTAAAAAATCAATCTATTCATTCGAAAATATGAAAGTATTAACAAAAGGAAGGAAGAGAAGAGAGGGAGTGAAGGAGGGAGGGGAAAGAAAGAAAGAAAGAGAGGGAGGGAGGGAGGGAGGGAGGGAAGGAAGGAGGGAAGAAAGGAGGGAAGGAGAGAGGGTAGGAGGGAAGGAGGAAAGGAGGAAGGGAAGGAGGAAGGAGGGAGGGAGGGAAGGAAGGAGGGAAGGAAGGAGAATAAAAAGAAAAGGGAAAAAACAACTCTATACAAACCTCTGTGGCATAGATTTTGAAGAGTGTCCATGAGCTGTACCAAGTCATCAGGAGAAAGACACCACATAGCCAGACATGGTAGAGCAATGAGAGATTCAAGAGGCCACTCACAGTGTTAAGAGGATGTAATTGCCTACCAAAGAAGAAATTACTATTTAATCCTATGGAGAAAATACAATCTAAGAAATTTACAGACTTGAGCCTACCTGCTGAGAAACAAATCCTATATTTAAATAATAATGGTGATAGACTCCTTTCCTTTTGTACCCTACAGAATTCTTTCCCTAATAGCTTCTTATGAGGTATATTAAGGAGCCTTAAGGGAAAAGCAGACCTAAATTGGTACCGCAGTTTCTTGCGGTTCAAATTTTCACTCTCATTTACTATGGAGGAAGAATGGTTCAAGCCTATAAGCCTAACTACCAGACACTGGATGAAATTTAATTATTGTTGCTTTGTAGTTTGATACTTAAAAACCATTAAAAATGACTAGCACCTCTCCTGGACCAGATTTAACTTTTATTTGTACACCCCGTAAACAGTTTCCCTTAGTTTCATAAAGTTAAAAGCACATACTACTACCTAAAAAGAACAAGCTTTATTTTTAAAATAATTTAAGAAAATCAGTTGGAATGCTAAGTAAAGCTAAAAACTTTGAACAGATCAATTAACAAAGAGATCATAATCCTACAATCAAACAACTAACAATTGTCAAAACCAGGATTAGAACCTCTGACTCCCTGCTATTGTGATTAGGTAAATCATTTGACCTCTCCAACCCTCCGTTTCCTCATCCATATATGGTAGCATAATCTCTTCACCCTACTTCTTAGGGCTATTGTGAGATTTAAAATAGCTTACATTAGGAGTGCCTAGCAAAGTACTTGACATTCACTGGCAGATCAATAAGTGCGAAGTATTTTTTATTTTTAAGTAAACACTTACTGAGGGCTGGGCATACATGATAGACAGGTTATTGGGCACTATGCCATACAAAGGAACATTTTTAAAGTAAAGGAGAAAAGAAGTATTATGTAAAATTTCTATCAAATATCATTATTTTTCTCTGTCTATTTGACCCAATTTGAAATTTGGGCTAACAAAATAAATGACTGAAGTACTTGGGCTCATATCTAGGAATTAAACAGAAAACAAAACTAAATCTTAATTAGGAATTTTTTTAAAGTTAGGAATTGAAAATCTACATTGTAGAAACCATAACATCTCCTAGCAAGTAAGATGTAAATACCCATAAATGCCAATATTTCCACTCCCCAAAACTAATATGAATGAATCCCATAAATGATATAAAAAGCCTCACAGTGGAATAACCAACAATTAAAAGAACACTAATGGGAAGCGGCTGTGGCTCAATCAGTAGGGCTCCCGTTTACCATATGGGAGGCCCCGGGTTCGGTTTCCTGGTGAAGGCAGGCCCGCCCGCACGGCGTGGTTGGCTGACCCAGCGAGCACAAGCAGCAAGGGGGGGATAAATGAATAAATAAAATCTTTAAAAAAAAAAAAAAAAAAAAAAAAAAAAA